>JAKCWG010000940.1:0-327073 GCA_021464415.1 Lonicera japonica
TTCTCCATAAACAAAAGTGAGTTGGGGCTCAGGTTTACGTAGTTCTGGATTATACATGCTATTGCTTTAATAATAATATTTCTTGAATGTAGCGTCTGACCATCTACATCGGCGGCTATTACAGCTCTCCTTGTGTTGATTTCTTTAACGATGTACGACCCAGTTCTGAACTTTTCTCTCGGATCTCTTATCGGCTTCTATACCTTTCTCAAAACTACATTGTTCTCACAAATACCCCGAGTCTTCACTTTTCGATTTTAATAGGCCCCATAATGACGATACACGGCCTTCTACCGTTTCTCATTTAGCGATGCTAACTCACTTTAGCGGGTTGTTGGCCATATTTGGTCCGCTGGTGCGGGGATTTTTCCTTCTTCGATTAGATCTTGGATGCGGTGTCGGAGGGCTAAACATCTATCTGTGTCATGGCCACAGATTGGTGGTATAAACAGTTCTCGTTCATCCTCCAAGAAGAAAGGGACGGGATTTGGTGGAGGACGAGGGTTGAGTGGGGTAACCAGGCCCGCATTCTGTAGCAATTCAAGACTTTGGTCAGGGTTGTGGGGAGGTTGCTGAATTTCTATTTTTATTGGGTTGATATGTATTGGGGGTTCGGCTTGTATAGGCCACGTTTAATTGGGGTTGTTGCTGCTGAAAAGGATTTTGTTGGTACGGATAAGAGCTTAGCTGGTTTACAACGGGGGTGGTGTGCTCTTCTCAGTATATGAGGCCTTCCTTGTTTGGGTGTCCGCCTTTCTGGCCAACTCTTCTTCTACTTGGGATCCATGCTTTAAAGTGCTCGAAAATGTGGGAACACGTGCTTTCCCATACAAGTCCAATACAGCCGGAGTGAAGTTTTTCTGAAATTATCTCTAACTGCTCCTCTTCGTCTGGTCGTTTGGACATTGGGATGCCAATTCTCTCCAACGGGTAACAAAATCACTGAAGCTCTCTTTCTCACCCTGTTTGGCCATCTCTAAGTGTTTACGGGTGACTCCAACTCTTCATTGGACCCGTATTTAGCCTTGAATTCCTTGACGATATCCCCCAAGTTTTTGTGTGGTGCCTCTAAATCAAAAACCATCTCAGGGCTGCCCCCGTGAGAGTCATATGAAATGCCTGGGCCAACTCAGGTTCTCCACAGCCAGATACTTGCATGGATCGGATATATGATTGCAGATGTGATTTTGGGGGCGTGGTTCCAGTAAACTTGGTGATAGATGGGAGTTTGAACCCTGTGGTAGTCTTGCCTCGGGGTAGGGGAGAATGCATTCATATCAGTAACCTCGTCTGCTCCTTTCATTAGGGAAACTCCCTTCTGCAGGACCCTAATCTGTTCTTCAGTTTTTTCATTTCTTCATCTCTTTAGATACTTCATCGGGCTGTTTCTCGAGCTATAACTGATTCTGCTATATGCCCGGAGTCGGTTTATATCTGGGTATTCATTGGGAGGGGCTACCTGGCTGGTGGCTAGGACAGGTCCTGCAGGAATATGTGGCCATTGTGGGTGTTGAGGGTCGAAACCTGGTTGGACTTGGGTTGCGGCCAGATGATGGGTGGCTCTTGTTGCTGATAAGTAGGGCCGGAGTCGGGGCCATTGGTTCTGGTTATTGGGGTCAGTTTGAATGGGGCCTGTTGGGATGGACCTGTTTGCTGTGGGTTGTGCCTAGGACTGGGGGGTAGTACTTGTGATGATTGCCCTTGATTCGGATCTCGATTCGGTGGTAGTCGTTCAAACCCCGGTGGCGCAGTTCGTTCGGCTGACCATCCTTCTATTCGAACCCGGGTGTTAGCTGCCTCAGTAGATATGCTGGCCAGGCTTTGACTAACGGTTATTAATAGGCGATGCAATTCTTCTAGGGTAGGCGGAAGCCCTCGGTACCCTTGCTAGGTTCGGATCAACTGCTTGGATCTCTGAGTCATTCAGATTGGAAGTCGACATAGTCGGAGTGCTCGGTCGAACTAATCTACCGGTGCAGTCTCTTCCTGCCCAACCTTCCAGACTTGTAGTCGTAGGGCTGTAGATATACCACATAGCGAAGATGAAGAAGACTGAGGTGTGATTCATTTCTGCCAAGAGAAACCACGAAAGAAAGAAAAACAACGAAAACCAAGTTTCGGGTGTTTATAAAGACCACATCAACAAACAACTGAGTGAATTCCCGGGGGAGTTTAGGGTAGGCAGCAAAAGTGCTCCTTGTGGTTACCCTACTTATCCCGAATTTTTTTTAAAAACTCATCTTTTGATTTTATGAAAATTTGGGAATATCTCTCTCTTGAGTTGCTTTTCATGGGAGATGTACCGGGAAAAGTCACAACGAGTGATCTCGTTGTAAATTTCTATGACGGAGGTTGGTCAGCCTCCGGCCGTACTCGCCAATATCTGGGGGAGATATACATGACAAGGCCCTATGCGGTACGAAACTCCTCACGGTTGATATAAAAAAGATAAGAGTGTTCTATCTTGACTCTTCCTTATGCAAACGCAGGTGTAATGCAAGGTGAAGGCTTCAGGCTCCCCCTATTTGGCAAGACCTCGCGATATACCCCAGGGGGGGGGTACGTGAAGAATCTTTTGATATACTTCCCGGGTACGTGAGTGTTCTCGTCACTCGATATACCTCGGGGGCGTACTTGGCAAGGAGAGTGGGAAGTAAATGCTTCGGTTTATGTTGGCCAAGCAAGCCAACTCCCTACTCACTTATAATACTTCGAGGGTTTTGGGTTAAAAATCACACTCGTAAGATCCATGCATGAATAGTGTGTGCGTGTGAAAACAAGAGTTTCAAAAGATTTAATTACAGATATTTATCTTAGAGGTGTATTTTGAAAACGCCATTTTTATTGAAAACATATTTCTTTACAATCAAATACAACAGAAAGGGGAAATCCTAAACATATGTCTATGTCAATGAATGGACATACTGCGCCTCTAGGTCAGGTCAACAATAATCCAGGCGCCACGTCAGGGGGGCAAGTAGGGAGGAAAGCAGTAAAAGCATGCATATCAACATATTTTTAAAAAAAAAACCACACATAAGAGCCTAGTTCTCTCAGTCCCCAGCAGAGTCGCCACTGTGAGAATCCGCAAATGCGACCCCCGGGTCTCGGCCCCTGGTTCTGGGAGTCTGAAACATCGGAAAGGATTCCGTTGTTCCATTTGCTTCTATGTGTTGATAATTCATATATGGGTGTCCCTCTATCCTATTTCTAGATGCAAGAGGGTTCGTTCAGAGTCGCCAGTACGTTTTACGAGAAAAGAAACGGACAAAATAGTTGCGTAAGGCTAGGGAAAGGCTACAGGTAAGCCTTTCTTTACACGTTTGTCTACGAAACCAGGATTCTATAGGGTTCGGGAACTATATTACGGTTTGGGAAGGTGTTAAGCACCCATTCCGCCCTTTCGGTCTCTAGTGGTTTTATATGATTACTCTATGTTGGAAAACTTGGATGCTTTTACTGATATTCTACTGCTTTCTGGAAATAACTAATGAAAACCTGATTTTCGAGCGCGTTAGGAATCTACCACAACTATGTCGCCACTTCGCTTACTAGGACGGGGATCGACCTGCCCGGTCAGGTCGCGGGGTGCGGGGCAGCGCCCCGTTAGAAAAATCGAGTTTTAAACAAGTCTACAATAAAACTAATATACAGAAAGTGGTTGGTCTGGTGCAGAGGGGGAATGTCGTGCGACATAGTGGAATTGTCGCGCGACATATCAGGGATTGTCGCGCGACAATGTGATATGTCGTGCGACAATCTCTCTAAAAAACAAGTTTGTCGGGCGACAAACCCTCCTAGTGTAGTACCGGGTCCTCGGGTGGGTCCCGGACCCAAAATAGTAGTTCTCGGAGGTCGTTAGGGTTCTTGCGGGGGTCACGGATCGGGGTGTCTACACCTGTTAATATTAGATCAAGTGTATCTAATATTGTTCAAAAAAGTAACATATATGCACACACATATATTTTATATGTTAACATACATGTGAGGCGATTATGTATTGTCACTGAAAAATAATAATTTAGTACTTCAAAATTCATCACTAATTTATATAAAGTGTCCATAAAATTACAAAAAGTGCGACCGTAAATCAATAATGGCATACATGTACAGAACACACAAAAACTTATTATATACATATAATATTGTGTCAAGCAATCAAAGGTACCAATGTTGTGTTTTAAATATTATTTTATCTGGTTTTATAAAAACCCTAACATGAAACCCGTTTTTCACCCATCTCTTCCATTCTCTTCTACAATATTCTAGCTGATCTCTCTATCTTTATAATTTCTCTCTCTAACTTCAAGTTCACTTCAAAGTAAACCTCCCTTTTGAAACTCGCTTAATTAATCTGTTTCTTTATCTCTATGCAATTGTACTAACTTAGCAACATTGTTTCTCTTCATCAGTTTAACTAAAACCTTTTGTTTAATCTCTTGATATATACATACATATATATATATAACAGTCCATCGAAAATGGTGAATGCCACTTTGTCTTCCTACTTGGTGGTGGTGGTTTTACTTGTCTTGATCCAAGCAAACATTGCTTCCCCTGTGGCTGTGGATCTCACACGCGTGTACTCAGCTGTTGCCAAAGGAGCAGGTCATAACTAATTTAGACCTTGTTTTCTTTTTATTTATTGAAACACTTCTTCTTAAAACTTAATTAGTGTTCAACTGATATTCACATTTTCTTTTTATTTTATGTCACAGTTTGTCTCGATGGAAGTCCGCCAGCATACCAGTTTGACAAGGGAAATGAAATGAAGGAATGATGAGAAGAAGGAATCAAGAACTGGTTGATTCACTTAGAGGTTATATTACATTTCCACAATATATGGTAGCTAAATATAAATTCAGGTTACAAATTATTAACTAATATATACTTTGAATTCTTTTCAGGGTGGAGGGTGGTGCGACTCATCCAGAAGTTGCTCAAACCGTGCAAGTGACCCCAATTTAGGGTCTTCCAATAAAATGGTTAGAAGAGGTTTCTATGGGATTTTGAGCAACTCAAAGAAAGAAAATCCAAGTACAAATGAATTAGTTTGTATTTTCTTTGAATATACGAAGTACATCTTTATTTCTAATTAATAACAAATTATTTGAAATTTCAGACTTTTATAACTGAAATAGAATTCTGGTTAGATATTGTGACGGGTCGTCATTTACCGGTGATGTAGATGAGAAAGTTTTTGAAGTAAGTGGTTTACTTTCACCGTGTAGAAATAATTTATCCATCTCGAGTAGCTTTCTCCAATTTTCACTTGTTTTATGATTTTTTTTATTTTTTATTTTTTTTAACATGGAGTATGATAAATATGATATGATATGATTGATGTTATAGGGGTCCAAATGTTACATGAGAGGAGCAAGAGTTTTTGATGCAATCATGGAAGACCTTTTAGAAAGAGGAATGAAGGATGCATCAAATGTATAGCCTCCTGCCACTACACCAAAATACCCGAATAGTCACTGTTTAAAACCGTGACAAACCCTCCTTGTCACGGATAAAAACCGTGACAATTAGCGCGGTGACAAAAAAAATATGTCGGCTAAAAACCGTTACAACAACCAATTGTCACGGTTCTCTAAGGGGATCTGGTGCACGGTAATAGGTCAATATGTCACGGTTTCAAACCGACACAAAGTAATTATTTGTTCCGGTTTAAAACCGACACTAGCTTGGATGATTGTCACGGTTTAAAACCGACGCAATATGAGCCTTTCCCCCTCCTAATTGTCACGGTTCAAAACCGTGACAAGGTGAGACGTATGCACTATCCGTTATCTACATCCAAGCCAATATTTTACACTTATGATAGATATTGTCACGGTTTTTGACCGTGACAAGTTTAAGTAAAAAATAAAAAAAAATAGTTTCCAGAACGGAATTTCCCCCAAAAAAATCTAAATTACACTTGCAATATAATTACAATCCCAAATTAAATTTTTATTGCAATTATAATCACATAAACCAAATTCTCATTGCAATTACAATTCCAACAACTAAGATAAAATATATGTACTGTATATATATTCTAACTTCAAAGCATAAATGCAATGTGCATATATATATATAGATCATCATAGATTCATTCTAAGAGAATGCTATACATTATACTTAGTCATTTGAACTCAAGTGCACCGTAGGTAATAAAACAAAATGTAAACAAGAAAAAGTTCCGAATATTGAGATCCTTCCAAATATATCACACAAATTATGGTTCAAGATTCCATCTGCATTGAAAAGATCCGATCTCAGTATTAAGCAAGAAAGAAGTTCAAACTGCAGTCTTACAAGTAAATAACATATTTACTAATTTGCAATATAGCCATTGCTCATGAAGCAATATCATAGATTTTTAGCAACAAGATGAAGGGATCCTCCTTTTATAATCTTGCTACTATTAGGTTGAAAACATAATTAAAATGAAAATTATAAAATAAAACAAGACTATATTCAGTATAAACAAGATTATTCATATACAAAGTTGGATTTATTGTAACACCAAAAGTTGGACTACTAGTCTCCATACACAACAAAAAGACACAAATAAGAACATATAAATGTATATAAAATACAGATGTGATTAAAACCAATAAAAATAAAAGTAAATAGTTTAAAAGCCGGAACATACGCAGTGTCATTCAATTGGGTCCTTTGTCTTTATGTATGAAATCTAAACATAGAGGTAGCTTATGTGCTTAATTGATCAATAATTTTTTGAGTTTTAACATATCTAATAAACATGTGAAAGTACTGAAACAAAAGAAACCAAAAGTAAAAAACAAGACAATTGAGAGACTCACAACATTCCTATGACCTATGCATGCTCCGTGGAGGGATTATGTCCAGGCCAATTAACTTTTCTGGTTAAAAAAATGAAGTTGAATTAATTCAATTTATAATCCATTCAAGAAAAAATAAGAGAAAGGAATGACAATTAAAAATTAAGTTGAATTAATTTTGATCAAGAACGAAAAAGGTCTTAATTTGCAAATAAAAAAAAAACTGAATAGAAATGCTAACATACATCTTCATATCAATTTTAGACAATAGATAATTCAATGCTCGCTTCTATACTCATTAAAAAAAATTACATGAGAATCGCCTTGAAAACAATCTCTCCTAGGCCTTAGCAATCTTCTCAAATAATGGGTTGCCAAAAAACTATTGTTTCAAGAATTTTCCTCCTATAAGAGCATCTCCAACCGTTGTGTAAAATTTTTTGTATAAATCTTATGTGTCAAGACACTTTTACACAAAACTTAAAATGTAAAAAAAATATGCTCCAATGGTACATTTCTAAACTTTTGTGTAAATTTTAAATGAACCAATAAGATAATTATGCATATTAGATATCATTTTATGCAAATTTTAATTATTTTTTCTTGAATTTTGGTATACAAAATATTATAACAATGGATCTTAATTTGTTGATCTTGATGAGTGGATTTTAAATCTATAATTTTTATTAAAATATATGATTCTATTAAAAGTTATTACATTTTAAAGTTTTATAAAATAATTGAGGAAAGAAAAGACTAACATGGCAGTGTAAACTTGGTGTGCATTTTATACATTCATTTTATACAAAAGCTAAATTTAAAATACTATTGGAGCCCAAAATTTTTACAAGTTTTGTATATCTTACACAACCTAAATATATACTACTGTTGGAGATGCTCTAACTATACTAATTTTGCAAGTGAAATAAATTTCTCCTTGTTTTCTCAAAGGGAAAAATAATATCATCTACAAATGGGATACATGTTAACCTCACCCTTTGTCTAACCTACCCCCATATATGTACCTTCAACTAGACCTAAACCAAGCCCCTTTCATATAAACTCTAACTTAGAAGCAACTTTACAGAACCCAATTTGATAACAATGAAAACTAGCAACTTTATCCACCAACAGTGCCCAAACCAATCTGTAATTCTTAATGAAAAAAGGAAGACCTAGTAAACTTGATCTTCTTTATTGATTGAACAGCAACCTCCTCCCTATCATTACATTCTGCCAAATCCTATAACAATCTTTTTTTCCAGCAACACCCCAAATCCAAACTCTTGAGAAAAAGTATTGAATTGGAACAAATTTTCAGGTACCAAAAAACACTTGTATTAATGAAACCAACATAAACAGAATGAGACTTTGACATTATGATTCAAATAACGTGGCTGTTAAGGTGAAACTAAATAAAAAATGCAGAGAAATTTTTAATAGGCTAACCTGGACATCCCATAAAGTAACAGTGAGGAATATTAGAACTTTTAGATGTCTCGGGTTCAGAGAAAAACTCCAATCAGAACCACAGAGGATGTCCAACCTACATATCAAATTTCATTTCCATTATTTTGTAAATGAATTTATCATTTAAAACTTTTGTTGTTCCACGATAAACTATTTTCGTGAAGCAAGAAATCGAAGATGCTTTTTGTTGAAGGAAAAATTTCTTCTAGTTGTTTACCTTGGAGATTTTACAGAATCTTGTAATTGGCCCATGTGAATGAAGTGCTCAACCCGCATTTTCCCGAAGAACCTGTCAAGTGAAAAGGGAAATATGCATTTTTACAATTGAGAGAATTAAGGGACAGAGATCTTAAATTGAAGAATAAAACCAGTATCTCTTTAATACTACCATAAAAAAAAAGGTCAGTTGAAGTGTGCAGGGCTTCTTAACCCAATCTATGAGATGTTTACATTGAGTTTCCTCCATAGATCCTGTAAGATATTTCTCTGCCTTGGATGAAAGCACTTTGATATGGAGAAATTAAGAAAAATCAATTATTACATTGAAGAAAAAGTAGCCATCGAAATAGCATAAAACTGATGAAGGAGACGGCAAAAGTTATTTTGGAAATTGAAGTAACAGTTACATATACATTTTAAAGCATGCAACATACGTAAATCAAATTCACTCAGATGTCTTTATTTCTTCATTTGACATATGATATCTAGAACTAACTAGATAGCTTATGTGAAATTTTAGTTTAATGGCCACAAAAATGTATATGAATAAACAAGTTGTTCAAATAAGACATTAAAGAGGCTTACCATGTTCCTAGCTCATATCCGATCCGTCACTCGATATGTAATCTAATAATTCTTCTGGGAATATAAGAAACGTAAGATAAATAAGAAATCGATCATGGAAGATCCCTCATGTAAATAGAAAAAAATTAAATTGCAACATAGAGTTGAAATATGCCTTCGTCTTCTGAGTCACATCGTATCTCTGTGTTTGGCAAACATGGTAGATTTTTAAGTGACTCGCATCCAACAATGCGCAATCGTGTTAAGGACTCCAATTCCTCAAGTCCCTGGAGCTCAGTCAGTTTCACAAAGTAAAAAACATCTAACTTTTTTCAAATTTGTAAGGTTTGACATAAGGTTTTAATATACTTGCACCCATGAACATTAAGTAATTTTAAGGATTTCAGTTCCTCAAATCCAAGTGCTTTAACATTTTCGAAAATATATCAATTTAAAAAATAAATCAATTTCGAAAATGATTAAATGAATCAAGCTTTATCAATTATTTCTCACATATCCACATAATTCAAATCCAAGTGCTCCGGTTAATTTTCGAAATAAATCAATTTTGAAAATGATTAGCTCGATGAATCAAGCTCCATTAATTACTAACTTAGTCTAAACCTGCCCCATTTAAAAATATTGTGTAGAGAGAGAGAAAGAGAGACAGTTATTGTAAAACATGTATATGTAAAAATAGACAGAGCTATATATTAACTATGGTAAAACACATACATGTATATATGTAGAGAGACGGAGATAGAGAGAGAGTAGCGTACCTTTTATGGGATGCTGGAAAGAAGTCATTAATGGGAAACCCGACCAACTAAAGCAGGTAAACCAATTCTTTTTGTTGGTGAAACTTCTTTGATATGCACAAAAAAGTAGTGTACAATTTGAGTATGTAACTTTAAATTATTAATTAAATATCAAAAAAATAAAGCAGTGTACGATTTGATGGATTTAATTCTAACAAAAAAAAAAGGTGTATGAAGTTATTAGTTAACGCAAAAATTGAATAAAATCAATTATCAGCAAAAGGCATATTTAGTGAGCCAAGTCCTCTAATGATTCATCAATTCAGCTTTTGTGCTTTCTATGGATTTTTGGCTTGGCTTGGCTGTCTACTTTATAACTCTTTGATTAGTACTTTATGTTATGTTAATCACATCACTAAGTACAAAATCAGTTAATTACTTGGCCAAAACTAAGCCACACGGCTTACTGTTTTTTAGCAGTAATTAAACTAAAAATTCTTCCTTCATCCCTTTGAATAAGACAGGGATTACTTGCCAATTTCTTGGATTTACTCCTTAGTAATCACAATTAATTCCCTAAAAGAAAAAGGCCTTAAGGTAATTAAAATTAGGCCAAGGCATTTTGTGCAGCATAAGATGGTCACAATAAGAAAACATTATAAAAGGACCGAATATAAAATCAATGGCACAGCATCATTGCAATTGCTATAGTCACGTGGGGCCTGAAAACCAATAAAACAAATCAACACCATCTCAAGCACATATTTCCATGTCATAATATTTTAAAAGGAATACAAAGATGTAATAGTAAAAGGTCACAAAAAGGAAAGATAAATACAGCACCATATATATATATATATATTCTATTTTAGAAATGGAACATCCTAAATTAATTTCTTCCAACTCACAAGTTTTGTATGGCATCTCTTCACTGCTGGCCACTAAGTATAATAAATACTGATTTTCTTCATTTTTCCTTGTGTTTTGTGATAGCCAACATAAAGTTGACTCCAACATTAAAAGAAACTTACAACACTCCACTCCTAGAGTAATTAACAATATCCCATAAAACTCACTTCCAAAATTAAACACGGATACATGTACAAGGCACACAATAAACTATTAAAAATAAAGAATCAAAATAGTACAAAGAATAATATATATATAGTCAAATCTAAGAAAGGAATTGCACTAGTAACATATATATATATATATATATATATATATGAGCATTTCACTAACAACTTGAGCACTCGGATCTGGAAAGAAAGTTGTATCAGCATGGAGTGAGGGCAACGGAGGCATCTAAAAGAAGCTGCAACTTACCAAATACTTGGAAAAATAGGTAAGTTACAAAATTAGGTTTTATCCTCAAATATTTAATCTACATACACTGATTCGCACACATATAAGCAATATTAACTTCACTAATTGAAACCCTAATATTTTGACCAAGAAATCAAATTTCAGAATATAAAACTCATTCAAAATCAGAAACATACCTTGAATTCAACGTCGAGCAAACTTGAAAGCTAGTCAGAACTTGAGAGGAACAACTTGAGTGGGTTTGAGATTTGAGCTAGTGGGCAGGCTAGGGCTAGTTGAGGGTGGGTTTGAGATTTCGTGGCGAGGCTAGGGCTGAGCGTGGGTGGATATTTGGAGGGGACGAGGTGTAAGGAGATGAGAGGAGCAAAGGGGATGAGTGAGGGTTGAGATTTGGGGGCTCGAGAAAGGGGGACAGATGGGAAAGTGGAAAAATAGGAAGGGGAAGAGAAGGAGATCGTCAAAATTAGAAAGGGGGAGAGAGGGGAGAGTGAAAATTAGAAAGGGGGAGAACGAAAATTAAGAGAGGGATTCCGAAATTTCTATCCCGCTCATATTTTGGTGCCCAAATTTACAACTTGTCTCGGTTTATCCCCGTTACACCTGTATTGCTAACATTGTCACGGTCGAAAACCGTGACAATGTTATTAATTAAGTGTTACATATTAACAAACAGTGCCATTATTCACTTGTTTCGATCTAAAACCGATACAAATACGTGTGACGGTCCAAAACCGTGACAAAGCCTCCGCGCGTTATAGTGACATTTTGCTCAATTTGGTGTAGTGTGCAAATCTCTATTCTCTGGCTCCCTCTTTTCCTTTCTATTCCTAATTACATATATCCAGTAATAATAATTATTTTATATATATACACATATTAGGCTCTTCTCACCGGATGCTCAGCTGGTGGTTTGGCAACCATACTGCATTGTGATAAATTCCGAGCGTTGCTGGCCACCAAGGCTAGAGTAAAATGCCTTTCTGATGGTGGATATTTTCTCCATGCGTAAGGCTTCGATGGATCTTCTTTGCACACTATCAACAACCTTCTTTAATAGTTTTTTTAAGCAATTCCGAAGTTCTAGTTGCCGATTTCTGACTAATTCAAACTACATAACAGGAAAGATTTCTATGGAGGATATCGCTTTGAACATGCGAAGTTTGACAAAGTCGTTGGCCTACATGTACTCTTACTTTTAAATTTGACGATTTCTTTTTGCCACCTATAATATAAAACATTCTATATGATTTTGATTTTAATTTGTTTTCTTCCATGCAGGGGTCAGCAAAGAATTTGCCACAGACTTGTACTTCAAAGATTAAACCAAGTCTGGTTAGAACACATTTTTTTGTTATATTACTTACCACCTTATATTAATTGTGCTGCTTTGTGAGAATAACACTTGATTTCATTTCAGTGCTTCTACCCACAAAACGTTATTCGTCGTATTGAAACCCCACTATTTATTTTAAATTCAGTCTTTGATTCGTATCAGGTTAGATACCATCAACTCCCATAAGAATAAGTTGTCGATCTTTTCTCATTTTCATTTTTAAAAAGGTTAATGAGTTGTCTTTGTTTATAATTCTTTGATTTAATAATATCTTTTCAGCTTGAGTACGTTTTTGCCCTTACATATCTACCTAAAGTCGGCCACTCCTGGATGAAATGCCCAAATAACACAAAGTACTGCTCATCCAGCCAAATCAAGAGATTGGAAGGTCACCCCTCTAAACTATTTACAAATAATTTTTACTAACTTTGTAGTAATACTAATTTTATGAATTTAAATTTCATTTGAAAATAGCCCACATTCAAGCACTGAAAATGGATGAAGGACAACAATTTTTTTTCAATCAAAAAGAAAGGCCAAATACCTATCGTTAAAATATTTGAGACGTTTTAGTATGTTCTAGCATGGCCAAAAAAAAAAAGGAGATTTATAGGTACTTTATTTGGCACATCAAGAATTTAATTTCAATATACCCCTCATTTTAATAAAAACTGAAAGGTGTTTGTGTGAACTTGTAGAAACTCTCTTTAATATTATGGTAAGAGCCAAACAAACACTATTTACAAATACACACAGATATATATAATATATGCACTTAAAATAAGATCATTGGTCATCGGCATTTTAATAACTTATATACTTGTTCCTCAATTTTTCCTTATGGCACATTATGACAAATGACATAATATAATTTTTAGCTTCTCGCTTTAACAGCCTTGGAGAAACTAATTCTTGAAATTTTCATTTATATATGTCATTTGTGGGTTTATCTCCAGGTTTACAGTCAGAATTTGTGAACACAGTTTTGACTAGGTTGGGTAACCACCCTTCCTCTAGAGGCTTGTTCATCAATTCTTGTTATGCTCATTGCCAATCTTTGTTTGGGCCCAGTTGGCTTGGACCTAATGTTACACTAAATCACAAGGTATCCTAAGACATTGTTACGCTTATTTTCGTAGAATATTGTTAATTCTCTTAATTTCCACAAAGAATAAAGCTAATATACATGCATGTTTTGCTCTACAGACGATTTCTGAGACTGTTGGGGATTGGTTTTACGATAGACGTGTGGTGCACCTCATAGATCACAAACACAACTTGCCACATACGTGTGTGCATGAAAACTGAGAGCCCCATCCTATCCTAATGATAAATATATGTGGCATTAGTTCTTTGGCAACTTTAATTTGTATTATTTTGCGTCTTGTTGTACTCAAAAAGCCTTATTGCATGTAGTGCGAAACTTAATAACCCATTTTTGATTCTCTTTATGTAATCTTAGTTTGGATGATGAGTACGCAAAGAGCAGGTTGATCTCCCTAAACTATTTCCCATGATATATTTGCATCATACGCACCCATATATATATAGAGCCGTTTGCTTAAGGGTGATCTTTAATAGAAGGCGACTTATATATAGGCAGGCCATGTTACAAAGATAAGATTTAACAGTTAGATAGGAATCCAAGAAATAATTAATCAAAGGTTTGTAAAGGATCCAAAAGTACCTAAATACTCAATATTTATAAATATGTATATATTAGAAGAGGAAACCTTACTGTTAAAATGTAAAAATCCAAAATAAGTGGCCAAAGTTTGTTAATAGAAAAAGTATGCTGTTTCCAAAAACTAAAACCAATAAAAACAATTCATGAACATATCAAAAAAATGTAAAAAATTAAACATAATTAAATTTTTAATTAGGGGCAAAAGAAGTATACACCCTTGAAATGTAAAATAACTTTCATGTAGAAACCTTGGCTAAATAGAGAATGTTTGTGTGCCAATTGAACCAATATTATATTTGGGTTCAGTTCGAGTCTTAGCTAGGGAGAAAATGGATACAGTAGGTTTCTTTCCTCTTTTCAAAGTGAAAAATTAATATCATGTATGAACATGTGAAATATCGGTCGAGTAAAAATGACAAGTTTTGGATTAATTGCAATACTTAGTCCTATATTTTTATGAAATCACCATTTTAGCCCTACACTTTCATAAATTTACGTTTAACTCTTGTTCAACCCAAATAAATTCTAATATATCCTATCTAATACACTTTGAAATCAGTTACTCGTCAAACATGAAGTGCTAAATCAAGTGTCACCATGCACGAACTATTTTCTGTCCTTTTCAAATACTTAGTATAATCTTCATAGTCGGCTAGTGACTTTGTCGAAGTTCCAGTCACCCAAGGTTTGGCCATGGTCGCCAGCTAGAGTTTCAAAAACGGAGATCAGTGGTCAATACCAGTTGATGCGGCTTAGTTGCTTCAATGGAGGAGATCGAAGGGAAGAAGAAAATTATGTCCATAAAATAATCATAATACTCCCTCCAATTCATCAAATTGATAATTTCACTTTGACTTTTGTACTTAAAAAAACACTATTTCAACCTAATTAGTATCATAGATTATAGTAAATAAATATATTTATATTCTACACATTCATTTTGTCTCAAAAGCATAATGGGACTATGACTTTGTGGTACATCAAGAAAATGAATGTGGAACTATCAGACAGAGGAAATAATAAATTATGCTATAATCTACGTCAAACTTCTCGTTTTAACAGAATCTTTAAATATAGATTTTACCTAAATCAACATTATAAAATATGAACGCCCTTATTTTGAAAATTTCATGACTTTGCAAAACAATAAAATAAAATTGTCAGGCATACACCTCATGCAAAGAGGAAAACTTATTTCAAATTGTTTAAATAAACATAGGAAAGTATTTGAAACAACAAATTAAATGGATATATAGGAGGAGGGGAACTTTGACCTCATGAATTTGAGGAAGTAAACAAATAGGATGTAAACATGAATCACGAGATTTTGACAGATTAAAATCTACAGGTATCTCAATAACCGAATAATATTTTCTTTTTCTTTTTTTGGGTTTAACAGGGGTCAAAATTGTGCAGGCCAGCTTAGGTGTCTCTCGACCTTGACTAGTCCCTCCCCAACATCTTAATAAATTGAGAAGAGGAGATTGCGCCGTCCTACGTTAGCGAGTGGGAGACCACTGATACCAATTTAACATAATGAATCTAAATGGGTTTAAATAAATCTGACATGAATAGCCGGAATATGCAAAATATATTGTTGAAACGACTTGTTCGTTACAAACCTTCGATGTATGTTGGCTCTGTGTGTACTCCCGGATCTCCCTGAGGTGTTGAGTTGGCTACTAGAGTTGCCCCTTCCTCTTCATGTCACAAATCCTAGGGTTCTTAGGTGATAGCCCTTGAGAGAGTGTGTTATTAGGTGCTAACCCTAGAGAGAGATTGACCAAGTCTGTGTATTCTAGGAGAGAGAGGCTGTGATGATGAATGATAGAATAAACTAGGGTGGAACCAATATTTCTTTGAGACTCGGGCTAAAGGGCTAAAATTAGACATTATCACGGACGAAACTAGTAAAGGTTTTGGGGGGGGGGGGGGGGGGGGTGCTACCACCCCCAAAAAATAAATTATTTTATTTGCTTTCGTATATCCTTTTCAAATTATTATGTATCTTTATATATATTGTCACGGCCCCCCAAATTTTGGTGTACCATCATATATCGCCCTCACATTTTGATGTACTTTATATACACTTCCCAGAAGGCCGACTTAAATCTACATTATAAAACACCATTTTCATCTAAAACTTTCACCAAAAAGTATAAGAATCTAAGATTAAAAATACACATGTTATGGTCTACATTAGTTCTCTACACCTTAGATGAGTTTTATACACACATCTAGATATCACATTAAAGTTAAAACACACATACCAATAATATATACATAATAAACTTTCACACACCAATAATTTTGTCTACATTAAAAATGCCATAACTTAAAATAAAAAATAAAAAATTTAATAACACATTAATATTTAAAATCTAGTAATCAAGATCAACTAAACAATATCCATCATTTACTATAGAATTATGTAAAAAAAATAAAGAAAAATTATTGAGTAACTATTTTCAAATCATACTAGCAGATTTGGTTGGATTATTTTTACATCTAGCCTTGAGTTTAATTTGTCAAAAAAATTATTTTGCTGAGATCAAAATAAGATCCAAAATATGATTAGAAGATTCTTTAAAAAAATTAAAAACAACTCGGTTCAATCCGGTCTACTTTTTGTTTTTTTAGTATGAAAATATATCGAACCTACATTTCAGTTGTTTAAAACGTTAAGGATTATGATAGGCAATGTGCTCAAAATAAAGTGATTAATGTTCGTCGATTTAGTTATTTTTTATCCTATTGTGAGATGTTATATTTATTTAACTGTGCCAGATTGTATGGGTATATCCTAATTTATTCATATATTTTAAGTTGGCCCCCTCAAAATTAATTTATGGTTTCGTCTATAGGGATTACATAGGATTAGGTAAATATATCCGAACTAGATTCGGCTGACAGTAAGTGGATGACCATTGCATTCGGGCCAAGCCCGTGCAATGTGTTAGCAGTGTTAGATGGATCCTCTTATTGTTTTTTCATCTTCTCTCACACTTTTCTAATTTGTTGCTCTTCCATCTTCTCTCACGCTATTCTAATTTGATTCTTATTCATTCACCACCTTCCACTATGCCAAAAATCATTTTAAGAGACTAATCTTTTTTAGTCAGTCGCTTAAGCACTTCTTAAGTGACTAACATTACAGTCCGTTGCTTAAACATACTTAAGCGACTAGAGTTAATTAATCACCTAAGAGTCCCTAAAGCGATGATACTTTAGTGACCACCCTTTGTCAGTCGCCTAAAATACTTTATGCTACTACACTTAAGAGACTAATCTATGTTTGTCTCTTAAGCGACTGAAATCCATTTGTTAGTCGCTTAAAAGCTTCCACCGACAGTTTTTAGTCAAAGTCAAAGGACATTGAGCAGAGTGCTTAAGAGAGTGAGTTTGCACATTGTCAGTCGCTTAAGATCACTTAGGCAACTGAGTTTGCACATTGTCAGTCTTTTAAGATCTCACATAAGCGACTGACAATGCATTCTCAGTCGACTAAGTGTCTTCTATTTTAGTTAAGTACAGAGCATTTTCTTATAATACATTTTGGTCGGAGGAAAGGCGATTTTGGTGTGCAAATCACCATTTTCATCACCAAAGGCTTTGTTCTTGCCTTCTATTTGATTTTTAGGCTAGTATAATCTCTCTTATTCATCTTAATTTGTTACTAAATTTTGTATTCATAGCAGCTAGCTAGGTTGAGTTAATTAGTATTAAAAATATAGTTTTAGTGCTAGTTTAAATATATATATATATATATATAATATTATGTATGTGACGCCCTGCGAGTGATGCAGTACTCCCTTGGGTGGAGGAATTGTAGCTCAAAGGGGGCATCCCACACCGGAAGATGGGGGATCCTTGGAAACCCATATAAGTAAGAATCGGTCGCTAATTAAGTACGATGCCTTTTGGGAGGCTCACTGGCTTCGGATCCCATGAGAACTCCGAAGTTAAGCGTGCTTGGGCCAGAGCAATCCCAGGATGGGTGACCCCCTGGGAAGCTGGCCGTGAACTTCCAAAAACAAAGCCGTGAGGGTAGACGTTTCGAGGCTGAGGCCCGGCTGGACGCTACACAAAGCGGACAATATCGTACTGAGGTGGGACCGGGTCGTTACAATGTATAATACTATATATATATATATATAAATATTTATTAAAAAAATATATAAATATATTAATATATAAAAGATAATTAAATAATATAAATTTTTATAATAAATAATATATATATAATTATAATTATGTATGTATTTTGTGAATAAATAATAAGGAACATAGATAAGAGTTATATGCAATGCTTCAGAGGCTCGAACGGCTTCATTGTGGGGGTATGCAAATTCTTAGAGTTTGTAGTACAAAATATTAATAAACCGACTGGATTGTACAAGTGTCCTTGCACAATGTGACGTAAATGATATCAAGTTTGTCACATGGCAGCGATATCAGAATAAAAAAACCCAGAATAGTGGAATGATGGTAGTAGCGGATGAAATCCCATACTACAGGATTCTTGATGTAGTTGTCGAGCTAAAGTATTGATAAACGCGTAATTTTGTAGTCGCTAACGCCATTTTGATTGTGATTATCGAGTTTATCTTATCCTAGATTAATTAAATTAACCCACTTTTTGTACGCAAACTAAGAATATCAAGAATTGTTTTAACATGGCTCAAAGTAGCCTTTTCTAGGGTCTTAATTGTGCCCATAGATTTTGGAAGCAAGTTGGGGAGTTTTGGGAAGTGTACAAGAGAGATAGAAGCCAAAAGAGAAGAACAAAGTTTCCCAAAACAGTCCTCTGATCAATCAGAGGCCACCTTTTAGTGCAGAATCTGCCCTTTGATCAATCAGAGAATCCTCTGATCAATCAGAGCCCACCTAGCAGAGCAAAATCTATCCTCTGATCAATCAGAGGGACCTCTGATCGATTAGAGGCCTCCCAGATCCCAAAGGACAGTCCCCAAAAGCAGATTTACTCCCCTTTTTATGCATTAAAACTCACCAAAAGTGCTGGAATTTCCATTTCTAGATTGGATGAGGTGCTTACCCATTGGGTTCTTTAGAAAAGTGTACTAGAATACCCATTTTTGGGCATTGTTTCCCCACTATTTAATTGATCTTTGTCCCTCATGCAAAGTATGTAATTTTTTAGATCTAGATTCAAGAAATATAAGAAATTTTCCTGCACTTTCTTTATCTATCACTTGTAAGAAATCTAGTTAGAGAAACTCTTGAGAGAAATGGAAATCACTTTAATGGTTTTTGTTCATACAACTATCATGGAGTAGTTTCAATGCTAAGCCTAAAAGATAAAGTTTGCATAGCCTTAATTATGTAAGTTTGTTTCTCATTCCATTGTTAGTATTGTTAAATACTTGTTGAATCCTTCATCTTCTCAATTCAACCAACCGTTCATAAGCTAGTAAGATAATCCTCATAAGGTGATTTGACTTTGTATGCCTTGTATACATAAATCTCAAGCATTAATGAGCAGATGATGCACATGTGTATTTCTTATTAGCCTATGTCCATTCCTTCTATGATTGAGATACTTTACGTTGCCAAGCATGTTTAGTCTTTGAATATTCGTAGAAATACCATAAATTTGAGACTCCAATCCTTGAATGCTTTAATGATATGTTGAGTGCTTTCTACACTTTATGTGATTTTGAGACTCAATATTTTCTTAGTTAGAGTGTTGCCAAGGAGGATCTCTTAAGTTTATGCCACAATCAACTCCACTAATCACCTTAAGGATTCAATTTGTATTTATCAAATGTGTCTAAATCGGATGATTTAATCTCCACATAGACCTCCCAATCTTAGACAAATGAAATGTTATGATTTATTGAGCTAAACGTTTTAGTTGCCATTTTCATAATCAAGTCAATTGGCTAGGGGAAACTAACAATGAATTCTCAATGCCTAGTTTAAGTTTATGCCTTTTCTTTTGGTGTATCTCAAGTTTGCATCTTGGTTGAACATTATATGGCAATGGGTTGCACTTGCTTCACACCCTTCGTTACAAGATAAAAATGAGAGATACATTTGTGTTGAGCTTACTTACACCCTTTCTTTTTATGGCATTTATATGGGAATGGGTTGCTTTAGCTTCACTGTGACGGCCCGAAATCACGTTTAGACGATAATGCCTCCGGGACCCGGTTAACCACGGAGTCGTACGCGACGACGGGTATGAAGTAATAAAATTTAAGACTTTATACCAAAAACATGTTCAAGTACTAAAGTCATCTTATAAGAAAAACCGACATGTGGAGTTTATTCATATGGTAGACCAAAATCTGTCATAATATATAAATAAATCCATTTACAATCAATACTCCACATTTATGTAAAAGTGTATGTACAATGCCTCTATCGAGGTCTCAATCACATAGAAATTATACAATAGACAATAAATTATTGTATATAATACAAGTCTCTTCCTACAGACTTTGGTAACCGGCCATCAGAGCTAACTAGGATCCTTAAGCGTACCGTCCCCGAGAAACACCTGCAAAACTATTTGGAAAATGGGAGTGAGCCAAACGGGCTCAATGGGAACCATAAGGTTTCTATATAAGAAAATAGGTTAGAAAACCATGCATGCCATGCAATGCAATATAATAAGGATAAGGTTGGTTTATATGCTGCTTCAGTGTAATAAATCTCCTCTATATAATACACATTCCTCTATGTATGTACAAATGTAGGTATGTATATAAATATATTAGTGAAGCAGCCAATGCACTGAAAATATTTCGTGAAATGCATATAGATGCCATCCCAGTCCCCAAATCATAATAAAATAGATATAACATAGGTTTATCGGGCTTTTCTGTATCTCATGTAAAAACATGTATCTCCAAGATACATTTATATGTTTATAAAACTGTAAGTATGAAACAGTAATAATCTATAGCCCGAATTTGTATAAAAGATGCCACAACACCGTGACCAGATCTATCATCATGTCACATCATATATAAACTCACGTCTAGGATTTTCATACATCTACTATGCACAGAGATAGCCGGCAACTCGGTTTCTTTTGCCCAAGGCAGGGACCACCTACCTGGTCCACCTAGACGCTACCTCACGCAGCCACACAGGCATACGTTACCTCACGCCGCCATAAAGGCGCACGCTACAATAATACTCACATAGCCACTAAGGCTATACGCTACCGGTAATCACCAATCTATCTGGTACGAACGGCGTGGCTAACCGATATAGAAATCCAAGAAAATCCCAAATACAAATTATATATCATCTCAAAGTACCATATAATTCATTTATCAACTGTGTACAAGCAATAAGGATATGTATATATATACATACGACTAGGATGTCTCCAAAGATATTCATATGCATGCATATGTATCTGAAAATTGTGGTGGTATTCTCATTTTGCATAAATATGTTAGCCAAGTCCGTCAATTGATAGTTTAAAGAAAGAAAGACTAGAAATTGGAAGGTATAGTGGGATCACCACCACCTGGCACTAGGTAAATGGAATCATAGGTTATATAGCATATAGATCCCATATAACTCTTCCCTAAGGTAAAAATACCTTTTACATTCCAAAATAGGCATATCCACTACCCAACATATTTACGGACTGGCTAAGCAATTAATAATCTCATAAAGATGGTCCAATAGTTCAAACACAACGCGAATACCACTAATATATGAAATCTTATCTTAAAAATACATTTAAGTTCAGGTATATGCTTATATGTATGCGTATCATATCATTTGGTTCACCCCAGTACCCGTACGTAAGGGTTTCATATGAATCTTACTAGAAATAGCATAGAAATTGGGGTTTCATGTCAAAGCAATAATTTATAACCATAATATGTTAAACTCAATCAATTAAATCAGATAAATTACCCCATAAGCCCCATGAGTATATATTTTGAGTAGAAACCCTAGGTTATGATAGGTATGGTATATAATAGATACAATAGGTTGAAAAAGAAGTTAAAATACTAGTGTTCCCATCTCAGGAGGGTCAATCCCTTGAAGTATTGCAGAAGAATCGAGCTCAAACCGCGCCTATGCGAAAACCCCCAAATCTCTCCTAAAAAACCCTAGAAATGGTGGAGGAGTGTGGAGAAGATGATGATGATGATGTTTTGCTTTCTGTGGGTTTGTGTGATTAAGGTGTGTATGTGAAAGCATCACAAACTCCTTCAAATAGCTCCCCACTCTCTTTCTAAGAACTCTCAAGGTTGGGTGATGAAATGAGAAGGAAAGGAGAAGAAGAAATATATAAAAAATCTCGCCAGCCCGATGTAGCCGACTCCCTACTACTCATGGAGTCGACTCCCTACTGTTCATGGAGTCGACTCTCCTCACTTCCATGGAGTCGACTCCCTAGCTTAATTTTCTGCCTCCTTCAATTTTTGGTCAACAGCTCGACTTCGCATCCACTTTTGGGCATCAAGGAGCTGGAATTGGGTCTCGGCCAAAACATGAAAGTTGTAGAGGACATTAAGATGAATACGTGGCTAAAAACGGGGACTCATTTGGAGTTTGGATGAATAAGTTATGGTCTTCCAAAGTCGGGTAAAAATTATTAATCGCGTAGGATCGAAACTTTTGATCTACGAGCCAATTTCTTACTCGATCCATCCGAAATGACTTGTGGTCATTATAACACACTTAAATATACTAATACAACTTATTGAAGGCCTTGGAGTCACAACGGTCCCTTCGAAACAAAATTTCATCTCCCGAGGCTCGAATTTTGAGTAAATTCGATTAAGGAACTCGATACGCGTGGAACGAAGAAACGGGTTGTTACACCCTTTTGCTTAGAAAAGTGTAAGGTACTCAACACTTAGGAATTGTATTGAGAATTTTGAATGAGATTAATTTTACATAACATTGCAAAGCAAATGAATTCTATAATGCCTTAACGTTTTCTTATCAATTGATACATCACTTTAATTTTTTTTGCAAGACTTTAAAATTAACAATTAAAATCAACCAATCAAATTCTCTTAAACAAAACCTTGGAGTCATAATCACCACATCGTCATTCCGACTATCTTTGTGGTTCGACACTTGGACTTACCAAGTATTTTAACTTGACAACCTACACTTGGGTTCCTAAGCAGGGAAGTATTTTCGGTGCGTCAAGTATGCAAAAGGCATGCCGGTGGTATTGTTCAAGTGTAAATGGTACAACACTGACCCTAAACATCTCGATAGCACAAAGTTAAATTTGTTAGTGAATACTTCAACCTATTGATATGAAGATCATAGACATTTATTACTGCCATGACGGCAAGACGAGATTTTTATGTAGATGATACATTGGCAGGTACATATTGGAAAGTCGTTAAAGTGATGGCACACAGAGGTATGTATAGTGATAGCACACTTGCAAGGGATGAAAACACCATTCCATAGTTTAAAGTACAAGAATCTTATCAAGAGTATCATACGACTTATATTCTTATATCTAGTTTTACCATTGAACTTAGTGATCTGCCACGAGTGGATGTTCCCGATCATGATGATGATGATGATGACAACAACAATGATGATGAGGACGATGCAAAAGGGTTTAACAATAACGTCTTAAGCGATGATGAAGACGATGATAATTGATATGTTCCGATTTGTAATTCCTTAGATCGATTTCACTATTGCTGTAATAAATAAATAAATTAATAAATAATCTTCTTCAGCATTCTTTATCATTTTCTATCATTGGTGTTAGTATTATTATTAAATAAATAAATCATCCTTTTTAGCATTTTTTCCATTTTCTATTATTATTATTATTATTTTATTATTATTATTATTATTATTATTATTATTATTATTATTATTATGTAAAGGAAAAATAAAAAGAAGTATATGTTAATTGATGGATTATTTAAAACAAAAAATAAAAAACAAAATATTTATTTTCACTTTATATATGTATCTGTCACTCAAGGGAGCTTTCTTAAAATAAAATAAAACACACAAAAAAAAATCTCTCTGCAAATTGAAATCCCCCTCAAAATAAGTTAACTCCTACACTTACGTTTTCCTAAAAAACGAAATTCCCTCCCTTTTTTTCATTCTCTTCTTCCCACTCCGTCTCTTACCTCTTTCCACAAACCTTACTCGCTCAACTCTCCGGCCACCCACTCCGTCCGCCATTGCTCCTCTCTCTCTCTCTCTCTCTCACTTCAAACTTTCTCTACTCTTTCTAGCCTCTTTAACTCTCCTCTTCATCTTCTCTGTATTATCAAAGCCCTAAACGGGAACATCATCAACAACCGTAAGATCCTCCATTGCTCCTTCTCTCTGAACCCCTCATTTGAAATGCATTTGAAAGACAAAGGTAATTTCTGTTTGCTTTCAATCCGCAACTGGTTTTTTTTTTTTTTAACTCATATTTATTGCATAATATGTACATCTCTATCGAGGGTTTTGAATTGGGTTTATTTGATGTGTTGATTTGAATCGGGTCTATTTGATGTGTTTAGTTGATTTGAGAAAGAATAAACAAGATAAATGAGAGTTTTTGTGGTGTAAGAGTAAAGTTGTTAATACATCATCAACCACCATAAGATCCCCTATCTTAATTTGTTCTCTTCATATATTTATTGGTTTGGCTTACTATTTCTAGTTAAAATATGAGATATTTTTTTCTTCCTTTTTTGAGTACTAAAAATTGAGATCTTGATTTATGTGTATTTCTTGTGTGAATATTTCTTGGGTTTATGAACAGATGTGTTCTTGGGATCTTAAAAAAAGGTGGTTTTGTGTTCCTAGCTATTTTCTTGGGTTTTCTTGGTTAATTTTGACACTCTCACTCTGTCAAAAATTTTCTGGGGTTCTAGCTAATCTTGGTGAGTTTCACTTCTAATTTTATTTCTTATCTTTTGATTTTCTTTTTCTTGTGATCTGTATATATATATATATATATGTGCGTATGTATACATAGTCAAAGCCTAAAGAGTAGAGTATTGCATCTCTCTAAAAAAGAAAGGGGTTTATATTTGAAAGAATAAATAGATTATTTTTTTCATGAAAATTGTAAAGATAGATCTGAATGGCTGGAAATGATTTTCTAAATTTTGTCACAAAATTCAATTTGAAGTAGGTGAGATGACATGGCTGAAAATGCATATATAAGATAGTTTTTCATTGTACGCACCTCAATTTTTGATGATTTTGGTGGAGGTTATCTACTCAATCAGCTCTATAAATTTTACTGAAAATGTCTATATATATGTATAATAGGAGGAGGAAACAGTGAAAGCAAAGATTGAGATAGTGAGAGAAGCAGGACATGTACTTGTGTGACCTGCAAAATTGGCAGGCTTGAGCACAAAGAAGAAGTAAAGCAGCTAGACTAAGGCCTGCCCCCCTTTAATTGTACCAAACCATTTATATTCAATTAATTCTCTTTCTTCCTGTAGTTTTATTTATGAATCTAGAGATACACGTTTTAAAGGATGTTATTGTTCAAGACCCACACGGGTAAATTTAGGGGAGGGGACGAGGGGTTATAACCCAACCCAAGTTAGTATAGGAATAATAAATTGAAACGAAATTAAACAGCTCTGAGGTTAAATATAATATATTGGATTTGTTTTGCCATGATTGATATGTGTTAAAAGATTATTCCTTATTTCTCTATATGTTCTTTGTCTCCCTTGATGCTCTCCCTATGCTCTTTACTCTCTTTATTTATGTAATTGCACTTATGATGTTCCTTTATTTATGTAATTATTCTTGTAATGTTTTCTTGCCCCCTAGATCTAGGTTTTCTTCCCTTTCTTATTCTTGTATGTATAGGTCTGGAACTCTTGTAAGAAGACATAGAATAATTTTTACTCAATTGAATATACACTCTTTCTTTAGTTTTATCATGGTATCAGAGCCACAATCTTAATTTTATATTTTTTCCACAGCTACCGCCTGTCTCATTCTCAAAAACCTCCTCTGCTCAACCTACAGAAATCCCTCCTCTGCTCAAACTATAGAAATCCCATTACCACAATACCAAAACTCATCAACCAACCACCACTGCCTTTGTATAATCAAGACGAACCCAACCGCGCAAAAATCATCCCCAAACTCTCTCAGACGCGTCTCCACGCGCTGGGAGAAAAATCTGCATCCCGTCTAAAAAACTCACTCGCGCCCACGTGGTTACCAGCACGTCTACCTCACGTGCCTACGCGCCCTCACGCTCCTTCCTTTCTCACACGCGACGTTACCATTTATTAACGCCGTTAGTTTTAATGGCAGTTTACTAACGCCGTTAGTTTTAAGGCCATCTTCTACCGCCGTTAGTTTTACCGGCAGTTGACTAACGCCGATAGTCCACTGTTCAAAAAAAAAAAACCACTTGTTCCCAAGGTTTTTTAGCCTTCCGGACTCAATTGTGGGCTCCGTTCCTGCCAATTTCATTCCTACAGTCCAAATCTTAGGTTTCATTTCTGTTAAGTCTCTGCTCCTCCTTTACCATGTTTTCCAATTCTGAAATCCCTATTACCATTAAACTTGATGGGACCAATTATAGTCATTGGTCTATGCTGTTTCGCAATTTTCTAAAAGGAAAAGGTCTCTAGAATTACATTTTTGTTAAAGCAAAATGCCCTGCTGATACTGGGCCCAAGTTTTCTGAATGGGATATTAATAATAACAAAATCTTGACCTGGCTTGCTAATACCGTGATACCATCCATTAACATACAGCTCGGCAAATGTGATACTGCAGAGAAAGCCTGGAAATTTTTCGCAAATCGATATGTTCAAACGAATTTTACCAAAAAGTACAAGCTTGAGCAAGATATACGGGCCTTGCAGCAACAAACGGGACAATCTGTTTCCGATTTTCACGCCAGTATGTCCGTTATCTGGGATCAGTTAAAACTCATGGAACCACAATGGACCACTGATATGCAATTATGGGAAACTTTTCGTGAGGAGACTCATCTTGTACAGTTTCTTATGGCACTCAGAGAAGAGTTTGAACCACTACGGGCTGCCATGCTACACCGAAAACCTCTACCTACCGTTGAAGTGGCCTTAACAGAATTAATCACTGAAGAAACCCGCCGAGGCATCTCTTCATCTCTGTCCTCATTATTCATTGCGACCCATCGCCCTCAACAACAATCTTACAGACCTCCCACATATCCCCCTTGCCTGTGCCCTCATCATACCTTGACACATTCCCCAAACCTTTCCCCCAGGCCACCCAAAGGCTTATCACAGGTCCAATGTAACTACTACAAGGAATTTGGTCACACAGTTAAGTACTGCCCCTCCCCTACCTCTCGTTATATGCGAGCCCTTCAAAAATCCTCCCATTCTACTACTGCATCTGCCTTCACACCATCTGCTCCATCAAGTTTCAACTATGTACCTCCACCTAGTTTTTATCTGCCGCCCCCTCTTGAGGACTCCACCAATCCTTCCCAGCTCAATCATACTGTTGCATCTGCCTTCTCCGCTCCTACTGGCACACCCGCGTCTTCCTGGTTCCTCGATTCTGGCGCTTCAAACCACATGACATTTGACTATACACACTTTGCCACCTCTAGTCCGCTACACGCTTCTCCCCCGATCCATACAGCCAATGGGTCCACTATTTCTGCTAGCCACATCGGTTTTATCAATACCACCAACGGTTTGTCTGTTCCTGATGTTCTTCTTGTCCCTCACCTATCTATACAACTTTTATCTGTTGGGCAATTAATTATGTGACCTTGGGCTAATTATTTCATTTGATTCTTTTGGCTTTGTTGTGCAGAACCATTCGACAGGGACATCAGTTGGGACAGGCCATAGAGTTGGACGCTTATATGTCACAGACAGATTACAGATACCTTCTCCCGACAGTTCCTCCCTCGCGACATTTACCCCCAATCCCTTATCTTTTATTTCCTGGCACTCTAGATTAAGTCATGTTTCATTCTCTCGTCTGCAATTTAAGGTTAATATAGGGTTGTTAGGACCAGCCACGATAGACAAAGATCCCTCTTGTATTGCTTATAAACTGGCTAAACAACCAGCTCTTCCTTTTAATAATAGTACTACTGTTTCTCACTCTCCCTTTGATCTTGTGCATTCTGATGTCTGGGGTAAAGCCCCTATTACCTCTATGGGTGGGGCCTTATATTATGTTGTGTTCATTAATGATTACTCCCGTTATACCTGGACTTATTTACTTCCTTCTCGTTCGGATTTTCTAAAAATTTACATTGAATTTGCCACTATGATTAAAACTCAATTTTCAAAAACCATTAAAACTTTTCGATCAGACTCTGGCGGTGAGTATCTGTCTAAATCCTTTCTTGAATTTCTTAAATCTCAAGGGACCCTTCCTCAACTCTCTTGCCTCGAAACCCCTTAACAAAATGGGGTTGCCGAACGCAAATATCGTCATCTTGTCAAAACAGCCAGAATTTTACTTGTCTCATCCTCCGTCCCTTTCGTTTTATGGGGTGAAGCCATCCATACATCTGCCTTCCTCATTAATCGCATTCCCTCCATGGTTATCGGTAGTATCTCTCCCTTTGAACATCTCTTTGGTACAAGACTTGATTATTCATATCATGTTTTTGGAGCCACCTGTTTTGTGCTTCTTCCAAAACGAGAACGCACAAAACTCACACAAAAAACGGCTATGTGCGTCTTCTTAGGGTATGGCATTCAACAAAAGGACTATCATTGTTATGATCCTATCACCAAAAGACTCCGTATCTCTCGCCATGTCACCTTCTGGGAAAATACCCCACACTACACCCTGTCTAAGGATCTCGTGCCTTCTACTAAGCCATCCCTACCGGTTGATCCATTTTCTGACTCCTCTACCACTGATTCCTCTCCCTCTATACCCACTCCACAACCCACTCCTCTCCCTATTCCTGATCCTGTATCCTTACATGCTCCTGCCACTGATCTTGTATCTGGATGTCCACCTGCTGATGACTCTACGTCCTGTCCTGACTCTGTCTGTCCTATTGATGGTTCTGTGCTACGACCGACTCGTGATCGTCGCCCACTAGCTAAGCTGTCAGATTATCATTGTTTTCTATCTTCCATGCTGTCTCTCCATGAACCCACTTCCTACAGCACTGCTTCTTTAGATCCTCTTTGGCAATAGGCTATGACTGAGGAACTTACTGCTCTGCAATAGACTAATACGTGGGATCATACCACCTTACCTGCCGGTCACTCTGTTGTTGGTTGTAAATGGGTTTACAAAATTAAAACTAAGGCTGATGGTTCTATTGATCGATACAAAGCCCACCTAGTTGCCAAGGGCTTTACTCAAGAATATGGCATTGATTATGAGGAAACTTTTGCTCTGGTCGCTCGCATGACTACTGCTCGCACCCTGATTTTCGTTGCCTCTATCAAACAATGGACTGTTCATCAAATGGATGTCAAGAACGCTTTTCTTCATGTGATCTCTCCGAAGTGGTTTATATCCAGCCTCCCCCCGGTCTCCCTCACTCCCCCAGGCAAGTATGCAAACTACGGCGTGCTCTCTATGGTCTCAAACAGGCACCCCGAGCTTGGTTCGAAAAATTCTCTACTGCTCTTCTTAACCATGGATTCTCTCAGAGTACACATGATTCGGCAATGTTCACCTCTTCATCATCCTTGGGCATTGTTGTTCTTCTGATATATGTTGATGATATGATTATTACTGGGGATGATTTGGACGGTATATCTCGACTCCAACAATATCTATGTTCATGTTTTGAAATGAAAGATCTGGGTACTCTTCGCTACTTCTTGGGAATTGAGGTTGATCATTCCTCTACCGATTACTTTATTTCTCAGGTGAAATATGCTTCTGATATTGTTGACCGTGCTGGCCTGACGGATAACAAGGTTGCAGATACTCCACTTGAAATGAATGTCAAGTTTTCTCCTTCCGATGGTACACCTCTGGCTAATCCTACATTATATCAACAGCTTGTGGGTAGTCTCAACTATCTTGCCATCGCCAGGCCGGATATTAGCCATGCTGTCCACATTGTGGTCAGTTCATGTCTGCACCTCGCTCTGTCCACTTTGCTGCAGTTCTTCGTATCCTACGCTACATTAAAGGGACCATATACCAAGGCCTGCATTTCTTGTCAGCCTCTAGTCTTACTTTACAAGGGTACTCTAATTATGACTGGGCTGGTGATCCTACTGATCGGCGATCCACCACAGGCTTCTGTATTTTTCTGGGCAACTCTCTTATTTCGTGGAAAAGCAAGAAGCAAACGGTTGTTGCTCGGTCCAATGCTGAGGCTGAATATCGTGCTCTTGCTCATACTATCGCAGAAATTGTTTGGCTTCGCTGGCTCCTCCAAGATATGGGTATCTCTATTCTGGATCCCACACCTCTATTATGTGACAATCGAAGTGCTATCCAAATAGCTCATAACGATGTTTTTCATGAGCGCACCAAACATATTGAAGTGGATTGTCACTTTACTCGCCATCACTTATCCCAAGGACACATTAAGTTACCCCACATCTCTTCCGCTCTTCAACCAGCTGATCTCTTCACTAAATCACATGTGAGTGCACGCTTCCGATTTCTGGTATCCAAGCTCCACATGCTTTCCAAGTCATCCTGAGCTTGAGGGGGGGTGTTAAAAGATTATTCCTTATTCCTCTCTATGTTCTTTGTCTCCCTTGATGCTCTCCCTATGCTCTTTACTCTCTTTATTTATGTAATTGCACTTATGATGTTCCTTTCTTTATTTATGTAATTATTCTTGTAATGTTTTCTTGCCCCTAGATCTAGGTTTTCTTCCTTTTCTTATTCTTATTCTTGTATATATAGGTGTGGAGCTCTTGTAAGAAGACACAGAATATTTTTTACTTAATTGAATATACACTCTTTCTTTAGTTTTATCAATATGCATATATACTGAATATGTGATTGGAATAGCAGATGGCATACCCGGGTGGAATTAATTCTTTTTTCCCCCAATTCCTCGAGTTTGATACACCATTAACAAAATTTGATTGAAACTGATAAGATATTTGTTTGGGCTGCTCCTTATTTGTTTGGAAATGAAGTTAGCTTGCAATGGCTGAAATGGTACATTATGTTACAAAAGCTGTATTAATTTATTTGGAACAACAGCTTATAGTGTGCTAATGAATAAAAGCTGAGGTAACATGTTGAGCTTGTTTGATAGTAACCCTGTATACGGACCTAATTGAACTTCAGACCTTTATTCTGCTCTCAACTTTAAAATGTGAGTGTTCCATCAACTTGATGTTGTTAATTGATTAACTTGCTCATGCAAGATTTAAGTGGTTGTATGATTGATCAATTTGAGATCATTCTATATAACTTGTTCATGCAAGATTTATGTGGTTGTTGTATGATTGATAACCCATTTCCTTTTGTTCATTTATTGGGCAATGAATAATTTTTTCAAGGAGAATTTGAAGTTCCTGGTTACTAACACGGTAGATGGACCATAGCCTACATCAAAATGCATTAGGGTGAAATTCTAGGAAACAAAAGGACAAAGGGGAAATATAAGCCATATGATAGTAGAGGTTATGATAATTGGTCAGATAATACCAACAAGTTATTGAGGTATTAGTTATATTATGTCATTTTTTATGTCTTGCTGTAAGTATTGACTTAATATATTATTCATCTTTTCTCTTATCTTTGCAACATTTTCCCTTTTTGGTTACTGAATGAACAAGCCACATAGTTTGGAAGGAAAGTATTTTCCTTGGCAATAGGAAAGATACACAAAGGATTTAAGTCGACCAGTAGTAATTGGATAAGGAGTAGGTTGTCTAAGAATAACATGACATTATAATTTTATTTTTTCATATTAATGAACATGAAACTGAAGATAAGTACATTTTTTGATCAAAAACATAAATGTTTTTGATAATATTAAGAAAGATACAATCGGGGGACAATATGTCCACAAAGAAGAGAACAAATATTAGATGACCATACAAACAGAATATAACATCAAATTACAAAATACTTGAGCAGCTTCCAAAAACTCGAACTGTGGCCCACTACCAAAGCCATCCCTAGCTTCTTTCTATCTCTTTCCCTCTCCTCCCTTTATCTTCTTGTTTTGTTGGTTTGATATTCCATGTTATTTGAATTAGATTCTGGACTTCCTATGCTTATAGGCTGTCTGATAAATCTAAAACAAGTACTAGAAATTTTCATTACCAAAATTATGATATCAATATACATTTAGTCAATGATATAACACTAACATCAAGGGATAGTATATTTATTTGGAGCTCCAATGCTCTGCTAAACAGGTCTAGTGAAAAGTGGACAATCAAGTCATCTTGAAATGCAGTTTTGGGTGAATTATGTGGTTGTAAGTGAAGCACATTTATTTTTCTTTAGTTTTAAGCATTTGTTGTTGTTAACAAACATGTTGATTTTTCTGTTTGGACTAAAACTGTCTATTCCTAAACAACTTCGTTGCTCAAGAATTAAGATTTTGCTTGAAAACTATGATAACTAGAAAATGAGGGGTAGAGAAATTTGCATAAAAACTATGATAACTGAAACTGTGGCATCATGATGCAGAAAACTTAAGTAAAAACTAAAGAACTGCCTATTGCATCATTAACTGAGCTGCTTTGCATCATCACAAGCAATGTGCTTGGCAGGTTCTTGAAACTATGATATTAATATTTGGAGCTTCCAGCCATCTAGACTTTTTTGATTCACAATTATTGCATTAAGTTCTAGGCATCCCCATCATTACAAGTTAATTAGTGCCATGCGTACCAATCACAAGCTATTATTTCTAATTACTGATCATGTTCCAAATATTAATTTTTTGATCGGTGATCGTGAAAGGGGAGGGGGTTCAACTTTAATTATGTGGAGTTTTTTTATGTATAGTCCAACTTTTTTTTTCTTGATTACTAAAAGAAAGTTGAATTTCTTCCCATTGAATATAATTAAATTATACGTGTCATATGTGAAACTTTCTTTTAATCGATCAAAATTTTAATTTGACTATTAGTGTAATTACGCATGCATTTTGAAGAAAATGCGAAGGCTTAGAGCTCATATATAAGTACAATAGTGTAAGTTTGCAAGAGGATTGCCCCCTATCTATCTCTATTTATACACATTATTTAATCTTTCTACTTCTTGGTAGTCATAAATAACTGATTTTGGTGTAGTAGTTGACATATTTTGACCAATTGAATTCTTTTAGGATCAATTATAAGCTAGGATTGTGACGAGAGGGACGACGGTCTCCGGCTTGAGAAGATTCGGCCAGAAGTCGCCTAAGGAGATAGTTAGAGCATGGGTGTCTGCTTCTGAATCGATCTTCGCGGAGAAGGTCAAGTCTTAGGAGGAGCAACTCCAGGCATCGAACGAGTGCATTTGCCAGCTTAAGGGACAATACGCAGATATTCTTGAGATCATGAGGCAGCTTAAGGAAACCCGTGAAACGGCGACCGATTCGAACACCAGTTGGAGGTGAACTTGTTTATTTAACCAAATTTTTTATGTTGTGACTTTTGTTATTAGTCTTGTATTTTTATGAACAAGTTTTCGATGTTGTAAAGTGACCACATTTAATGTTTGTATGTTGTTTGTGAATTATACAATTGTATTTGTGTTGACTTTCTATGTGACCACTTGTTGAAATTGTATTGATTTGAATTACAAGTTTGGCTATGAATTTGTTTGAATTGCAAGTTTGGCTATGAATTGGTTTGAATTACAAGTTTGACAAACCTGCAGGCTGCTAGAATTACATATTTGGATAAAATGGTGCTTCTTCACTTAAGCGACTGTCATAGCCATTGTTAGTGGCTTACGTTAACTCACTTATGTGGCTTAAATGGCTAGCTTAAAAGACTGACAAAGTGTTGTCAGTCTCTTAAGTGAACAAGCTTAAGAGACTGACAAAGACATTATCAGTCGCTTAAGCTAGTCCAGCTTTAGCGACTGACAATGGCATTGTCAGTTGCTAAAGTTAGACTAGCTTAAGAGACTGACAAAGCCATTATCAGTTGCCATTGTCAGTCGCTAAAGCTGGACTAGCTTAAGAGACTGACAAAGCCATTATCAGTCGCTTAAGCTCGCCTAGCTTAAGCTACTAAGTTATTTACCATTAGTTGCTTAAGCCTTAAGCGACGGAATTTTAAGTCCATGGCTTAAGAGTTTCTTAAGCGACGAACCTATATTTCTCAGTCGCTTAAGAACTCAGCCACTCAGCTAATGGGACATTACTTAAGCGACTAACAATTAGTCACTTAAGACTTAAGAGACGGATAAGAGGTCTTAAGTGACTGTGAAAGTCTTTATCAGGTAGTGAATTCCTCTACACCATCACTGCAGTCTTCACCGCCAAATTTCAAGCCCCTTTTTCTTTGCTTAATTTCATTGTAATTTCATAATATTTTAGTAGAGTTGCAATTTCAAAAGCTTTAGTTTATGTGATAGTCCTACTCAACTCTAAAATATGCTCGTGAGTCTTGTAATATTTTGCTTGGATTGTGTTGTGCATGTTGGTTATACATTTATTTTTGTATGAATTTGTAGAAACACCCATTAAAGGGCATCAAACAAATTCCAAATAAAGTTAAAACAAATATTGAATATTAAATATTTTTCTATCAGCATTAAAGGGACCAAAATTGGTACTAGCACGATCTCGTTGCTTGATTAGATAAAGAAGTGACTAGTTTATAAAGAGAGATTTTCACACTTTAACCAAAAGAATGGATGCCCACTTGAAGGGATAAATACATGATTTTTTTTATGAAAATTTGTAGAGATGATATACACGATGAGTAAAACACCTCCACCAAGTTTCATAAAAAAAATTTAACTTGGAAGCGGGTGAGGTGATTATCAAAATTTTTAATTGCAAAAAATGTACACACACACACACATATATATATCAACACCCAGTTCGACATTGAATTATTTTATGAAATTTGGTGTACGTAACTATCCAATTTATGTACCAAAAATATAGAAAGCATAGATATCTTCACTATAGAGATCCTCTTAACAAATTTTAATACAAAATTCATCTATTTACATCTTCAAATAAATATTCCATCTTTTTATTTAATTAATTAAGAGAATTCCTATTTATATCCTCGCTCTTAAAGAAGTACAAGTGCTAGACACTTAAATTGGTGTATCTATTTATGAATATTTATATTAAATTTTGGGAGTACTAGCAATAGATTTAAAAGACAAAAGGAACAAAAATAAAAGAAAACTAAAAAGTACGTATACTACTGCGATAGAAATTAAAATAATAATAATAATGATGATGATGATGATGATGATGATGATGATACTACTAGTACTACTAGAAATAATAATAATAATAATAATAATAATAATAATAATAATAATAATAATAATAATAATAATAATAATAATAGCAATAAGATATAAGTAGACCAAGGAAAAAATTTAAATAAAAGAAAAAAACAATTAGAATGTTGTGGCATTTAGATATAGACGCACAAAGAATGCTGCTCTTGAATACTTGACCTCTAGGAAATTCATTTGATAAAATACATTTTAGTTCCTCGAAATTTACCCTTAGTCTCACTTTTTTTTTTTTTTTCAATTTCATCGCTAAAGTTTCATTCCGATAGCAATATGACCCCAAATTGAATGGGGAAGGCATATTCCACGCACAAGGCACCATTACAGGGGACAAAAGGGAAGAAAAACATATGTTTAAAACACTTAAGTCCAGTATTCCCTTTATTTTTCATTGACAAAATTGCTAATATATATCCTCTAGTTTTGGTTCTAAACAAGCCCTAACAATTTTTTCTCTAATGGAGGGAATGACAATTTAAGGGTTACATACATTTGTTTCCCCTCTTCGCCCCACTAGACATGCAGTGGCTCGTGCATGACACATGCCTTTTCTGTCAAAGAAACTACGGCGGCATTTAATATGGGGCCACATTGCACCAGAATGAAACTTTAGAGTTCAAATTGACGAATTAAATTGATCCGTCAGGGACTAAAGTGAGACTTTGGGTAAATTTCAGGGGACCAAAGTATTTTTCATTCAACTCATTAAAGCCTTGTAAAAGAAATATAGAACCATTGTACCAACAAATAGCTTTGTGTTATTAGCTGAATGTTCAATAGGTACATTCAGGGGCGTTGCCACACTCACCAAGGACAGCGACAGCTCACACAGTCACATGGTTCACACTCACCAAGCTTGAGTTTAGAACTTAAAACACCATTTTTGTCTCTTTTCCTTTTATGGTGAAAATAGATAAGTTTTTTATAATATATATTATGAATCATGAATCGATATATTATATATGATTAATTTTATAGGGTTGATTTTAGGGCTTAATTTTGTAAAGTTGATTTTAGGCTAATTTTATAGGGCTTAATTTTATATGTAAAATTATGAATGGATATAGCCTATAGGGCTCTTTTTTTTTTTGGTATAAGGCTATTTTTATAGGGTTGATTTTATATCTCTATATACACATAATTTATATCTAAGAGAGTAATGCATCTGAATCCAAACTAATAAATATTAATTGTTGGAAAGAGAGAGTAATGCCCGTATTTTTTGCATAGGGCTGATTGAGTTTATTCAAATTGTGCACCATCGGATAAAAATTCCTGGCCACGCCACTGGGTACTTTTAATATGTATAAATACACATATAAATGTATTTTTTTCCCTCCATACTTACTCCCCTGTTGTTCGCCATCCTATCATGGAACTCCACCACGCATTAACTCCTCGGATCATCTACACTAGTATGCTGAATTGCTAAATTTAGCATTTGCATATCTCCACCAAACATGCTAAATTTGGCTTTTGACAGCATGATACCTTAGCCAATACACGTTGCATCCTCAATACAAGGGCGATACAATGTGTATTTGCTTAAAAAAAATTCAAAAAAAAAGTTAAAAAATGGCAAAACCGATGGACAAGCCATTGGCCAAGAAAATTTTCAATTAATTTCAAAATTTCCTCCGGTTACCTTGACAGCTCTTTTAACTTCCGATAAATTAAAAACCCATCACACACTTTTAACATAATTCCTTATTTCCCATCTGTTTCCTCTCATTTAAATTTTCAAGTTTAATTTATATTGGATTGAAGAGCCTTTTTTATTTTATTTTGGAATTAAAACTCTGGTTTTTCATTTTATATATTTTTTAAGCCTTCTTTAATTCATTATTTTTATTTTACTAATTATGTCTAAATATCCCGGAGCTAATATGACACAATTCGAGGATGAAGCACTTTGTCGAGCCTATTCAAATGGCTGACAGACTATGGGAAGCCGTCTGTACGATGTATCACCAATAACCAATATTGTAATTGCAAGAATCCAACCATCTCTCCATTCACGATATCAAAAAATTAGTTCTTCCGTCATTCTGTTTATGGCTAATATATCACATGCAATGAATAATCACGGAAGCAAAAGAAACAAAGTGGATTGGATAAATTACATAAAACAAAGTTTCTTTAATATATTTAGTTATGCTGGTTGACATTAGTGATGTATTGTTTGACGTTCAATATAATCATTGAACACAACTTTTGGATTTCTAAGAAATTGTGGGAGTTCTTCAATTTGATCATACTCACATGGCCAGCTTGTACACTGTTTGCCTTCAACAATCATGTTGTGAAATATTATATATGATTTATCACAGTGGTTAGTGTAGCCTCATTCCATAACCTCCCTTGTTGATGTATGACTTGTAGGAGTGTTTTTGTGACTTCGATACTCCTCCCGCCATGCAACTAGCAATTTTTCACTGCCAATGCATGCAATTAATACTTCTGAGCATTTCTAGGAATCCTTTAGTTGTATTTTTCGCCTATGCCGAGGTTGGGGCCCTAAGGTACTTATCACCAAATATTTGGTAAATGGCAATTTAAAATTGCTTCAATTACTTAATTGTAGTAGAATCACCTATAGCATGGTATTCTCCCCATATATCGGGGTATGCCCCATAACACATATGACATAGAGCCCCTATTAGTTTTTTGGTGAAGGCTTTGCCCAATACGATGATCATCGTCTTCTTTTTTGACACAATAGTTGTCGTAGTTGCATATAGCCTTTAGAATACGATTGAAAAGAGGATGATGTAAGAAAAATCTGTGCTACAAGTCAGAATATGGACAAACTAGATTTTTAGCAAAGTATACCTTCTACAATCTAGCATGAGCTACTTCCTTTTGGCAGTATTTTGTCATTTTCACCGTAACTTCTGTTGTCTTAACAGCATTAATATTTCCAATTTCCAAATATGTTTGCTCTTCATTATTTGCAAAAGCAGCATCTTCATCTTCACAATTACTTAAGTTTCACAACATTTGGCTTAGAAGCATATTCTCTTCTTCGATGCCTGATGAACAAGAAGTAGACATATTTTATGAATGTCATAGTTTGGTGTTGATAGGTGATGATAACTTAATAAGAAGAGGCTTAAAGACTCATATTATGAAATGTCCATAGGAAAGTATCAATTTATAAAAGAAATTAAGTAAACCACCCTAATGACCCTTCCATCCAAATTTTCTGTAAAGTTAGACGAAAATGGGTGAAATTTTTGTCATTTCAATTATTTAAAAAAAAAATATAAACCACAACTCAATATTAAAGATTGAACACTTTATACATAATATTGTGTGTGTATAACCACCATGCATCTTCAACTGTCTTCCCATTTATTATATATTGTATATATATATGTATGTATATACACATAGAATCTCACCTTCCTTCAACTCTCTCTTGAGGTTTAACTCAAATTATTTTTTTTGTTTTTATATTTTGAATTATTGAAATCAATTGGGTTTGATATGATTTTGGGGTTTGTGTAAGTGCTTTGGGCATACATATATATATAGAGAAATAGAGAGAGCAAGAGTGAGAGAAAATGGAAAAAAAAAGTGAAGAGGAGAGGAGAGGAAAAAGAAGATGGAGAGGAGGGAGAAGAAGTGGTGATGGTGGCGGTAATTCGTGGCGCCAGTGGAGGTCCTTCAATTCTCTCTTTAGGTTTAACCCAAATAAAATTTAATTTTAGTTTTGATTTTGAATGATTGAAATCAATTGGGTTTGTTTTGATTTTGGAGTATGTGTAGGTGTGATTTGGGTGTACATATATATATTTATAGAGAGATAAAATGGCAAAAAAAATGTGAGGATGAGAGAGAAGAGGGGGAGGAGGGAGAAGAAATGGTGGTGGTGACAGTTCACCAAAGGCGCTGTCAGATGGCTAGCACCGGTGGAAATGGTGGTTATGCACACATATATATATAATATTATGTATAAAATATTAAATATTTAATATTGAGTTAGGATTTAAATTTATTTTTTTTTAAATTAATTGAAATGACAAAAATGACTCCCATTTCCGTCCAACTCAACCCAAAATTTGGATGGAAGGGCCAAAATGACATTAGCTAATAGTTTAAGGGTTAAAGTGGAGCTTTTTTTAGTTTAAGGGCCAAAATGTCACTAGGCCAATACTTTAAGGGCATTAAGGTAGTTTACTAAAAAGAAATTCTTGCACTGGGATAAGATATAAGGGATTATGTAATCGCTAAAAAATCTATGAGATGATAAGAAAATATCTATGAGTGGATAAGGAAATCTGAGAAAATGTACTAGCGTATAAGGAAATATGAAAAAAGTATGAAAGGACAAGGAAGTTTAGAAAAATCTATGAAAGGATAAGGAAATCTAAGAAAATGTACAAGAGGATAAGGAAATATGAAAAGAAGTATGAGATGCTAAGGAAATCTGGAAAAATCTACGGGGAGGATAAGGAAATCTGGAAAAATCTACGAGAGATGACGCCATGAAAATATCATGGTACAATAACCCAAGTTCAAGATCATCCAGTTTTAATATAACTCCACAAGTCCTAATGTTGAACCACAAGGACAGTTGACGCCGCTAGAATAGCGCGTTGCGATAGAGCCCAAGTGCAGGCACGTCAAGTTGTAATATAGTCTCGGAAGTCCGAGTGTCGAACCACAGGGATAAGTGAAAAGGAATGGAATGGATTACGGATTAAGTGATTTTCTGGTTTCTGTGAGTTGGTTTGTTGTAGAACAACGTAAATGTAAAACAGATGCGAAAATTAATAAGAAAGCACTAAGGTAGGTGGAGATTAGTTACGATTTAAGAAACGGTGATCATTAGCTCATACTAAGATTAGAACACAAGGATTCTCGAGAAATGGGGAATGTTGGTGTATCTCTCAATAGCAGAGGGTGCGACGCTAGGCGACTCATTCCCGAATTGAAGCTATATCAAGAGAGATACAAACGACATACCACCAAAGACGAGGTTATCATTCCTACCTCTTAGCTACGGGTGTGAAGCAAGGCAACCCATTCCCAATGAAGCTAATCCGAGATAGATATGACAAACTCATCATAAAAAGATTTAACATCAAGCAAGTGTGGTAATCTCATGATTTAAAGAATGAAAATTATAAAGTGAATCCTAACAATGAAACGGAATAAAGTTTATGGGATAAATTAGTCAACTCATCATTTATCACATATGGTAGAAAATAAAGAGTCTAAGTATCACATAAAGTGTAAGAAGCACTCAATATATCAATAAATGAATCAAAGATAAGCTAAACAAATTTAAAATCCATCTATGGAGTTTTAAGAACTATTCATAATTTCTATGAAGAGGGAAAAACTCCATGGATGGGGGAAAGGGACTACAAGCTTTTTAGAACCATAAAAATATGTTGTATGTTCATTAACAACCAAGCACTAAATATACAAGGCATATAAAGTCTTAATATTATGAATATACCTAGAAAGCTTGCATCAAAGGAGGAAATGAAGAAGAAAAGGATTTACAACTATTTCTCAAACTTTAAACATGGATTGAGCCATAAATCACCGAATATTATATCGCGGTTCACCTCCGTAACCTTAGTAAAAGACTACTCCATAATACTCGAAACAAGAATTATAGAAGAAGCATTCATTTCTTAAAATCAAAGTGAACTTACAAGAAGAAGAAGAAATTACAAGGTTTTAGCTCCCACTTCTCTCTAGAATTTGTACAAAAACTTAGATGTCTTAGCCAAGAAGCTAAGAGAAAATAATATATATTAAAAGGTTGCAAAATATCTAACTAAATATCTAAAATAGCTTAAACCACTAAAATAGCCCATTTTGGGTGTGAAATGGCCAAGTTGCAAGGGCCATGATCGATCATGGCTATGCCCATGATCGATCATGGAAGTGCTCTGTCAGAAAATCTTGCAACCATGATCGATCATGGCTTTGCCCATGATCGATCATGGGTCTGGAACTTGTTCACTCAGCACTTTGCAAGCCTCCGAGCTTACTCTTGATCACTTCATGCAATGCCATTGTACTCCAATCCTACAAACACATGGAATACTACAAAATACACACCAACTTGGGCCATGTTAGATACAAAACTCGCTAAGACACTAATCTCAAGATAAGCGGATAATTAGGCAGAATTAAAGCAACAAACGCGTCATGCGACTCTGGGAAAGAGCTTATGCATGACAATATTATGCGTTTATCAACTCCCCTCAACTTATCTCTTGCTAGTCCCTTAGCAAGACACAAATATATAATTACAAAAATAAAACGCTATACAAAAAGATGTTAACTTCTAAGTTCCCAAAGAAGACGAGTTGCATCTCGTGAAGGTTTTCAGAAATGATACCTACAAACATTGGAAGTTTGATCATGATGAATGGTGAGAATGAAGATTCAAGTTTCAATTTGCGAAGCAAGAGGCATTATTGTCAATTTTCCAGAATGACGGACTTTTGAATGATCATCTAATTCACCTATCTCCTTTAGAACACAATCCCATATTCTCCAATGCTCAAATACCAGACTTCGATTCAAACAATTCGATATAAACACAAAGAGTCATAATCATTCAAGAAGGAAGAGAGAACTTTTTCAAAAACAAAAGCTCCAAGATATGTCGATTCTAAGCACTTTCTTTATCTTTTACTTGAAAATTTCGCTAAATTAGATCAGGGTGGTTTTCGTCTCTATGGGGGGCAGCGGTCTCACTTATGAAATTTTTCAAAATTCTGCTCATTCATTGGAGCTTAAAGGAAGCTATTCACCCTTTCCCATATGGCAACCTATACCCATCCATAATATTAGACAAAGAGACTTAAGATTTAGTCAAGTGAAGCTTTAAGTCAATATTAGGATAAAAGTCATCCAAGTTATTAAAGTGCTATGCTTTTGTCCTCTCATTGGAGGATCTTTTCGAAAGAGCTTCCATTATTTTTGGAAAAAAAAAAAAAAAAATTTTTCTTCTCTCAATGAAAATAAATCTAGGTGTTATTACCGAATTGAAAACAACCGAAGCAATCTAGCATGTGGAGCATGAGAATATAACGGGATATGAGACTAAGTGGAGCAAGGCAATTTAGATTATCATTCAAATTCCTATCTAGATCAAAGAATTCATGCCAAAAGCTAATGAAACAATAATCTTCATCGAACAAAATATCAATCAATCATCAATTTTCAAACTTCTAAAAAAAAATTGAACAAATCTCTTCTACTCATGGGAATGACTGATAGCAAGCCAAACAAAATAAACACAAAATAACGTACCCCCCTCCACTTGAAACACACATTGTCCTCAATGTAAAGAGAACAACAACAACGCACGGAAGGGCTACAATGACTTTGCTCTCCATGAGACAAAAATAAGAGATAAACAAAAACTATTCACAAAACGGGTTAGAATTAGAATTCAAAAGCAAAAACCATAACATTCAACCATTAAAACCAAGTTCTAATGTTAACATCAAGTCTCAATTCTAATACAACCCAAAAGAAATAAAATAAAACTAAGCATAAATATAGGTACTTAAAGAGTTTTCAGGCTATCACATCATCATCACATATCAGAAGGTGGGGGTGGTGGAAAACGACCATACAACGCCTCGAACTGTTGGCGTATGAACTCCTGCTGAGTCGTCATCTGAGCTGCAACTCGTGCCTCGACCTGAGCTGCAATATCTGCCTCCAAACGGTCCTGACGCAATACCATAATCTCTACCCTCTCGTTGACGCTAGCAAACCCGGTCTGCATCAAAGCAGTCATCTGCTCAAACTGCTCTCTAATGAACTCCCTATTGTCATCCACAGGCCCAGAGCTTGCCCTTCTTCTACGCCTTGACTGACCCGGAACATCCGCTCCTGCTTCCTCTGCCCCTTCTTCTTCGCTATCCCCCTGTTGTGGTGCGGCTGTGGAAGAACTTGGCCTATTTCTCAGTTGTCCGGCGGCTCTAGCCTGGGTGGACCTGTTTATCGGGGCCCGCTGTATCTTTCTGACATCGGTGTCCCTTTCTTGGACACCCGCCTCCAAACAAATGCGGGTCAGAAGCACACCAAATTTTATCGTTTCGTTATGGGCTACCGTGTCATAGACTTTCATGATTTTTCGCATTATGTAGCGAACCAAACAACACGGCCTATTGCGAGCAATTACATATAGAACATAGGCATGATAGGTGTACAAATGTTGAATGTGCGAGGTGGGATCTAACGCATTGGCTACAACAAGCCACAGGGTCCTGAATTGTGGTGCTAAATTGTTCCTATCGAATTGCGTGCCAATCCAAGTCATTGGACGACCGGCTAAGAACGTAGCCAACTCGTCATCAGTGGGGTATAAAATACGGGCTGAATGAGGGAGGTCATAGCTGCCATCCGGCAATGCCGGAATCCCCGTGACTCTACTAACAACCTCGAGGTTGAAAGGAACAGTTCTCCCACGTACGTGGGCAACATAGGCATAAGCAGCATTGGGCACACGCACCAAACTTGCTACAAATTCACGACATAGAGTGAGATTACATTGATTACCTGGTTGTCGCAAATATTGAACCCACCCCTCGTGTCTTTCGAATGTTCCCATTTGAGGGAAATCGTCCAAGGCACCAATAATCACAGGCCTCTCGATCATCACAGCCCGGTTCCTGAAAGCGTAATTCCACCAATCGTACTCCTGACGGCTACGGAACCCGCGGTACCCACCCCTCGCGGCTTGAAGCTCTTCTGGCTTGTTAACTGGAGTAATGGCAGCCATTGATGTGGGGAGAGGGGAGAAATAGAGAGAAATTTCAAAATTTTGGGGAGTAGGGCTCGAAATTGGGGGTTTGGGGTTTTAGAGAGAGAAAGAGGTGTTGATAGTAGATGGGTTTGGAGTTTGGGGGTGAAATTGAGAGTTTATGGAGGTGGAAAGGCTAGGGGAGGGTTTGATATGATGATTGTTGAAGGTTTGAAGAAGGGAGATGGAGAGAAATGGGAGTTAGAGAGAAAATGGGGCACGATTTTGGGGTTTAGAAACGGCTGCTCTGTTTTTAAGAGGGACCATGATCGATCATGGCTTTGCCCATGATCGATCATGGAAGTCTACTGCTGCAGGAAAATTTCACCATGATCGATCATGGTTATGCCCATGATCGATCATGGAAGTGCACTGCCTCCTCAATTTGATCCCATGATCGATCATGGGTATAACCATGATCGATCATGCCTTCAACAAAAATTCTCCCATGAGATTTCTTCACTTGAAACACCTTTCCACTCCCCCCAACTTGGTCCAGCTCGATCCAATCTCGCCCAAAAATTCCTGAAACTCAAAAATACTACAAAAAAAAATTATTTACAGAATCGACCTATGCTTGTTAGGCATAAGTCGGGTCTTCGAAAGGGGTGGACCCCTCTCGAATTGGGAATTCTAAAAATGGCTTTAAACGTTGTCCATTTACTTTAAAAACATAGCCGGTTTTGGGATCCTCAACTTGCACAGCCCCAAAAGGAAATACATGACGGACAATGTATGGGCCGGTCCAACGAGACTTCAATTTCCCGGGGAAGAGATGCAGACGAGTATCATAAATAAGAACTTTGTGCCCAAGTTTGAATTCTTTCCTTAAAATAGATTTATCATGAAAAATTTTGGCACGTTCCTTGCTTATCTTCGCATTATCATATGCATCTCTTCTCAATTCCTCGATTTCATCAATTTGCAACTTACGGTCAAGCCCGGCTTTTTCGAAATCACAGTTAACCATCTTAGTTGCCCAGTATGATTTGTGTTCCAACTCTACTGGCAAATGACATGGTTTTCCATATACAATGCGATAGGGAGACATATCTAGAGTTGTTTTGTACGCAGTACGGTAGGCCCAAAGTGCGTCGGTCAGTCTTAATGACCAATCCTTGCGGTTCGGGTTTACCGTTTTCTCTAGAATCTGTTTGATCTCCCTATTTGCCAGCTCGGCTTGACCGTTAGTCTGAGGGTGATAAGCGAGCGATACTTTGTGATTTACACCGTACTTTTGCATTAATGATTGAAACGGTTTATTGCAAAAGTGAGTACCGCCATCGCTTATTATTGCCTTGGGGGTGCCAAAACGTGCAAGAATGTGTTCTTTCAGAAATCGGATCACCACTTTGTGATCGTTTTTCTTACACGCTTGGACTTCCACCCATTTCGAAACATAATCTACGGCAACTAAAATATAAAGATTACCGTAGGAGGATGGGAATGGTCCCATAAAATCGATGCCCCAACAGTCGAAGATTTCGATCATCAGAATTGGGTTGAGAGGCATCATATTCCTCTTGGAGATCCCTCCAAGCATTTGGCATCTTTGACATGCCTTGCAAAAGCGTTGTGCGTCCTTAAAAAGCGACGGCCAATACAATCCACTTTGCAGAATCTTCGCGGTGGTCTTCTTTGCCGAGAAGTGTCCTCCGCAAGCCTCAGAATGACAGAAAGATAGAGCTCTCTCCACTTCTTCCTCTGGGATGCACCGTCTGATAATCTGATCCGCACAATACTTAAACAGGTACGGTTCATCCCAATAGAATCGACCCACTTCACTCAAAAACCTTTTTCTATCTTGTGCGCCCCATGACTTTGGTATCTTGTCAGTTACAAGATAATTTACAATGTCTGCATACCATGGGAGCGTCGAGATTGCCAATAATTGTTCGTCTGGAAACGAATCTTGGATCGGGCTTTCTTCAATGTTGTTCGTAAAAGTGAGTCGAGACAGATGATCGGCCACCACGTTCTCGACTCCCTTTTTGTCCTTGATGCTTAAATGAAATTCTTGCAATAAGAGTATCCACCTCAAAAGCCGCGGCTTGGCATCTTTCTTTGTGAATAGATACTTCAATGCCGCGTGATCCGTGAAAATCACAATTGGCGATCCTATCAAATAGGATCGGAACTTGTCTAGGGCGAAGACAATTGCTAGAAGCTCTTTCTCTGTCGTGGTGTAGTTCATTTGCGCATCATTCAAGGTCCTACTTGCATAGTATATCACACCCGGTTTCTTGTCTTTTCGTTGACCAAGAACCGCTCCCACCGCATAGTCACTTGCGTCGCACATAAGCTCGAATGGCAAGCTCCAGTCCGGTGTCTGCATAATCGGCGCAGTAGTAAGCATATGCTTCAGAGAGACAAAGGCTTCCTCGCACTTGGCATCCCACTGAAAGGGTGCATCCTTGAGAAGTAGACTACACATGGGCTTGGAAATGGAACTGAAGTTCTTGATAAACCTCCTATAAAACCCGGCATGTCCTAGAAAAGATCGAACATCTTTGACATTCTTCGGTGTAGGAAGTTTAGCAATCAACTCAATTTTAGCTTTATCCACCTCGATTCCTTCTGAAGAAATGATGTGCCCCAAAACAATTCCCTTGGTAACCATAAGATGGCACTTCTCCCAGTTCAATACCAATTGTTTTTCCACGCATCTTCCCAAGACCTGTTCCAGGTTAGCCAAGCAATTGTCGAATGACTTACCATAGACGGTAAAGTCATCCATAAAAACTTCCAAAGTCCTTTCCACCATATCGCTAAAGATACTTAGCATGCACCGTTGGAAAGTGGCCGGTGCATTACATAGACCAAAGGGCATTCTTCGATAAGCGAAGGTACCAAAAGGACATGTAAAGGTGGTTTTTTCTTGATCATCTAGGTCAATCTCAATTTGATTGTACCCGGAAAAACCATCGAGGAAAGAGTAATATTCATGACCCGCTACCCTCTCTAGAGTTTGATCCAAAAAGGGGAGGGGGAAATGATCTTTACGAGTAGCCTCATTGAGTTTACGGTAGTCAATACACATTCGCCACCCGGTGGTGACTCTTTGTGGAATCAACTCGTTTGAGTCGTTCTTGACTACCGTAAGACCCGATTTTTTCGGTACCACTTGAGTTGGACTAACCCATTTACTATCCGAGATTGGATAGATGATCTTTGCATCCAATAATTTCAACACCTCGTTCCTAACCACTTCTTGCATGTTAGGATTCAACCGGCGTTGAAATTGCCTTGATGTTTTTGCCCCATCCTCCAAGTGAATTTTATGTGTACAAATCAAAGGGCTTATTCCTTGGAGGTCGGCAAGAGTCCAACCAAAAGCTTTTTTATATTTACCAAGCAAATGAACTAACCTTCCTTCTTGGTCATCCGAAAGTTCGGACGAGATGATAACTGGGAAGGTATCTGAAGGTCCCAAAAAGGCATACTTCAAATTGCTCGGCAATAGCTTGAGATCCATTTTTCCTTCAAGCTTTTTGGTGGGAGATTGTGTGTTTTCCTCTTTCTCCAAAAACTCAACCTGTTTGTCACACAAGGAAAACACTTGCATACAATCCTCGAGTTCATCGGAAGTGGTTAGATAACCTTCCATTGACTTCGATTCGAAATTTGCCACAAAGTGGTCTTGGATACATGACTCTATCATGTTTACGTGTTCACTTTCCTCATCATCATCGTCGTCTCTTTGATTGCTCAAAGAGAACACGTTTAGCTCTAAAGTCATGTTTCCAAATGCTAACTTCACAATTCCATTCTTGCAATTTATTATGGCATTAGAAGTAGCAAGAAATGGTCGCCCAAGGATAACTGGAATCTCCTTAGCGGGATTCGACACGGGTTGCATGTCGAGGATGATAAAGTCAACGGGAAAATAAAACTTGTCAATTTGAACAAGCACATCTTCGACTATCCCTCTTGGTATCTTAACGGATCGGTCCGCTAATTGAATAGTAACCCTCGTGGGTTTCAACTCACCCAACCCCAATTGTTGATATACAGAATATGGGAGTACATTCACACTTGCTCCCAAATCTAGCAAAGCATTTTTGATCCTACAATTTCCTATGACACACGAAATTGTGGGGCAACCGGGGTCCTTGAACTTAGGGGCTCTCGTGCCTTGCATGATGGAGCTCACTTGCTCCGCCATAAAGGCCTTCTTCTTAACATTCAACCTTCGTTTTGTCGTGCATAAGTCCTTGAGGAACTTAGCATACGAAGGTATTTGCTTGACCGCGTCAAGCAATGGAATGTTGATTTTCACTTGTCGAAACACATCCAAAATCTCAGTATTAGATTTGGATGGTTGGTTCAATCTCTCCGGGAAAGGGACCTTAATTCCGTTCTTGATTTTCTCAAGATCCTCCTTTCCTTGTCTCTCTTCCTCTCTCTTCTTCTCTTCACTCACAACTTTTTCTACCTCCGACTCCTCAACATGCGTGGGATTAACTATGTCCGCCACCTTGGGGGTTTTAGGAACAATAGTTTTGTCTACCTCCTTACCACTTCTCAAGATTGTGATAGACTTGAGTTCTTCTATCTTGGAGCTAGACTCTCCTCCCTCTACTACTTGAACTTGACCTCTAGGATTCGCTAAAGGTTGAGAGGGGAATTTTCCCTTCTCTTGGGTAGCTAGGGCGGTGGTGAGTTTAGACATTTGAGTTTTTAACTCACCCACATCACGATCCGTTTTGTCCACAAATGATCTCAACAAAGCTTCCAAGTTTTGGTTGGGATTTTGATTCTGAGGTGGAACAAAAGAGTTTTGAGGTTGTTGTTGTTGCCTTTGGTTCTGATTATATTGGTTGTGGTTCTGACTTTGATTTTCTCCCCAACTGAAATTGGGGTGATTCTTCCATCCTTCATTGTACCTTTGAGAATAAGGATCGTTTTGGTTACGGTTTTGGTTGTACTGGTGTAAAGCATTGACTTGGGCGGGATCTTTGAGGACTTCCCGGAAAGCGGGAATGGTAGGACAATCCTCGGTGGTGTGTCCTGAATTTTCACAAATAACACACAACTGACTCGAGGATACTACGTTGACCTCCTTAAACTTACTTGCTTCCATTGCCTCTACTTTCTTAGACAATTGGAATAACCTCGCACCCATGTCATCCTCATTAGACACTTGGTACAACCCACCCCTTCCTTGAGTTTTTGCTTTGGGTTCCTCGGAATAGGTGTTCCAATTTTGGGCACCTTCCGCTAATTCATCAAAATACAATAAAGCCTCATCGGGATTCTTACTTAAGAATTGACCATTACACATGGTCTCAACAAACGTACGCATATCAGGGGTGAGAGATTCATAGAAAAAACTAACAAGGCTCCACGTTTCGTGACCATGGTGAGGGCATGCGTTTAGAAGTTCCTTGTATCTTTCCCAACACTTATAAAAAGTTTCATTTTCTTTTGGCGAAAAATTAGATATCGCCCTTCTTAAAGCATTGGTTCTATGCACGGGAAAGAATTTTTTTAGAAATTCCGCTTGAAGTTCTTGCCAAGACCGAATTGATTGTGGTCTTTGAGCATTTAGCCAAATTTTTCCTTTATCTTTTAGGGAGAAAGGAAAGAGCTTTAAACGCATGACATCCTCATTAATATTTGCCTCACGAAATGTGGAGCAGACTTCTTCAAAGTCTTTCAAGTGCAAGTATGGGTTTTCCGACTCCATACCATGAAAAGAAGGGATATGTTGAAGCATACCCGGTTTGAAAGAGAATGCTCCGGCTTGGCCAGCGGGAAGCACAATGCACGAATTCGAAGTTGCCCGAGGCGGTTGAAGTTAGTCTCTCATGGTCCTAACATGAGGAACATTGTTGGCACCTTCCCCTTCATTATCGCTCTCGTGATCCGCGGCTCTACCTTGGTTTGCCATTCTTGGAGATGTGGGAGGGCTAATTCGAATATCCACAAACAATCGCCCTTGCATGGGCTTGGACAATGATTCGAATCACTCCTTGGGAACTCTACAAAATAAAACAGAAAATAAGGGAGAAAAATAAATTAATCAAATAGAGAGAAATACTTACAGAATGGTTTTATACAAAACCCAGAATCCGCCTTTTGCCTTATTCCCCGGCAACGGCGCCAAAAACTTGACGCCGCTAGAATAGCGCGTTGCGATAGAGCCCAAGTGCAGGCACGTCAAGTTGTAATATAGTCTCGGAAGTCCGAGTGTCGAACCACAGGGATAAGTGAAAAGGAATGGAATGGATTACGGATTAAGTGATTTTCTGGTTTCTGTGAGTTGGTTTGTTGTAGAACAACGTAAATGTAAAACAGATGCGAAAATTAATAAGAAAGCACTAAGGTAGGTGGAGATTAGTTACGATTTAAGAAACGGTGATCATTAGCTCATACTAAGATTAGAACACAAGGATTCTCGAGAAATGGGGAATGTTGGTGTATCTCTCAATAGCAGAGGGTGCGACGCTAGGCGACTCATTCCCGAATTGAAGCTATATCAAGAGAGATACAAACGACATACCACCAAAGACGAGGTTATCATTCCTACCTCTTAGCTACGGGTGTGAAGCAAGGCAACCCATTCCCAATGAAGCTAATCCGAGATAGATATGACAAACTCATCATAAAAAGATTTAACATCAAGCAAGTGTGGTAATCTCATGATTTAAAGAATGAAAATTATAAAGTGAATCCTAACAATGAAACGGAATAAAGTTTATGGGATAAATTAGTCAACTCATCATTTATCACATATGGTAGAAAATAAAGAGTCTAAGTATCACATAAAGTGTAAGAAGCACTCAATATATCAATAAATGAATCAAAGATAAGCTAAACAAATTTAAAATCCATCTATGGAGTTTTAAGAACTATTCATAATTTCTATGAAGAGGGAAAAACTCCATGGATGGGGGAAAGGGACTACAAGCTTTTTAGAACCATAAAAATATGTTGTATGTTCATTAACAACCAAGCACTAAATATACAAGGCATATAAAGTCTTAATATTATGAATATACCTAGAAAGCTTGCATCAAAGGAGGAAATGAAGAAGAAAAGGATTTACAACTATTTCTCAAACTTTAAACATGGATTGAGCCATAAATCACCGAATATTATATCGCGGTTCACCTCCGTAACCTTAGTAAAAGACTACTCCATAATACTCGAAACAAGAATTATAGAAGAAGCATTCATTTCTTAAAATCAAAGTGAACTTACAAGAAGAAGAAGAAATTACAAGGTTTTAGCTCCCACTTCTCTCTAGAATTTGTACAAAAACTTAGATGTCTTAGCCAAGAAGCTAAGAGAAAATAATATATATTAAAAGGTTGCAAAATATCTAACTAAATATCTAAAATAGCTTAAACCACTAAAATAGCCCATTTTGGGTGTGAAATGGCCAAGTTGCAAGGGCCATGATCGATCATGGCTATGCCCATGATCGATCATGGAAGTGCTCTGTCAGAAAATCTTGCAACCATGATCGATCATGGCTTTGCCCATGATCGATCATGGGTCTGGAACTTGTTCACTCAGCACTTTGCAAGCCTCCGAGCTTACTCTTGATCACTTCATGCAATGCCATTGTACTCCAATCCTACAAACACATGGAATACTACAAAATACACACCAACTTGGGCCATGTTAGATACAAAACTCGCTAAGACACTAATCTCAAGATAAGCGGATAATTAGGCAGAATTAAAGCAACAAACGCGTCATGCGACTCTGGGAAAGAGCTTATGCATGACAATATTATGCGTTTATCAACAGTTGGAAAGAAGTGGGGTGATCATAGATTAATGGATTTTTCTTCTTTGTGAAATGGTTTTATTTTAGAATAGTAAATGTGAATTGAAAGTGAATGTAACAAAGTTTGAGAATGGGTAAAGGCAATCAAAATCGATTTGCTAGCAAAGTTAACTGAGATTGATGTTATACAAGGTTCCTAACCGCGATTCCTAAATTGGGAGCGTATGACATTTCTCTGAAGCAAAGGTGCGAAGCAAAAAATCAATCCCATATAATTAATGCCATATCAGGAGATGGTGTAATCAAAACTCGACAGGGCATGAATTTCTAATTTTCATCTTATTGCAAAATGGTGCAAAGCAAGAGCGACTAATTCTTGTATAATGCTAAAACAAGTTATTGATAAGAAATTCATTAAATAGAAGATACAACATTAATTATGCATTTGGGAACTTATGCTTAATTTTCCTTCGAGCAATTGACTTGTTTGAGATAAAGGTCAACTAAAAAGTTAACTCAAGAGAATCTTAACAATCCTTTTGTCTAAGCTTGGAAATTCTACTTGGAGACAAAGTCTAAAGCGGCAATTGCAACTACCATTCTAATGGAATTTATTCTCGTTACAGGAGAATATGTATCAAAGTAATCAAGACCTTCTTTTTGTCTATAACCTTTGATTACAAGCCTTGCTTTAAATTTATCAATTGACCCATCTGCTTTCATTTTCTTTTTAAAAATCCACTTGGAACCTAGAGGTTTACTGCCAGGTGGAAGATCCACTAGTTCCCAAGTATGATTTTGTAAAATAGAATCAATTTCATTCTTAATGGCCTCTTTCCACAAAGGACTATCATTCGAATTCAAAGCCTGTTCATAAGTTCGAGGTTCACCTTCTAGCATATACGTCAAAAAATCTGGACCAAAACATTTTTCTGTTCTTGCCCTTTTGCTATGTCTAGGATCTACCTCACCTTTCTCAATTTCCTCATGAGTATCGTTGATAATCTCATTTGTCCGTTTAGAAGAATTATTTTCTTCTTTCTTCCATGGAAACACATTTTCAAAAATTGATGCATTTCTTGACTCAATGATTGTATTCTTGTGTATATCAAATATATTTGATTCATACACAAGAAACCGATAAGCATTGCTATTTTGTGCATATCCAATGAAAATGCAATCAACTGTTTTTGGCCCTATTTTCACCACTTTAGGTGGAGGTACTACCACTTTAGCAAGACATCCCCACACCCGTAAATAATTGTAAGACGGCTTTCTTCCTTTCCATAACTCATATGGAGTTTTCTTCTCTTTCTTTTCGGGCACCTTATTTAAAAGGTAATTACCCGAAAGAATAGCTTCTCCCCACATGTTAGGTCGTAAGCCTGAACTAATCAACATTGCATTCATCATTTCTTTTAATGTACGGTTCTTTCGTTCGGCTATTCCATTAGACTGAGGAGAATAAGGTGCAGTCATTTCATGAATAATTTCATGTTGAGCACAAAACTCAGCAAATGGAAATTCATATTCCCCACCTCGGTCACTTCTAAGTACTTTGATTTTCTTATTAAGTTGATTTTCAACTTTATTTTTATAGAGAACAAATTTCTCTATTGCTTCATTCTTACTTTTGAGTAGATACACGTAACAATATTTTGTGCTATCATCAACAAAAGTAATACAATATTCATTCCCACCTCTTGTTTGTGTCATTTTGAAATCGCATATATCACTATGAATTAGATCTAGAGGTGCATTGCTTTTTTCAACATTAGGAAAGGATGATCTTGTTTGTTTTTCCTTAACACAAGTTTCACATTTGTGTTTTGAATCAATATGAAAAGAAGGTATATGACTTAATTTAATTAATTTCCGTAGAGAATCATAATTGGCATGTCCTAGTCTACCATGCCACAAATTTGAAGACACAAGCATATAAGCAGAAGAAGTAGCTTTATTCTCATTAATAATAGTTATTACATTCATTTTGAACAAACCACCACTCAAATACCCTTTCCCCTCATACATTCCAGATTTAGACAAAACAAACTTATCAGACTCGAACACAAGCTTAAATCCATGAGCATTCAGCAATGAACCAGACACCAAGTTCTTGCGGACTTCAGGCACATATGCCACATTGTTCAGAGTCAAAACCTTCCCAGACGTCATCTTGAGCAACACTTTCCCTTCACCTTTAATTTCAGAAGTGGCAAAATTCCCCATGTACATCTTTTCCCCATTCTCGATAGGTTGAAAAGTGGAGAACATATTTCTATCAAAGCACACGTGACGGGTCGCACCAGTATCGATCCACCACTCTTTTGGGTTTGATCCCACCAGATTTACTTAAGAAATGACCGCCGACAAATTAATATCCGATACATCTTGAGCAATCCCTTCAATCATATTTGCTTCCTTGTTTCGGTTCCTTTTGGGCAGCCTACAATCGGAGGATTTGTGACCCAATTTGTCACAATTGAAGCACTTGCCTTGAAACTTCGGCTTTTTGGAGATTCCTCCTTTTGGCCCCAAAACTTTTCCTTTGCCCTTGTTATTGTTGTTATAGTTCTTTTTCGAACTTTGAGCATGTTCCACCACATTTGCCTTGGAGACAAATGAAGTGGCCTTGATCCCACCTTTTTTAGAACCTTTGTTGCCTTCTTCAATTCGAAGTCTAACAATTAGGTCATCGGCCCTCATTTCCTTTCGCTTATGCTTTAAGTAATTCTTAAAGTCTTTCCATGCCAGTGGCAATTTTTCAATGATACATGCCACTTGGAAACTTTCACCTAAAGGCATCCCTTCAGCTTGAATTTCATGCAGGATTAATTGGAGCTCTTGGACTTGGCTCATCACAGTTTTAGAATCCACCATTTAAAACCTAAGAATCGGCCAACAATAAACTTCTTGGCTCCGGCATCCTCGATTTTATACCTGTGGTCCAAAGCCTCCCACAATTTCTTAGCCATTTTCTTTTCAATGTAAACATTGTATAAAGAATCGGCCAAGCCATTCATTATCGTGTTTCGGGCTAAATAGTCCGAATGATTCCAAGCGTCAACGGCACTAACCGCTTGGACATCTTGCGAATTTTCCGCTAGCTTAGGTCGTTCTTCAGTTGAAAAACGAGCAAGGTTCAAGGTGGTCAAATAAAACATCATCTTTTGTTGCTATCGTTTAAAATTTTGTCCATTAAACTTTTCAGGCTTTTCGCCTTTCACAACAGTAACAGGAGCTGAGGCAGAATCAGTAGTTGGAGTCGCAATAGGAATAATCGGAGTGGTGGTTTCAGTAGTCATTGTACCTTAAGCACAACAGGAAGTTAATCCACAAAAGAAAACAGAGATAATGCAGATAACAATTAAGTTCCAGAAACTACTATTTAACTCGGCCAAACTGTAGAGAAAAAAAAATTCGGTACAAAATTTTCAGCTCGGAAAAATTTTACTTGAAAAACAATCTCGGGAAAAGTTAAGCTCGGCAAAATTTCCTTGCTCGGAAAGGATCAATTTGTGCTCGGGAAAAATTTTCTTATTCGGTAAAATTTCCTTCTTGGAAGTCCTCTGAAAAATCCTTGCTCGAAAAAAAAAAATTTATGCTCGGTAAAAAAAAATGTATGCTCGGCAAACACTGGGTTTTTTTTTTTTATGAGCTCGGAAAACACGGAAAATAAAATTATCTCGGAAATTTTTAATTTTTTTTTATGCTCGGCTGAAACATACTGCTCATCAGCTAAAAAAAAACTTGCTCGAAAAAAAAAGCCTTTTCTCGAAAAAATTTCCTGCTCGGCCAAACAAAAAAAAATTCTCGACAGAACAGAACAGAATAAGCACTAACTGTTTTAAGATTGTTAGAAAACTGGTACGTTTAAACATAAATAATCTGCAATAGAAGTAAAGAATACGGGAAACAAATTTTTAAACCGAGTCTCGTGTATCACACGATTCCTTTAAAACAGTTACGCCGCCTCGCCGAAGGTGCTAAGAGGTTGCTCACGGCGTTTGTTTCCTAGGGTAAAACGGATTAGAGTATCTACCTTAAGCACACCGGTGTTACTCACAACGATCTGAACAAGTATCTGAAATATCACCAGATAGGAGGAGAAGAAGAACTTTTGGGAGTGTGTTTTTTTTTTTAAATCGTGTGTTTAGCAAAGAGAAGAAAGACTAATTTAAACAAAAGTGAGGGAGTGCAGTATTAAAATTGTCAATTAAACAAAAATCCGTTTTGGTTAATAATGAGCCATAATTCAGACGTTTTCTGAATTAATTTGACTGTTACAACAGTTCAAAATTTGAATGAAAATGGAGTTGGAAAAACCACCGTGTGCAAAACATGACCCCGCGTGGCTGGCCATTTTTCGGAGCGACATTCGTGTCCGCCGGTGCGGGCGCACACAAGCCAAGCCTGTGTAAAGCCAAATTCTATCTGAGATTTGCACCCCCCCTGCGCCTGGGTGCGCGAGAGAGAGCCTTATTTTCCTTAGAAGCTTATGAGTTAGTTAAAGATGATCCTTTATAAACCCATAACTTTTCCCACAAAATTTCAATGTGGGACTAACCACTTTCATTTTATTTTCTATCTCAAGTAGATCACTTTGGGTAACAATTTCTCATTCACCCGTTATCCATTTTGAGCAAATAAACATATGATCTTAATGTACTCGCGGAGGAGAACATAAATCCGTCATAACCTTTCAAAACTGCCCAATTGGTTTTTAAATAAAGTTGCTCTCAAAATGGTGCAAAATGACAATTTTTCTAACAGACCCTTTACATTCTCTATTGAGGATGTAAATTTAGTAATTTTTAGTATATTTGTGGTTTCATAATAAGTTTACTATTGTATTTTTGGAAACACAAGAACACATAATAGTCTGCACTAAAATAAATAGGCTTAGCCACATGAAAATAAATATTTACAAATACACCCCAATAATACTTTACGCATCTAATCGAAATTTTATTGTTTTCATCGATTTTGGATAGTGATTCCCCTTAATGTTGTGGCTAGAGAGTCTTGCCGAAATGGTGCTGATATAGATGGTTGGTATGATGGCTCATGTATTCACTCATGGATAAAGGTGACTGAAAAATGCATGAGAACTTGCAAGAGAAGGCACAAACATTTCGTCAAAGCAAATTGTGATTTTTACGGGGATTATCCATATGATCCACAACCAACTTGCTACTGCATTTACAAATGTTGATTGCTTAGAAAAGAGTAAATTTCATAAGTCGTATACATATTGTTTATATATAGTTTGTCATACGTATGGGAAGAGAAATTTTGAAATTGCACGGTATGTCTATATATAGTCGATATTTAAGTTTGTACCAGCCATTTTTTTTTCATTGTGTTTGCTACTTGACTCGGCGAAAACAACTCGAGTAATTACACCTAAGTGCAGGTGGTCGGCCAAGTAATAAATACTCAGTAAGTCCAAGGTCGATCCATGGGGAGGAGGGTAGTAATTTGAGTTAGGAAAGTCTCTTTAAAAAGGAAGATGAGAAAAATAAAGAAAAGATAAAATATGGAGAGGATTGAATGTAAATTGATAACTAAAATAAATAATGGCGATAAAACTGAAAAAAAACATATAACTAAAACTAATCCTAAAGGTAGCTAAACATTATTATGTTAAAGGAAACTAAACTAGCATAACAAAAATATGGAATAAAGTTAAATAAAATAAATAATAAAATCAGCGTACTAAATTAATTAAACATGTAAAAAACTTTAACTAAAATTAAGAATAAAAAGCGCTAGGGGTATACATAAGTTCCGGGCTAGACAACGGGCAATTCAATGGACCGGGAATCCTATTATAATTAAGTTTCCTTTAAAAACTAGCCTACTTTTGACAAGCTAATTAATCTCATAAACTCTTATTTTTTGCAATAATTCATGCATGACATAAACTATATGTACCTATACTAATTATGGAATCAATTAGCTTTTAATCGAAAATACTTGTTTATTAAAGTGAAGTAGTGCTTGACACTACAAAACCTTGTCTTAAAAGTGAGTTTAGAAATATTAAGTAAAAATCAAAATTTAATTCAAATAGGTTAAAACATGATTGGAATCAAACTTGAACTAAAACGGGCAATGGAAATACAAAATTGGTGATTTCAGTATCAAAAAATAAGGATTGAAACTAATACCAAAAATAGCGCACTTAAGTTTGAAATTATAAAGATGCATAACTAATTTATTTAGAGCGTATAGACCGCTCTCTAACTCGACCAGTTAGAGTTTAGCGCAAAACAACGATTCAAACTAGTTTGGTTATTTTGTCGAAAATATTTTATTAAATTTATTATAAAAATATGTGATTAACATAATAGGATCATAATTTAATAAAAATCAGATTTATAATGACCTACTAACTTATAGAAAATTAATTAGAATTAAATTCGGGTCCAAAAAATTACCGCATCGGCATACCCGCTCCTTACGGATCCTTAACTAACGAACGAGCCAAACATATCTAATAAATTCATGGACAATAAAGTAATTAAACAAAACAGTGCCTAAAAGTTCATAAATTGAAATTTAAATAAAATCATAAGCATGCAAAATTTATACTAAGAATTAACAAACCAGTAAATAAATTAAAATTTTGAAATTGGAGTAAGCACGAAAACTAATAATTAAATCTGGAAATTAATCTTCAAAAATGTACTTGAATACTTCATCTCTAACTCCGAATTAATGCCAAATAAAACTAGTAGAAGCGATACAAAACGAATTCTTAATGTGTAGAACAAAAAAAATTAAATAAAGAAAGAAGAATGAAAGAATGGAAAGAGAGAGAGAGAGAGAGAGAGAGAGAGAGAGAGAGCAAGTACGGCTGGCTGCTGCTCTGTGTGTCTTGTTATGATGATGATGTTCATTGTTTATATATAAGGAGATCTAATTTAATTAGGTGTGCCAATGGGTCATGGGTTTGGCCCAAGCAGGGATTTGAACCCAAGACCACAAGGAGGGAACTTGCCACATTGACCATCTAGGCTAGGATCACATTCATTAATTTTTTGCACATTCAATTATCTTATTCATTCGCGCTAGAATCTTTTCCTCGAACACACTATTCGTATTTTGGCTATAACTTTGTGATCCGAACTCCAATTGAAGCAATGTTTTTTCCTACGCGTAGCTAACTCAGAGATCTACAATTTATATTTCTAGAGTTTTCTTCAAAATATGCATAGATAAATACCAGAATTGGCTAGAACACAAGCATTGTGCACAGTGGATCTCTTCTTCATTTGAAAATTTTCCGAATTGATTCAAATGACTTTTTCTTTGCTTAGGATAACTTATCAGTTTCTCTTAGTCTCTTCCATCCACTCCCTTCATACTGAGCTAGGAATTTTCTTTCGGTTCACTTCTTGAACTCAATTTTGCTCTTAATTTGACCGGCAATGACTAATTTTGGGGGAATTTTCTTCTGGATTTGTTCTTGTTCATTTTTAACCTGTAAAAAGGGTAAAATACACTAAAAACAAATATATTATCCTATATCATGATTAAAACTCAATTCTTAACAATTTAGAATAATTAGAATCAAATTCATGCATATTAAGTCATTTAAATATGTATAAAAATGCAATACTTGGGCTTAATCACTACTGGCCACCGTTAATGTAAACTATAAGTCTCAGTTAAGTGATAGAATAAAAATACAATCTAGCCCATGAAATAAACCAAAGGCTACTGTGTGAAGGACTAAAGAAAGTAGTCGTTGGACATGAAACCCATTTGGCTGTTATCTATACTCCTAACTCATAACCAGATACTTGAATTAAAAAAGTATTGAAAAAAAATAGAGAAAAGAAAGAGAATAACAAATTCACACTATTGTGTGTGATTTTTTCTTCAGAACACTCGCAATTATTACAACGATATAAAATATAAATAAAAGTACTATTTATATCATAAAATGGGCCTGGAAAAAAATGTAAATTAGGTGTAGAAAATAAGCACAAAATGAGCTTATCATATACCCCCAATTTGAACTTTGCTAATCCTCAGGCAAAACTTGGTTGAAAATAAGTAGCTCAAAATCTGAAACTTTCATAAACGATATGCAATTACACTGAGCAAGTGCAACAAACCTTTAAACAACAAATTAAGTTACTCCAAGTGGACGAGTGTGGCCGCGTAAAGTTTTCAAGATATCATACGTACAAACATTAAGACTGTCTAAAAAAAATCATTAAACTACATTATATCATTTTATTAGCTTCACCTCCCCAGCAACGACGACGTTTGATGGAAAGCTATTATTAGGGTTGTCAATTTTAAACCACAAACTGCAAATCGACCTAAAACTGACCGAACCAATCATTTTTGGTTGGTAAACCGAACATACTATGTTTGATTGGTTACTGAATATTTGGTTACCAACCAAAATTAGTTTCATAATCACTTTGCCAATTCTCCAATTTCGGGAATTACCAACCGACTGACCAAGTTTAAAAAATATAACTTTTATAAAAATATTATTATATAACTCTTAAAACTTTTACTTCCTTATCTAATATCTCATTCTCAATACCTCATATCTCACTCTCACTCTTACTACTTCTAAAAAAACGACACCATCTTCATGCTCCCACTCCCGATCTTGTCTCTCTCCCAGCCCTGTCCCTCATTGTTGTGGTACAACCCTCACTCTCTATCTATCCTTCTCCTTCTGTCACTGATCTCCAATTCGGTCGTCCCACACTCTCCGACTTCGTCCATCCTTCTCTTTCCGACACTCTCCATTGTCCCTCTCTCATAGGTCAGTAGGTCAAAGACTAAACTGGCGTATGGATGCACATAATCTAGAAAGGAATAGATAAATCATTTCTGCTTAATTTGCTTGTATTTTTTGTTTACTTTTGGCTACTGCTGCTGCTTGCTACTTAAATTTTTGCTTTACAGTGTGCACAATGTACTGCTGAAGTGTTGTGCTGATTCTGTTTGCTACATGCTAGTCAGTTTTACCGATTTTTAACTGAACCGACTGACCATTTTGGTAAAACCGAATGTCAGTTTACTAAGTCTAGTAGTTCAATGGCGGTTTCTATGTTGCATAAACCGACCATGTTGGTTCGGTTATGTAACCAATCAAATCAGTTCAATAACCGAACCGTGGCCAACACTAGTTATTATCATTGCCGAAAATAGCCCTATCAGAACCGTTAAATTCCTATATAAAATATTAGAGCATAGACAATGTAAGCATGGAAAATTAAATGAAGTACAATGGAGAAATCTCTAGACATGGGTTAAAATCGTTCTAGTTTTTAAAAGTGAAAAGGAAAATTAAATTTAAAATAAATAATGCATAATTTGTTTTCATAGAAAATAATGATCTGAGGTTTTTAATGTTCAAGAATTTACTGCAAAATATTTATTGAGCTAGAGAATTATATTATTGCAAACAAATATCTAAGAAATGTTTATTGGAGAAATCTAATTTATTAAAAATCTTTCTTCTCATGATCTCTAATATCCTATTTTAAAAAATAATACAGGGTTGTCACATATGATAAACGCATAATAGTGTCATTCATGCGCTCGTTTTTTGAGTTGTTTGACGCATTTAATTCTCTAAAACTATTCGGTTTGCCAATTTTGCGATTAGTCTCGTAGCACTTTTGCATTTAACATTGCTTGGAAATACACTTTTTGTGTTTATTTTTGGTGCCTTTAGATCTCAAGAAATAAATTAGACAAAGGAAGAATGATCAACCAAGCAATTTTGGCCTCTAAAGCAAATAGTTAACAGAAAGTCAAAGAGCTAGATCAATCTAGCTCATTCCAAGATTAATCTAGAGTTGACAAAAAGTATGTGAGATCAATTTAGCTTTTTTCTAGATCAACCATTGAATTATTCCTAACACTTGGATCAATCTAGATTAATCCAAGATTGATCTAGGAGACATACTTGATACTTTATGTCACATTTCTCTTATTTCTCTACCTACCATAGCATGCTTAAAGGGACAACTTTAGCTAAGAAATTTGTTAAGCTCATAGAATATATTATTTTAATTAATGGTTGTTTTGCCGGTGCTAGAAAGTGAGCAACTCTAAACTTTTCACCTTTACAAAAAGTCAAGAGTGGTTCACTCTCTAGCATGGGCAAAACAACCACTAATTAAAATAATAAATTCTATGAGCTTCACCAATTTCTTAGCTGAAGTTGTCCTTTTAAGCAAGCTACGGTAAGTAGAGAAACAAGAGGGGTGTGACATAAAACATCAACTATATATGTCTCCTAGATCAATCTTGGCTTAAGGTAGATTGGAAGCCTAGATTGATCCAAGTGTTGGAAAGAATTCCATGATTGATCTAGCAAAAAGCTAGATTGATCTCACATATATACTTTTTGTCAACTCTAGATTAATCTTGGAATGAGCTAGATTAATCTAGGTCTTTGACTTTTCGTTGACTTTTTGCTTTAGAGTCCAAAATTGCTTGGTTGATCTTTCTTCCTTTGTCCAATTCATTTCTTGAGATCTAAAGACACCAAAATAAACAAAAAATGTGCCTTTCGAAGCAATGTTAAATACTAAAGTGCTACGAGACTAATCGCAAAATAAGTTGGCAAACCGAGTAGTTTTAGAGAGATAAACGTGTCAAACAACTCTGTAAAAGAGTGTAAGAATGGTAATATTATGCGTTTATCAGTAAAAGAGATCTAGAAACCGTATCTTCCAATTATTTTTCTTATACTTATACGACAAATCTCGTTAAATTTTCTAGTCTTTATCAAGCAATCACTCCAACCCACTTTCGTGAAGTGATCTTTAAATAATTCACTCCAATTTACATTGGATAGTTGGTTTTGTTTTGTTTTTTGTTTTTTGATTTTTTGGCTTTTTGCAAAGGAAGTGTTAAAAATGAATTAACTTCAAGGCTCGAGAGGAGGGATATGTGTATATACATATGAGTGTTAAATATGAAACCGGATTTTTTTCCCATAAAGTTTAATTAAAATTGATTTACTTTAAGAGGAGGGAAAGATAAATGAGGCATTAAGGAGGGGTCTGAATTGTTTTCCAATGAAGTTTGTTATTAAGATGGATTAACATGAAAATGATAAACGCATAATATTGTCATTCATATGCTCTTTGCTGAAGTCGTTTGACTCGTTTATTTTTTTATAACTTATCAGTTTCCCACCACATATCGCGATTAATCCCATAGCATGTTTTGTATTTAGCATTTCTTGGAAAGGCAAGTTTTGTAGTTATTTTGGTACTGACACCGTTAGAATAATGCGTTGTGGTAGCCTAAGTGCAAGCCCATCAAGTTATAATATAGTCTCGGAAGTCCGAGTATCAATCCACAGGGATTGTTGGAAAGGGTATGGAATGGATTACATATTTTATGTTTTTTCTAGTTTTCTAAAAGGTTGGTTGTAAAACAACATAAATGTAAATTGGTTGTGAAAAGTATTAAGAAAGCACTAAAGTATTTGGAAGTTGCTTGCAATATAAGAAACGGCGATTACTATCTCATACAAGGATATTCATACAATTTTCTAATGGATGGGAAAATCAATGTTTTCTTTAACATCAATGGGTGCGAAGCAAAGTTACTCATTCCCCGGTTTCTTGTTATTTGAGAAGGAAACTAACTAAGTTCCGCCAAACATGAACATATCGAGTCTATCTCTTAGCAATGGATGTGAAGCAAGGCAACCCATTCCTGATAGAACTAATCCGAAATAGAGATGATAATTTCATTATAAAAAGGTTTAACATGAAGCATGCATATAAAATCTCATGATTTAAAAGAATGAAAATTAAATAGTGAATCCTTACAATGAAACGAGCCGAAGCTTATAGGATAAATTCATCAACTAATCAATTATCACTTAAGATAAATAATAAAGAGTCTAAATAACATATATAGTGTAAGAAGCACTAAAAATATCATTAAATCAATCAAAGATAAGCTAAACAAAGTTATAAACCATCTATGGAGTTTTTAAGAACTCTTCATAATCTCTACAAAAAAGAAAAAAGGTACATAGATGGAGGATAAAGACTACAAGATTTCTAGAACCATACAAATATGTTGTTTTATCATTAACAAACAAAAACTAAATATACAAGGCATATAAAGTCTAATCTATAGATGAAAATACCTAGAAAGCTTGTAAGATGAAAAGATTGAGGAAGAAAAAGATTCACAATTATTTATTGAACTTCAAACATGGATTGAGCTAATAACCTCCGTAACCTTAGTAAAAGGCTATTCCTTAATAAATGTGAAAACAAATATTATAGAAGAAGAAATCATTCTTACATAAGAAAATTTACAAGAAGAATGAAGAAGAAAACTAAAAAGAGCTATCCCTTCCCTCTATCTCTTGTTCTTGATAACAATATCTAGTTGGCTTACTACAAGCCTAAAACCTCTCAAATATAGCTACACAATTACAAATAAGACAGAAAAAAATCTAGGGAGCAAAATTCGCCAAAATAAGGCGAAAAGTAATGGGTGGTTGGTGTACTCGCCAGGACATGATCGATCATGGCACTTCCATGAGTCATCATGGAAGTGTTCTGCTATAGGATTTTGGCACCATGATCGATCATAGTATACCCATGATCGATCATGGGTCTAGGATTTCTCAAAAACAATATTTTTCAAACCTCCAAGCTTGCTCTTGATTAATCTATGCAATGCAATTGTATCCCATTCTTACAAACACATATGAGACTACAAAAAGAGCACAAACTCGAGCCACATTAGATACAAAACTGGTTAAGGCACTAATCTCGAGGTAAGTGGATAATTCGGCAAAGTTAGTATAATAAACGCGTCAAATGGTTCCAGGAAAAAGCTTATGCAAGACAAATATTATGCATTTATCAGGTACCTCTAGAACTCAAGAAATGCATTGGACAAGAAAAGAATGACCAATCAAGCAAAGTTAAACTTTTGAAGCAGAAAGTTTACAAATTCAATTGCCCTAGATCGATCTAACTTAACCCAAAATCGATCTAGATTGGGCAGTCAGGGACAAAGATCCATCATGGGGTCCCCTAGACCGATGCAGCACCTAGTTTTTTGCTTTATGTCATTTATCCCATTTTTCCATTTTTTGTTGCATTTAAGAGATAGATTTGGCAGTTTATACTCAATCTCAAGGGATAATTTTTTTTATAAATACACTTCATTACCCATTTGTTTAGGGGTTAATTACTCTTCGAAAAATAGCTTAGATTGAGAGAGATGCTCTCTTGTATTTTATTTTTATTTCATTTTTGTAGGTCGAAAAATACCCTAGAGGGGGGGTGAATAGGCTTTTTAAAACTTAATCGGATTTTTAAAAATGATTTAAAAATATTTGATGTCTATATTTATCAAGCAATCAAGAACAAACTTAATTCCAAACACAATGAATAAATAACACAATATAATAGAGGAAGAGATAGAAAGATTGAACCGATCGAAGGCGAAGATTTTTTGTCCACACGGTTCGGCTTGTTCCCCTACTCCGCGCTCAGTTAGTTTCCCAAGAATTTCCACTATAACTGATCTCCTTCCGGGTGAAGATTAAACCTCTACAAGTGTATTCTTATCACACACTCTCACAAGTATTGAAAACACCTTCAATACTTTCACAAGAAATCCGTCTTGCTAATCTATGAGATACACCTCTCACAATTATGATTCAAATGAGTTTTGGTGACAAACACCAATGCACAATATCTCTCTTGTGTATAACAAAATACAAATGAAGCTCACAGTAAGAGATATCAAAATTGATCAAAGTATATAGCTCAAAAATGAAAGATTGATCAAAATGTGTTCTTGAATCTTTGTATATTTGAATATATGAATAATAGAGTATTAGAATGATTGAAGGTGTGTTAAAACATGTCTAGGACCTCATATTTATAGCTTGCAAAACCATACGGCCGTTAGGGATGATTAAGAGAGGTTTTGGCTCCAAGGTATACATTTTCAAATTTTTCAACAACTAGTTTTGACAAAAAATTCAAATTTGTTTTGTTAATTTCTCCCAATTTGACAGTTGGATCATGCTAAAATTTTAGTCAAAATTTTCAGGAGATGTTGTCTAACTAATGTGAAAATTTCAAAATGATCGGAGTTCGTGAAGGCCTCCATCTTACCGTTAGATCAAAACTGGGCAAAAATTGAGCGAATTTTAAACGAAAAATAAAAAATATTTTTGCAATTTAACAATTTAGTTCCAAATAAAATTCTAATGATTTTTGAACCTCAAAGATATGTTTCTAAGATACCTATTTTTATTATAGCTTAAAATATAATCATTTAAAATTAATATGAATTTATTTTGAAACTCAGTTTTTGTAAAATGATGTTTTTCAAATAAATTCAATTTCAAGCTAGTTTGAATCAATCTTTAAAAGATGCAAGAATATGTTTGAGCTATAAGAATTTGATCAATAAAGTATCTTTACATAAAATCGAAGCACTCACTCCATTTAATGATAATTCGAGTCTTCGTGATGTTTGATTTTCTTGTGCGTATCTTTACTTGTTTGATGTTCTTGATCCTTTCTTGGTTTTGATAATTTGTAGAACATGTGGAGATCATTCTTGTGCATATCTTCAGTTGCTTGATGATCTAGATCTTTTCTTGGCTTTGTATAGCACATGTATATCACTTGAGTTCATTTCTTGTAAATAGAGGCGTTTGTAAAGCTTGTGTGAGATTTGCTTCGGTTTGAAGTTACACTTGGGCGGAAGATATATCGGTTAAAATGGCTATCATCATTGGAACAACCGAGTTAAACAACACTTTATTAACTTATTGTAATTATCAAAATAAGATTAATTGACTTTAAGGTCAACAATTTTAACTTTTGTAAAATTTCCATTTTGAAGAGAATGCAGTTCACTTCTATAATAGTTGTCTTTACATCTATTATGGAAACTATTTGTTAAGGCTAAGGATGATATTTCAAGGTGATTATTATATGAGTTTGATCTTATTTCTTGGTTAGTATTGTTAAATATCTATGAATCCTTTTTCTTCTTTTCCATTTAATCAACAATTTCACAATCTTATAAGATATCCACATATGATGATTTGAATTTATATGCCAAATATATCTAGTTCTTAAGCATAAATGGGGAGATGTACAATTTTGTATTTCTTGAAAGATTGTGTTCATCCCATCTATGAAAGATTTCCCTCTTCATATAAAATATATTGAGTTTTTAACTTTCATAGAATCACCATAAATTTGGGAGTAATTCCAATCCTTGACATTCCAAATGATAAGGTGATTGCTTTACACACTTTGTATGATGTCTTAGATTCAACATGTTCTTATTTAAGGTGCGACTGAGGAGGATCTTGAAGTTTATGTCATAAACAACACCACACCACTAATTAAGAATTTATTGTATAATTATCAAACAAGTCTAAACTAGTTAACTTTGTTTCCATTTAGACTTTCCAAGCTTAGACAAATGAATTCTTAAGATTATTTTGTTAACTTTTTAGTTGACCATTTTCTCAAACAAGTCAATTGCTTAGAAGGAAACTAATCATGATTTCTTAAATGCTTAGTTAATGCATATTATATCATTTATCTAGTGAATTTTCGTATAAATATATTGTTTTAGCATTATAAGGGAATAAGTTGCACTTGCTTCGCACCATTTGTTACCAGAGATTAGAAATTCATGCCCGACAGAGTTTTGATTACTCCTTCTTTTGGTATGACATTATACGGGAATGAGTAGCTTTTGTTTCGCAACCTTGTTTTAGAGAAGTGTAATACGCTCTCCATTTAAGAATCGCATTTGGGAAACATGTATGAGATCAATTTCACTAGCAAATCGATTCCGATTGCATTAGCCCATTCTCAAACTTTATTACATTCACTTTCAATTCACAATTACCATTCTAAAATTAAATAAGTTTACAAAAAAAGAAAAATCCTTTAATCTGTGATTAACCCACAGGTTTTCGATTATCCTTGTGGTTCGACACTTAGATTTGCCGAGCTATATTACAACTTGACAAACTTGCACTTGGGTTATTATAACTCATTATTCTCGCGGTGTCAAAAGAGGAGAAAGAGAGAGAAGAGGGTTAAAGATTGGGGTAAAACTATATTTGGTTTTCTATTAAATTTTAAAATTAGTTACGGTGAGTTGAATAATTCCATGGGCATGAACAAGAACATCCCTTCATTATCAAGGTCAAAATTATTAAACTTAATTTCAAATTATTAAAGAAAATAAACAATGGAATCGAAAAAATACGCACCTTGAAATAGATTTATAACTCATTTTATTGTACTTTTATTCTTAGCTAAAAACCCTATCCAAGGCAAGATCGCAAACTCTAATGGAATAAGGAGAAATAAGAGAAAGAGATAATGGTCAGGGGAAAAGATATATCTAGCTAGTAGTGATGTTAATTTTTGAATTTGGGGAGGAGGAAAAAGAAACATGTTTTTGGGTAAGGCGAGAAAAAAAAAAAGAATAGACGGCGTTTTTTGGTTAGGGATAGAAATTGGGATGAGAAGAAAGAGTTCTACACTATTTTTTTGGTTAGTTTAATTTGGGTTTGACTTTTATAATAGTGAAAATAATAAAAATGTGAGTCTGTAAATTTAAGAACATCCTTTCTAAAATGGAAGAGATAAAAAGAATATAATAATTAAGTTATTCTAGAAGGGAAAATTTTTTTTACTAAAGCAATGCAATATTCCTAAATGATATATGATGTATAATTATGAAATGCCCTACTTGCTCAAACAAAAGCCAAAACTACTTTCACAATTATAAGGATCAGGGAAAAGGCTGAAGTCGGTGCATTTTCAACCAACCCAACCTTAAAAAGGTGGTATTATATTTTTAACCTTGTTGGATGGATACACATTTTTAAATATTAATACAGCTTGGGTTTGCTTTAGTTAACACGAATTTAGCCCCTAAAATTTGAATTAATCCATTAACGCGGAAAAAATACTTCTGCATCTAGGTACCCAAGTGCAGGTTGTCAAGTTATAATACTTGGTAAGTCCAAGTGTCGAATCGCAAGGATAGTCGAAAAGCGGATGTGGTGATTACGAGTCCAAGGTTTTGTTAAGAGAATTTGATTGATTGATTTTAGTGGTTGATTTTAAAGTCTTGCAATAAAAATTAATGTGATGTAACAATAGATAAGAAAAGGCAAAGGCATTATAGAATTCATTTGTTTTGCAAAGTTATGTAGAATCAACCTCATTCAAACTTTTCAATCCAATTCCTAAGTGTTGTGTATTTTACCCTTTTTTAAGCAAAAGGGTGTGGAGCAAAAGTAACCCATTCCCATATAAAGAAATGGTGTAAGTAAAACTCAATACAAGTGTATCTTTCCTTTTTTTCTTGTAACAAAGGGTGTGAAGCAAGTGCAACCAATTCCCATATAATGTTCAACAAAGATACAAACTTGAGATATACCAAAAGAAAAGGCATAAATTTAAACTAGGCATTTGAGAACTCATTGTAAGTTTCCCCTAGGCAATTGACTTGATTATGAAAATGGCCAACTACAAAGAGTTTAGCTCAATAAATCATAACATTTCATTTATCTAAGATTAGGAGGTCTAGGTGGAGATTAAACCATCCTATTTAGGCATATTTGATAAACACAAATTGAATCCTTAGAATGATTAGTGAAATTGTTTATGACATAAATTTAAAAGATAATTTTTTAGCAACACTTTAACAAAGAAGATAATGAGTCTCAAAAATCATTAAAGTATTCAAAGATTGGAATCTCAAATTTATGGTGTTTCAATGAATATTCAAAGACTAATCATGCTTAGCAATAAAAAGTATCTCATTCATAGAATGAATGGAGATAGGCTAGTAAGAAATACACAAGTGTATTATCTTCACATTAATGCTTGAGATCTATATAAACAAAGCATACAAAGTCAAATCATTATATGGAAATTATCTTACTAGCTTATGAATGGTTGATTAAATGAAGAAGATGAAGGATTCAGGAAGGATTCAACAAGTATTTAATAATACTAACAATGGAATGAGAATTGAACTTACATAATTAATGCATTGCAAACTTCATATTTTATCCTTAGCAAAGAAATTTACTCCATAATAAATGTAGAGATAAGAATTATAGAAATGAACTCCATTTCTCTCTCTAAAAAGTATTACAAGCTCTCTATAAATTAAGAGATGAGAAGTAATAAAAGATATTCCTCCAATACAATAATGAAGACTATAAATAGAAGTATTGTGTTGTCTACCTCCCATCTATCCACTAAGAACCCTAAAATAAACAATGCTTTCTTTTTCTTTTTTCATGGATAAATTCACTATCTTGGATGCCTTTTGTGCCATGAAAAATTTCACTATCTTAAGATGCCTTTTGTGTCATGGAAAATTCCACTATCTTGGATTCCTATGTCCAGTGGCGAATTCAAGATTTAGAATACAGGGAGACCAAAACACAACATAAAAAATATGACAAGAAGTTTCCAAAAAAATATATTTTAATTAAGAATTTCTTTACATATATTTTTAAAAATAACAAAATTTATAACAAAATAAAAAATGCATAATTTTATTTAAAGAGTGCCAACAACTATATTTATAAAAAAAAAATAATACTAATAGGGGTTTGAAATATCTTGGGGGACCCGGGTCCCCCGGTCCCCCTTCCATCCGCTACTACTTTTGTCTCATGAAAAATTCACACTATTTTAAGACGTCTTTTGTCTCATGAAAAATTCCACTATTGTATTAAATAAAAATTTCTTGAGATCTAAAGACACAAAAATAAACACAAAATGTGACTTTCCAAGCAATGTTAAATATAAAAGTGATACGAGACTAATCACAAAATAAGTTAGTAAACTGAGTAGTTTTGGATAGATAAATGAATCAAACAGCTATGAAAATGAGTGTATGAATGACAATATTATGCGTTTATCAACTCCCCCCGAGGTTTGTCTCGTGAAGGTTTACAGTGATGATACCTACAAACAACAAAAGTTTGATTGCGGTGAATGATGATTTCAAAAGTTCAATTTGCAAAGCTTATAACTATCTAAATTGCTTATATCGTTTAGAAACTTGACACATACTTCCCTTTAATTACACGGTAAGCCTTGTATTAGCAAAATTCTTATTTAAACACAAAAAGTATTGATCATTAGAGATGGAAGAGGAATTTCCTTCAAAAACTAAAACTTTAAATTTTGTCCATTTCTAACTACTTTTCTTATCTTTTCTTGGAATTTTTGCTAAATTTGTTTAAGGCGATTTTCATCTCTATGGGGGGCATCGGACTCAATATATAAAATTTGTCATTTTATGCTTATTTATTACGCTTAAAGGAAGCTATTCACCCTTTCCCATGTGGTAACATTTACCTATTCATAATATTAGACAAAGAGACTTATGATTTAGTCAAGTGAAACTTTAAGTCAATATTAGGATTAGAGGTCATCCAAATTTTTCAGAGTGCCATGCATTTGTCCTCTCTATTGAAGGATCTTTTTGAAAAGGCTTCCATCATTTTTTTGGACAAGAATTCACTCTTCACAAAAGAAAAATTACTCTAAGTGTTACGAAAGAATTTCTCTACTTGAAGCATATACACATTTTAAGGGACGTTTCTAGGGTCATGGATCTAATTGAAGCAAAGCAAGCTAGATTATCACTTAAAATTCTATCTAGATCAAGGAATTCATGTCAATAGCTAATGCATCAACCATCATCATTTTTCAAATTTTCAAATTTTTTGAAAATAAGCTCTAGACACATGGAAAAATCAAAAATTGAAAAGCCATTAAAATTAAAGTATATAACATCCCAACTTGAAGAACACATTGTCCTCAATGTAAAGAGAACGAGAAATGGGTGGTCTCCCATTTGGCTTTTTGATTTTCATGAGGCAAAAAAGAGATAATTTCAAAGGCAAAAGTACTATATGTACACACTAGCAAATCGACAAGTTAGAATTAGATAAAACATAACATGCATGCATTACAACCAAATTTCAAGCGTAATATCATGTTTATCAAGCCAAACCCAAGAAAGGGAAAGAAATAAAGCAATAAAAAAAAGTTTTCAAATTAATTTTTTTAGTTAGATCAATCTAGCTTTTTAGTATGATGCTTTGGTGGTGGTTGGCCTCTTGGTGGATTTATGCGAAGATCAATGTACAAATTCCAGGACATAAGCTCGGAAGGGTGATCTTGAATAAAATTGCCATCTATGAAAGGAGAAAATAATAAGTTAAAAAAATAATTTACAAAACGAGAGAATACTTACAAAGAGGAATTTTGTACAAAACCCGTAATCCGTCTTTCGCCGTATCCCCAGCAACTGCGCCAAAAAATTGATATGGCAAAAATACTTCCGTGCTTAGGTACTCAAGTGCAGGTTGTCAAGTTATAATACTTGGTAAGTCCATGTGTCGAACTACAAGGATAGTTAGAAAGACGATGTGGTGATTACGAGTCCAAGGTTTTGTTAAGAGAATTTGATTGGTTGATTTTAGTGGTTAATTTTAAAGTCTTGCAATAAAAATTAAAGTAATGCAACAATAAATGAGAAAAGGCAAATGCATTATATAATTCATTTGTTTTGCAAAGTTATGTAGAATCAACCTTATTCAAAGTTCTTAATGCAATTCCTAAGTGTTGAGTATTTTACCCTTTTATAAGCAAAAGGGTGTGGAGTAAAAGCAACCCATTCCCATATAAATGCCATATAAAGAAATGGTGTAAGCAAAACTCAACACAAGTGTATATCTCCTTTTTATCTTGTAACAAATGCTATGAAGCAAGTGCAACCCATTCTCATATAATGTTCAACCAAGATACAAACTTGAGGTACACTAAAAGAAAAGGCATAAATTTAGACTAGGCATTTGAGAACTCATTGTTAGTTTTCCCTAGGCAATTGACTTGATTATGAAAATGGCCAACTATAAAGTGTTTACCTCAATAAATCATAACATTTCATTTGTCTAAGATTGGGAGGTCTAGGCAGAGGTTAAACCATCCTATTTAGACATATTTGATAAATACAAATTGAATCCTTAGAATGATTAGTGAAGTTGTTTATGACATAAATTTAAAAGATCCTCTTTGGCAACATTTTAACTAAGTAGATAATGAGTCTCAAAAATCATATAAAGTGTAGAAAGTACTCAACGTATCATTAAAGTATTCAAGGGTTGGAATATCAAATTTATGGTGTTTCTATGAATATTCAAAGACTAATCATGCTTGGCAATGAAAAGTATCTCATTCATAGAACGAATGGATATAGGCTAGTAAGAAATACACAAGTGTTTTATCTCCTCATTAATGATTGAGATCTATGTATACAAGGCATACAAAGTCATGTAACACCCCTGCCTTAATCTACATGACAACATCTGTAATTAAAACCTAGAGCGTTACTAACCCATCTTAGTACGACTAAGATTGGTGTATAAAAAGTAAACAAATATACAACAACATGTATATCAAGTGTTCTTAGGCTTGGGGTATAAAAACATGTTATAACATCTAAACATACATCACGTTTATATAAAACCAAACCACATGAATTCCCAAAGTAAGTACAGTCCTCGGGCTAGTCGTGGCTTCCTGAAAAAACATATGTACACCCAAAATGAATTGTATCAGAGCTTATATTTCACCCTTGATCCCGTCGCTTCCTTGTTCTCATGGGACTCATGAGTACCTGTAATATTTTAAAGAAACGGGGTGAGCTATACGCTCAGTAGGGGCAAGTAATAGCGAAAGTATCACGTGTAAAACTCACGTCAATTTAAAACCATATATTCGTTAAACAATGCATGCATATGCCAATGCAGGTTATCTCCCTTGTGTCAACCATAGAACCACGAAGCCAAAATATACTAATGCTGAACCAGAGTGTAACATGATCCTAACCGCCAAGAATAGAACCTGATAACAATCATAAGTTGGCCCAACGGCCTCAGAGAATGTCATGAAACCATAACTGAGTTAGACCACAAGTCCACCAATAATATCATATAAACAGAATCATCAGTACTTTACCGTTATCTAGATTTTTGGGCTACTCACTGCTGGCTTTAGATAGCCGACGCGTTGATACCCTCCGGAGGTTTAAAGATTTTCAACCCAAGGGCACTAGGCCCTACTTATTTTTATACCGGTAAGCACCAACCAACACATAATTCTTTCACCATCGAAGGGTCATAATAGAATCATAGTTGGATCCATAACAGGATCATATCATATTCAGAATGATATAATAATCACAACTGGCTTCCATCATCATAGAGGAGATATACGCTAATCTGTCGGGCCATAAGAATGATACACATATGCCAAGAGTCTTCAAGCAATTGGTTGACACAATAATGATATGTATAGTATGTAAAACATACTATTCTATAGATACATAAAGCAATTTATGCCATATCTACTTTAATAAATCCCATACCATATTTCGTGGTGTGTACAAACCATCAATATATCCATTTTATCAACAAACAACACTCACACAACCAATAGATACCTTATATAGTTCAAATAACACTTTATAGCAAGTATATATGGCATATCTTGCCTCAATCATGCAATCAACGTTTGATAAATCATAAAAACAACATGATACCATTATATATTCAAGTTTTTCAAACAAATGATAATCAAGTAAAATGATTCTTACATAATAAAGTGGTATTATCAAGTTTTGAAAGTCAGAGAACCATTATCTCGTGTTTATTAGCCGTAGAGAAGAAAGAAATATAACAATCCAGGCTCTCCCAAAACAATCCCAAGGAGGAAGATGATGAATAGTAAGCTAGAAGAGGATTTATGATCATTTGGAGCATAAATATTCGATCAGGAGTGAAAACAAGCAAGAATTGCTTAAGAACTCCTCTCTTTCTCTTTAGAACTCTCTAGAAGTTAGTGAAAGAGTTTGGGTTAAAATAGGTGAAAAAATAGACAAAAATCACTTAAAAACAACCTAAGTCGGTGGACTGTTCCGGATGGCGGACCAGTATGCAGACAAGTGGATAACGGTCCGTAGTGCAAATTTCCCCAAATTTTTATAAGCCGGACCAGTATGCGGCAGCTAAACTTTTCCCTAACATGCAAACGCCGGACCAACATGCTAAAATACCCATACGGTGCGCGTGTAAACTTTTTCCCATTTTGTTTTGGCCATAACTTCTTGCTCGGTACCCCGATTGAGACGATCTTTATATATGCTTGAACAGGTAATTCAGAGATCTACAATTTATGGACGGAGCTTTTCTCCAAATTATGGATAGATAATTTCTATAATTACCAATATCACACCATATCTAATCAAAACAACATAATTAATATTAATATAAATACAAGATGTTACAAGTCAAATCATCGTATGAAAATTATCTTACTAGCTTATGAATGGTTGATTAAATGGAGAAGATGAATGATTTAACAAATATTTAACAATACTAACAATGGAATAAGAATTGAACTTACATAATTAATGCATTACAAACATCATTTTTAGCCTTAGCAAAGAAATTTACTCAATAATAAACGTAGAGACAAGAATTATAGAAGTGAACTCCATTTCTCTCTTTAAAAACTATTACAAGCTCTCTATAAATTGAGAGATGAGAAGTAATAAAAGATATTCCTTCAATACAACAATAAATACTATAAATAGAAGTGTCGTGTTGTCTACCTTCCATCTTTCCACTAAGAATCCAAAAATAAACAATGATTTTTTTATTTTTCATGGATAAATCCACTATTTTGGATGCCTTTTGTTCCATGAAAAATTCCACTATCTTAAAATGCCTTTTGTCCCATAAAAAATTCCACTATCTTGGATTCCTTTTGTTCCATGAAAACTTTCACTATCTTAAGATACCTTTTGTCCTATGGAAGATTTCACTATTGTATTAAATACAATATTTCTTGAGATCGAATAAATACAAAAGTGCTACGAGACTAATCGCAAAATAAGTTGGCAAACCGAGTAGTTTTAAAGAGATAAACGCATCAAACAACTCCAAAATTGAGCGTATGAATGACAATATTGTGCATTTATCACCCGTGTTAGTGTGTCTTCTTCATCTATTATATAATTACAACGAATACCTTCTAATATCATATAATTATAACATATCATCAAGGAGGGTTCATATTATGCATATAATAAATAGGTAGCATGGAATTTACAAAAATTTATTCAAATTAAATTTGTTTCAATCATAGTTTTACGCGGGTCAAAGTTCGAATTTAGCTAGACTTACCCCAAGCCATCCCCAAACCATGATTGACAACCACATAATATTGTAATTTCTATACTCATTTATAGTGAGCATTGACGCATTTATTGCATTAAACATCCGAATTACCTAAATTATTCTCTTTATGGTCCTTAAGCACATTTTACACTAACTTGGCTTAAAAGGCCACTTGTGGCAAATTGTATAGATTCAATTTGTTGATATTGTTTGAGACTTGATACATGAAGTGGATAACCTCTAAATATCCAGTCTAGAGTGAATTAAAGTGATTCGAAGTGAAGAAACCAAACATGATCACTTAATTATTTCTTCCGAAACAAGTGCTACTCTACTTAAAAAATGTGAGCATCATTTCTCTCAAACAAACTGTTGAATCATCCTAAAATTTGGATATGATGTACTTCAAGGCGTTACCTAGCTAGCTTGTGACCAAATTTCAAAATGATCGGACATCGTGAAGACCTCCATTATATTGTTACAAAATGGCTGCGCAAATGGACAAGGCCATGATTGATCATGTTTTGTCCATGATAGATCATGGGTGTAAAAAATGCTCTAGTAGCCTAGCCTTTTCTCTACACCATGATCGATCATTTCCATACTTGATGGCCTTTTCACACTATTTTTGAGCTAATTTTATTGTTTTAAGTTATTTTAGATATTTTGGTTGACATTTTGTATAAATAAAAGGGCATTGCTTGTTGTCTAAGAGTTTTCATAGATTAAAGCATAGGATTGAGGGAAATTACTCTTGGAGCTTTGCTTGTATTTTATTATTGATTTTGTGTTTAATAATTTTATAAGAATGAAGTTTTATTTTATAATCTTTATTTCTACAATTTTTTTGGAGTAGACTATTTGTTAAGGCTAATGAAGAAGTTTATAATGTAATTTGGTGTGGTTTTAATCTCATTCCATAGTTAGTATTGATAAATACTTATGAATCATTGTTCTTCTTCTAATCAACTATTCCACAATCTTACAAGATATTTAGATAAGTTGATTTGACTTTATTTGCCAAATATATTTAGTTCTCAAGCATAAATAGAAAGAAAGTGCACTTGTGTTTATTATTGGTACACTTAATGATACAGTGAGTGCTTAATACATTATATGTGATATTTTGGAGGTGTATATAACAGTCACCTTTAGAAAAAAAATGTTACTTCCCTTCTTTCTGAATTTTATTAAAAGTAAATAAATAAAAGTAAATTACAATTTAGTAGTAACATTTTTCCTTTTGAAAAGTTGTAGGACGACCCTACTCTATGTTTTGCCCATAGGCTTTCGGTGTAAGGCCCAGGGCACCAACTGGGCCCGGTCCACACACATAATAACGATATTATCCACAACTTAAAAACTTTTGGGCCATAGGTACGAGACTTTTATCTTAAAAGGCCTCGTTAGTATGTAGTGGCACTCCCCCTACTTATGTATCAATGTTGAGTTCTACAATTCTTCCACGTGGGATCAATATAATAATTTAAGCCAACCATTCTTAACAACCTATACATCAATATTTTGATTAAATTATGCAATCGCTATTGTCCTAGCAATGTCTTGTGCTTAAAATAATGTACAAATGTACATATGTCTACAAATACTGCTATGATAATAGCAATTGCCTAAATTTATATTAAAATATATTTATACTAAATCTATACTATATACCAAATACATCACGGGAGTTTTGGCGTGTATACAAAATTATCATATTACGCCTCTCATGACCAAAATTACTATATCTTAGTGTTGAAATGATAACTTTAACCATGTCCTAGAACACAAAGAGCTATCATTGAATCAAATGTCATTATATTTTCTTTATATGAAAAAGTACTAAATATTTTATAGCACAAATCTAAAATGCGTCCATCGGCTACTTCATGCAATGCCATTGTACTCCAATCCTACAAACACATGGAATACTACAAAATACACACCAACTTGGGCCATGTTAGATACAAAACTCGCTAAGACACTAATCTCAAGATAAGCGGATAATTAGGCAGAATTAAAGCAACAAACGCGTCATGCGACTCTGGGAAAGAGCTTATGCATGACAATATTATGCGTTTATCAGGGAGGGAGAAAGTAACCGGAGTACTTCTCAAGGGTTAAATCATGTTATAGTTTACTCATTAAAATATAATTGAATTTCTACAAATAAATTAAACAAATAAGAATTTTTCAAATTTCATTACGGGTTCATTGGTATTTAATAAAACTCCAATATTTTTAATTAAATATTATGTCTGAACTGTCTAATTAAGAAAAGATATAAATCTAATTTTAAATTTGGGGAAAAAGGTTTGGATATTTAATCATAGATTAATCTTTACCGTCCATAGACAATCTTATCATTTGGCACGTTTTACTATTTTTGGGTTTATAATTACGGTCCTTACATTTGTTGGTTAAAACAACTTTGGCATAAAGGTCCTTGGAGTTTCTGTAAATTGATGAGCATTGGCACAGAACAAAGCATGTGCTAGCATTAAAATCCATAACTTCACGAGCAAACATTACATTATGATACATGCAATATAATACATTTACTATAATAACATGTGGACATACTTTATGGGGGTACAATATAGTACATAGTAATTTTTTACACACAAAACATATATATATATATATAATAATATTTGGTGTAGTGGTAACTGGTAAATAAATGTACTCTTGATATTGAATGTTGTGAGTTTAAATCCTTCTTCAACATTAGTTTATAATAATTTTATGCGCGAGAGTTATAACATGGAAATTTTTTGTATATATCAAACTTCTTTGATTTGTTTAATATTAGTATAGATGTATAGATGCTTGTAGGATAATTCACATTTTACGCCCTGGAAGTTTGTATATTTTTCTCACTTTCTTCCTTAAAAGTTTATTTGCTACATTTTCGTCTTTCAAATTTGAGCCGCTTCTCACTTTCAACTAAAATTGGGTGCCTCGTCAATTTATCGATGGATTTTTAGGGCAAAAAATGAACAAGGCATCTAATGTTGGATGATAGTGCAACTTAATTCAAACTCCGAGGGCCAAAATATACGTAGCTGATTCTTGGGGAACTTGACTTATGTGGTTGAACACCCTGATTGTCGGTGTGGACAAGCTCCTTCCCGAGTTCATGATTGTTATCTCCCTACACTTCCTTTCTCTTCTGGGCAAGTGATGGTGCATGGGTTGTGATTGACTTTGTTGCAGCCGCCCGGGGAGCCATTAATGTAGGACTCGTGGTCATCATAATTGGATGAGCTGGTTGGAAACAACTTGGCCTGGTCGATTAAGGTTTCTCGCAGCCATTTTTTATCTTCCATGAGATGTTTAACTAATTCCCTATTGCCACCACGTGTGGTCCAATAGGAGTACATGGGTTGAGGTGGGGCCTCCTCCAAGATGGCCTATCTTCTCGGGCTCGGGTTGTGGCTTGGTAATGTGGTTAGTTGTCTAGGTTTTTTTCTTCTGGGGTTGGTTATGTTGGGAGGTATTCATGACAGTGATGTCTTTGGATTTTGAGCGATGATTGTCTTTATCTTTTTCTATATCAGGAGAAATGAGGCTTTGTTCATCATGGTGAGACATTGGGTCAGGCTTGCTCTAGGATTTGGTTTCATTAGGTTAGGGATTTAGGGTTGATATATGGGATTTGGTAATGCTTACAAGGGGAAACTGTCGTGTCCCACAAACGGCGCTAGTTGCAAGGTCAACAAATCTTAAGGCAAGAAATGCTATCTACACACAATATTTAGACGTAATAAGTGTAAGAAAGTAAGCAGGAAGAACGTACAAGTTTTTGGTAAGGATGGTTCTCCCAGCCAATGAAGGGCATGTCGGATTTACGTTCACCCTCTAGTGAAGTTAATAGTATTTTATTGATGGTGTCGATAAAGGCTAGTTTGTTTTATTGGTTCAAGGAACTAGCTATTACAATGAGGTAGATATCACTTCCTATTTTTGTTATTGGCTGAGTGGCTCTTAGTTGTTAGGCATGCCAATCACGCTTCATTCTGTTGCAGCCATGTGTCAAGCCATAGTTGGCTCTCGGCTGTAGGCCCAGAGCTTGGCACTTAAGCTAGTAAGATATCTGCTTAATTATTTTTATCCCCTTCATAATAATATATATTTGCAGGATTTAATATTTTTTTGCATGGTTGTCAAACGTGAAATTCTCTTTTAAATTTTTATTTGGACTTAAATTCTACCATTTATGAAATGTAGAACCAATTTTTTTTTATTTCTTTTCATTATTTAAATATTCGTTGTCATTGTTAGCTATTGCTTAGTTACGTTGCCAACGCAATTAAGGTCTATTTTTTATTTGTCGCAGCAAATTTATTGATATAATTATATACACATAGGATTTGCATCTAGTATGGACCGAACCTCTAACAAAGAATTTTTGTTGCTAGCTACATGTATTGTTCTCAGAAGAAATGTTGAACATGTTGAATCATTTATGCAAAAAGGTTATAAGAGAAAATTCGCCTAGGGGCACTCAAACGTCATGGCTGCCTGAGAGAATCATAAAATTTATATATTTAAAAATAAATAAATTATTGGGTGTCAATTTCTTGGTAGCACAGATAATTAATGGGTAGATTACATTGACAGAAGTGATGGAGCAATGTACGTACATAAACATGAATTCTTTCGAATTTTATTCAGTGAATATGGAAAGCTTGTTTTCTAAAGCAAAATACTCAGTCTACCTATTTATTTTGTACCTAGCATTAATTCCCTTGCATATATGACATGAAATGAAACAATGCATGTTTAAGATGAATCATAATATTAGATATGAAAAAAAAATGATAGAAATAAGGAAATTGTGGGGAAAATAAAAAGTAATTAAAGAGCAGGATAATATTTTCTTGAGACCATTAATTTTATATTATATTATTTTTCTTCGAGATGGTTTTATAAGACAAATAGATGTTAAAGTTTGTTGGATAATATATTTAATTAAAGAGATTTAACCTGCTCTTAGACAATTTATTTAATTATATAAATTAATTAAAAAGCAGGATAATATATTAATTTAGAGAATTTATTATTTAGGTTTTGATGGATTTCGTAATTTGTTGCATAATGTTGTAGAGCAGAACGGTAATATTAATAAGAGAGAGAGAGAGAGAGAGAGAGACGATAATGGGGGCATTGGTGAAATAAGAGAAATAGGTAAGCCGCATCAGATTTTGGGAATCGGATTTTTTTTTTTTTTTACAGAAATCGGTAAATGTGCGGAAAAGGAAAAGTAAAAAGAAGGAACAATATATATAATAGTTTGTATTCGTTTCATTTTATAATGTCTTCACATACGCATAAAATATTGTACAACAAATATTATATTGTATCATATAAATTTTTGATATGTAATACATCAAGTCCATTTAATATTATACAAGTGTATAAGAAAGTAAAACACATGTGTGTTATGTTTACAAAAGGCTAATTAAATGGTAAAAAATGGTAATTTTTTTTGTATATTTTACTCTTTTAGCATTTTTCACATCCAATTCATTTTGCGGTCAATCGTGGTAATGATCATTTTAATTGCTGTCAATTAGATTAATCCGTTTCCTTCCGATAAAAAAACGTGTAATAGAAAAGTAAATTTATTTACAAAAAATACCCCAAACTTTTAATATATTTACACAAATCACCCCTAACTATTTTATTTTATATTCTATATATTTAAATAGACCACCCTTTTACCAAAATCCTTCAATTTATTCTCCTTTACATTAAATTTTCAGCCATAATTCGTTATCATATTTTGACATTTAGGCTTTAAAAGATTATAACAGTACAACCAATTAATGCTATTGTATAATGCCATACAACATTATTATTGTGATAAACGCATAATATTGTCATGTTTAAGCTCTTTTCCGGAGTCGCTTGACGCGTTTGTTGCTTTAATTCTGCCTAATTATCCACTTATCTCGAGATTAGTGCCTTAGCGAGTGTGGTATCTAACATGGCCCAAGTTGGTGTATATTTTGTAGTATTCCATGTGTTTGTAGGATTGGGATACAATGGCATTGCATAGATTGATCAAGTGTAAGCTTGGAGGCTTGCAAAGTGCTGAGTGAAGAAATTCCTGACCCATGATCGATCATGGGCAAAGGCATGATCGATCATGGTTTGCAAAAATTTCTGGCAGAAGACTTCCATGATCGATCATGGGCAAAGCCATGATCGATCATGGCCCCACGAGTGCACCAACTATCTTTTGCTTTTAGCCTTATTTTGGGGAAACTTGTTCCTAGATATTTTCCCTTAGATTGTTTATTTATTAAATGACACTTTTAGCTATCTTTTAGTCTAGGGGATCAAGAGATATTTTTTAGTTTTTTTTATCTAGTTATTTTAACACTTACAAGTCCTAGAGAGAGGTGGAAGCTCATTGTTGATTGTTCTTCATTTCTCCATTGTAAGTGCTTAATCTGTAAGAATGATTTCTTCTTCTATAATATTTGTTATTTCATTTATTATGGAGTAGTCTCTTACTAAGGTTACGGAGGTGAATCGCGATATAATTTTCGGTGATTAATGGTTCAATCCATGTCTAAAGTTTGATAAATATTTGTGAAACCTTTTCTTCATCATATCTTCCATTATTTCAAGCTTTTTAGGCATTTTCATATTAAGTTAAGACTTTATATACCTTGTATATTGAGTTCTTGGTTGTTAATGAACATAAAACATATTTATATAGTTCTAGAAAGCTTGTAGCCTTTTTTCCCCATTCATGGAGTTTTTGTCCTTTTTGTAGAGATTATAAATAGTTCATAAAACTTCATAGATGGATTATAAATTTGTTTAGCTTATCTTTGATTCATTTATTGATATATTGAGTGCTTCTTATACTATATGTGATACTTAGACTCTTTATTTTCTACCATAAATGATAAATGATGAGATGACAAATTTATCCCATAAACTTCATTCCGTTTCATTGTTAGAATTCACTTTCTAATTTTCATCCTTTAAATCATGAAATTTCATACACTTGCTTTATTTTAAATCTTTTTATGATGAGTTTGTCATATCTATCTCGGATTAGCTTCATCGGGAATGGGTTGCCTTGTTTCACACCCGTAGTTAAGAGGTAGGAATGATAACCTCGTCTTTGGTGGTATGTCGTTTGTATCTTGCTTGATATAGCTTCAATCCGGGAATGAGTTGCCTAGCGTCGTACCCTTTGCTATTGAGAGATACACCAACATTCCTCATATCTCGAGAAACCTTGTGTTGAAATCTTTGTACGAGCTAGTGATCACCGTCTCTTAAATCGTAACTAACCTCCATTTACCTTAATGCTTTCTTATTAATTTTCAAACCGTTTTACATTTCCGTTGTTTCACAACAAATCCAACTTACAAAATCAGAAAACCATTTAATCCCTAATCCATTCCATTCCTTTTCGACTATCCCTGTGGTTCGACACTTGGACTTCCGAGACTATACTATAATTTGGCGTGCCTACACTTGGGCTCTATCAAAGCGCGTTTATTTTGCGTTGTCAAGTTTTTGGCGCCGTTGCCGGGGATAAGGCAAAAGGCGAATCTCGGGTTTTGTATAAAACCATTCTCTGTGAGTATCTCTCCATTTAATTAATTTATTTTTCTCCCTTATTCTTGTTTGATTTTGTAGATTTCCCAAGGAGCTATTCGAATCGTTTTCCAACCCCATGCAAGGGGGATTGTTTGTGGATATTCGAATTAGCCCTCCCACATCTCCATGAATGACAAACCAAGGTAGAGCAGTAGATCACGAGAGCGATAATGAAGGGGAAGGTGCCAACAATGTTCCTCCTATTAGGACCATGAGGGACTACCTTCAACCGCCTTGGGCAACTTCGAATTTGTGCATCGTGCTTCCCGCTGGCCAAGCCGGTGCGTTCTCTTTCAAACCAGGTATGCTTCAACATATCCCTTATTTTCATGGTATGGAGTCGGAAAACCCATACTTGCATTTGAAAGACTTTGAAGAAGTCTGCTCCACATTTCGTGAGGCAAATATTAATGGGGATGTCATCCGTTTAAAACTCTTTCCTTTCTCCCTAAAAGATAAAGGAAAAATTTGGCTAAATGCTCAAAGACCGCAATCTATTCGGTCTTGGCAAGAGCTTCAAGCGGAGTTTCTAAAAAAATTCTTTCCCGTTCATAGAACCAATGCTTTAAGAAGGGCGATATCCAATTTTTCGCCAAAAGAAAATGAAACTTTCTATAAGTGTTGGGAAAGATATAAAGAGCTTTTAAACGCATGCCCTCACCATGGTCACGAAACGTGGAGCCTTGTTAGTTTTTTCTATGAATCTCTCACCCCCGATATGCGTACATTTGTTGAGACCATGTGTAATGGTCAATTCTTGAGTAAGAATCCCGATGAGGCTTTATTGTATTTTGATGAACTAGCGGAAGGTGCTCAAAATTGAAACACCTATTTCGAAGAACCCAAAGCAAAAACTCAAGGAAGGGGTGGGTTGTACCAAGTGTCCAATGAGGATGACATGGGTGGGAGGCTATTCCAATTGTCTAAGAAAGTAGATGCAATGGAAGCAAGTAAGCTTAAAGAGGTCAATGTAGTATCCTCGAGCCAATTATGTCTAATTTGTGAAAATTCAGGACACACTACCGAGGATTGCCCTACCATTCCCGCTTTTTGGGAAGTCCTCAAAAATCCCGCCCAAGTCAATGCTTTACACCAGTACAACCAAAACCGTAATCAAAACGATCCCTGTTCTCAAAGATACAATGAGGGATGGAATAATCACCCCAATTTCAGTTGGGGAGGAAATCAAAGTCAGAACCACAACCAATATCATCAGAACCAAAGGCAACAACAACCTCAAAACTCTTTTGTTCCACCTCAAAATCAAAATCCCAACCAAAACTTGGAAGCGTTGTTGAGATCATTTGTGGACAAAACGGATCGTGATGTGGGTGAGTTAAAAACTCAAATGTCTAAACTCACCACTGCCCTAGCTACCCAAGAGAAGGAAAAATTCCCTTCTCAACCTTTAGTTAACCCTAGAGGTCAAGTTCAAGTCATAGAGGGAGGAGGGTCTAGCACCAAGATAGAATAACTCAAATCTATCACAATCCTAAGGAGTGGGAAGGAGGTAGACAAAACTATTGTTCCTAAAACCCTAAAGGTGGCGGACATAGTTGAGCCCCCGAATGTTGAGGAGGTTGTGAGTGAAGAAAAGAAGAAAGAGGAAGAGAAGCAAGGAAAGGAGGATTTAGAAAAAATAAAAAATGGGATCAAAGTCCCATTCCCGGAGAGATTGAACCAACCATCCAAATCTAACACCGAGATTTTGGATGTCTTTAGGCAAGTGAAAATCAACATTCCATTGCTCGACGCGGTCAAGCAAATACCTTCGTTTGCTAAGTTCCTCAAGGACTTATGTACTACCAAACGAAGGTTGAATGTCAAGAAAAAGGCCTTTATGGCGGAGCAGGTGAGCTCCATCATGCAAGGCACGAGAGCCCCCAAGTTCAAAGACCCCGGTTGTCCCACAATTTCCTGTGTCATAGGAAATTGTAGGATCAAAAATGCGTTGTTAGATTTGGGAGCAAGTGTGAATGTGCTCCCATATTCGGTATATCAACAATTGGGGTTAGGTGAATTAAAACCCACGAGGGTTACTATTCAATTGGCGGACCGATTCGTTAAAATCCCAAGAGGGATAGTCGAGGATGTACTTGTCCAAGTAGACAAGTTTTATTTTCCGGTTGATTTCATCATCCTCGACATGCAACCAGTGTCAAATCCCGCTAACGAGATTCCGGTTATCCTTGGACGACCATTTTTTGCCACTTCTAATGCTATAATAAATTGCAAGAATGAAATCGTGAAGTTAACATTTGGAAACATGACTCTAGAGCTAATCGTGTTCTCTTTGAGAATTAAAAAAGATGACGATGATGAAGAGGAAAGCGAACACGTGAACATGATAGAGTCATGTATCCAAGACCACTTTGTGGCAAACTTCGAATCGAGGTCAACGGAAGGTTATCTAACCACTTCCGATGAACCCGAGGATTGTATGCAAGTGTTCTCCTTGTGTGACAAACAGGTTGAATGCTTGGAGAAAGAGGACAAATGGATCTTAAGCTATTGCCTAGCAATTTGAAGTATGCCTTCTTAGGAGCTTCAGACACTTACCCTGTCATCATTTCGTCCGATCTCTTGGATGACTAAGAGGTAAGGTTGGTTAATTTGCTTGGTAAATACAAAAAAGCTTTTGGTTGGACTCTTGCCGACCTCCAAGGAATAAGCCCATTGATTTGTACACATAAAATTCACTTGGAGGATGGGGCGAAAACATCAAGGCAATTTCAACGCCGGTTGAATCCTAACATGCAAGAAGTGGTTAGGAACGAGGTGTTGAAATTGTTGGATGCAAAGATCATCTATCCAATCTCGGATAGTAAATGGGTTAGTCCAACTCAAGTGGTACCGAAAAAATCGGGTCTTACGGTAGTCAAGAACGAATCAAACGAGTTGATTCCGCAAAGAGTCACCACTGGGTGGCGAATGTGTATTGACTACCGTAAACTCAATGAGGCAACTCGTAAAGATCATTTCCCCTTCCCCTTCTTGGATCAAACTCTAGAAAGGGTAGCGGGCCATGAATATTACTCTTTCCTCGATGGTTTTTTCGGGTACAATCAAATTGAGATTGACTTAGATAATCAAGAAAAGACCACCTTTACATGTCCCTTTGGCACCTTCGCATATCGAAGAATGCCTTTTGGTCTATGTAATGCACCGGCCATTTTCCAACGGTGTATGCTAAGTATTTTTAGCGACATGGTGGAAAGAACTTTGGAAGTCTTTATGGATGACTTTACCGTCTATGGTAAGTCATTCGACAATTGTTTAACTAACTTGGAACAGGTTTTGGGAAGATGCATAGAAAAACAATTGGTGTTGAATTGGGAGAAGTGCCATTTTATGGTTACTAAAGGAATCGTATTGGGGCACATCATTTTGTCAGAAGGAATTGAAGTGGATAAGGCAAAAATCTAATTGATTGCCAAACTTCCTACGCCCAAGAATGTCAAAGATGTCCGATCATTTTTAGGACATGCCGGGTTGTATAGGAGGTTTATCAAGAACTTCAGTTCCATTTTCAAGCCGATGTGTAATCTACTTCTCAAGGATGTACCCTTTGAGTGGGATGCCAAGTGTGAGGAAGCCTTTGTCTCTCTGAAGCATATGCTCACTACTGCGCCGATTATGCAAACACCAGACTAGAGCTTGCCATTCGAGCTCATGTGCGACGCAAGTGACTATGCAGTGGGAGCGGTTCTTGGTCAACGGAAAGACAAGAAACCGGGTGTAATATACCATGCAAGTAGGACCTTGAATGATGCGCAAATGAATTACACCACGACAGAGAAAGAGCTTCTAGCAATTGTTTTTGCCCTGGACAAGTTTCGATCCTATTTGATAGGATCGCCAATTGTGATTTTCATGGAACAAGCGGCATTGAAGTACATGTTCACAAAGAAAGATGCCAAGCCGCGGCTTTTGAGGTGGATACTCCTATTGCAAGAATTTCATTTGAGTATCAAGGACAAAAAGGGAGTCGAGAATGTGGTGGCCGATCATCTTTCTCGTCTCACTTTTACGAACATCTGTCTCGTTTCACTTTTACGAACAACATTGTTGGCGATCTCGACACTCCCATGGTATGCAGACATTGTGAACTATCTTGTAACTGACAAGATACCGAAATCATGGGGTGCACAAGATAGAAAGAAGTTCTTGAGTGAAGTGAGGTGATTCTACTGGGATGAACTATACCTATTTAAATATTGTGCGGATCAAATTATCCGACGGTGCATCCCAGATCAAGAAGTAGAGAGAGTTCTGTCTTCCTGCCATTCTGAAGCTTGCGGAGGACACTTCTCGTCAAAGAAGACAACCGCTAAGATTTTGCAAAGCGGACTGTACTGGCCGTCGCTCTTCAAGGACGCACAACATTTTTGCAAGGCATGCCAAAGATGCCAGATGCTTGGAGGGATCTCCAAGAGGAACATGATGCCACCCAATCCAATCCTGATGATTGAAATCTTCGATTGTTGGGGCATCGACTTCATGGGACCATTTCCATCCTCCTACGGTAACCTTTATATTCTAGTTGCTGTAGACTATGTTTCAAAGTGGGTGGAAGCCCAAGCGTGCAAGAAAAACGATCATAAAGTGCTGATCCGATTCTTGAAAGAACACATTCTTGCACGCTTTGGCACTCCTAAGGCAATAATAAGCGATGGCGGTACTCACTTTTACAATAGACCATTTCAATCATTAATGCAAAAGTATGGAGTAAACCACAAAGTATCGCTCTCTTATCACCCTCAGACTAACGGTCAAGCCGAGCTGGCAAATAGGGAGATCAAACAGATTCTAAAGAAAACGGTAAACCCAAACCGCAAAGATTGGTCGTTAAGACTGACCGATGCACTTTGGGCTTACCGTACTGCGTACAAAACAACTGTAGATATGTCTCCCTACCGCATGGTGTACGAAAAACCATGTCATTTGCCAGTAGAGTTGGAACACAAATCATACTGGGCAACTAAGATGGTTAACTGTGATTTCGAAAAAGCCGGGCTTGACCATAAGTTGCAAATAGATGAAATCGAAGAATTGAGAAGAGATGCATACGATAATGCGAAAATAAGCAAGGAACGTGCCAAAATTTTTCATGATAAATCCATTTTAAGGAAAGAATTCAAACTTGGGCACAAAGTTCTTGTTTATGATACTCGTCTACATCTCTTCCCGGGAAAATTGAAGTCTCGTTGGACCGGCCCATACATTGTCCGTTATGTATTTCCTTTTGGGGCTGTGAATGTCGAGGATCCCAAAACTGGCTATGTTTTCAAAGTGAATGGACAACGTCTAAAGCCATTTTTGGAATTCCCAAGTCGAGAGGAGTCCATCCCTCTCGAAGACTCGACTTATGCCTAACAAGCATAGGTCGATTTTGTAAATAATGTTTTTTTTGTAGTATTTTTTGAGTTTCAGGAATTTGTTTCAGAAGTTCGGGCGAACTCGGATCTAAACGGACCAAGTTGGGGGGAATGAAAAAGTGTTTCAAGTGAAGAAATTTCATGGGAGAATATTTGTTCAAGGCATGATCGATCATGGTTATACCCATGATCGATCATGGGATCAAGTTAAGGAGGCAGTGTACTTTCATGATGGATCATAGGCAACGCCATGATCGATCATGGTCAAAGCCATGATCGATCATGGTCCCATTTAAAACAGAGCAGCCGTTTTATTCTTGCCCAAATCGTGCCCCATCTTCTTCTTAACTCCCAATTCTCTCTATCTCCCTTCTCCAAACCTTCAATCATCATCAAATCAAACCCTCCCCTAGCCTTTCCACCTCCACAATCATCCAATTTCACCCCCAAATCCCACACCCATCTATCATCAACCACTTTCTCTCTCTTAAACCTCCCCTAATTTCGAGCCCTAGTCCCCCAAATTTCAAAGTTTCTCTCAATTTCTCCCTTCTCCCCACATCAATGGCTGCCATTGCTCCTGTTAACAAGCTAGAAGAGCTTCAAGCCGCGAGGGGTGGGTACCGCGGATTCCGTAGCCGTCAAGAGTATGATTGGTGGAGCTATGCTTTTAAAAACCGGGCTGTGATGATTGAGAGGCCTGTGATTGTTGGTGCTTTAGATGATTTTCCGCAAATGGGAGCATTCGAGCGACACGAGGGTGGGTGCAATATTTGCGACAAACAGGTAATCAATGCAATCTCACTCTATGCCGTGAATTTGTTACAAGCTTGGTACGTGTGCCCATTGCTGCTTATGCATATGTTGCCCATGTTCGTGGGAGAACTGTACCGTTTAACCTCGAGGTAGTTAGTCGAGTGACGAGGATTCCGGCAATGCCGGATGGTTGCTATGAACTCCCGCATTCAGCCCAAATTGTGTATCCCACAGATGACGAGTTGGCCACATTCTTGGCCGGTCGTCCAATGACTTGGATTGGCACGCAATTTGATAGGAACAATTTAGCACCACAATTTAGGACCATGTGGCTTGTTGTAGCCAATGCGATAGACCCCACCTCGCACATTCAACATTTATATCCTTATCATGCATATGTGCTCTACGTCATCGCCCGCAATAGGCCATGTTGCCTAGTTCGCTACATTATGCGTAAGATCATGAAAGTCTATGACACGGTGGCCCATAATGAAATGATTAAATTTGGTGTGCTTCTGACCCGCATTTGCTTGGAAGCGGGTGTCCAAGAAAGGGACGCCGATGTCAGAAAGATTCAGCGTGCCCCGATAAACAGGTCCACACAAACTAGACCCGCAGGCCAACTGAGAAACAGACCAAGTTCTTCGGCCGCACCTCCTCCAGTTGAGTCCGAGGAAGAAGCACCAGAAGAGGCAGGAACAGACGCTCCAGGTCCTTTGAGGAGAAGAAGAAGAGCAAGTACGGGACCAGTGGACGATAATATGGAGTTCTTGAGAGAACAATTTGAGCAAATGAATGCCCCAATGCACGCGGGGTTTGATGCTCTCAACACTAGGGTGGACGATATGCTGGTCCGCCAAGATCATATGGAGGCGGAGATTGCCTCTAGGGTGGAAATTCATATGGCGGCTCAGCAGGAGTTCATACGCCGTCAATTCGAGGAGTTCTACAGTCGATTTCCACCGCCCCCACCTCCTGATATGTGATGATGATGTGATAGCCTGAAAACTATTTAATTAGCTATATTTATGCTTAGTTTTTCTTTATTTCTTTTGGGTTGTATTAGAATTTAGACTTGATGTTAACATTAGAACTTGGTTTTAATGGTTGAATGTTATGGTTTTTGCTTTTGGATTCTAATTCTAACCCGTTTTGTGTATAGTTGTTTTTTATCTCTTATTTTTGTTTCATGGAAAGCAAAGCCAAAGTAGCGCCCGTGCATTTTCTTGTTCCCTCTCCATTGAGGACAATGTGTGTTTCAAGTTGAGGGGGGTATGCTATTTATGTTGTGTTTATTTTTGTTTTGGCTTGCTATTGTCTATTTCCATGAGTAGAAGAGATGTATTTCCAATTTTTGAGAAGTTTGAAAATTGATGAATGATTGAATTTTTGTTCAAATGAAGATTATTGTTTCATTAGCTTTTGGCATGAATTCTTTGATCTAAATAGGAATTTGAATGATAATCTAAATTGCCTTGCTCCACTTAGTCTCATATCCCGTTATATTCTCCTGTTCCACATGCTATATCGCTTCGGTTGTTTCCAATTCGGTAATAACACTTAGATTTATTTTCATTAAGAGAAGAGAATTTTTTATCCAAAATGATGGAAGCTCTTTCGAAAAGATCCTCCAATGGGAGGACAAAAGCATAGCACTTTGATAACTTGGATGACTTTTATCTTAATACTGACTTAAAGCTTCACTTGACTAAATCTTAAGTCTCTTTGTCTAATATTATGGATGGGTATAGGTTGCCATATGGGAAAGGGTGAATAGCATCCTTTGAGCTCCAATGAATGAGCAGAATTTTGAAAAATTTCATAAGTGAGACCGCTACCCCCCATAGAGATGAAAACCGCCCTGAACTAATTTAGCGAAATTTCCAAGTAAAAGATAAAGAAAGTGTTTAGAATCGACAAATCTTTGAGCTTTTATTTTTGAAAAAGTTCTCTCTTCCTTCTCGAATGATTATAACTCTTTGTGTTTATATCGAATTGTTTGAATCGAAGTCTAGTTTATGACCATTGGAGAATAGGGGATTGTGTTCTAAAGGAGATAGGCGAATTAGATGAACATTCAAAAGTTCGTCATTCTGGAAAATTGATAGTAATGCTTCTTGCTTTGCAAATTGAAACTTGAATCTTCATTCTCATCATTCATCATGATCAAACTTCTAATGTTTGTAGGTATCATTTCTGAAAACCTTCACGAGATGCAACTCGTTTTCTTTGGGAACTTAGAAGTTAACAACTTTTTGTATAGCGTAGTGCTTTTGTAATTATTATATTTTTGTCTTGCTAAGGGACTAGCAAGAGATAAGTTGAGGGGAGTTGATAAACGCATAATATTGTCATGTTTAAGCTCTTTCTCGGAGTCGCTTGACGCGTTTGTTGCTTTAATTCTGCCTAATTATCGACTTATCTCGAGATTAGTGCCTTAGCGAGTGTTGTATCTAACATGGCCCAAGTTGGTGTATATTTTGTAGTATTCCATGTGTTTGTAGGATTGGGATACAATGGCATTGCATAGATTGATCAGGTGTAAGCTTGGAGGCTTGCAAAGTGCTGAGTGAAGAAATTCCTGACCCATGATCAATCATGGTTTGCAAAAATTTCTGGCAGATGACTTCCATGATCGATCATGGACAAAGCCATGATCGATCATGGCCCCGCGAGTGCACCAACTATCTTTTGCTTTTAGCCTTATTTTGGGGAAACTTGTTCCTAGATATTTTCCCTTGGATTGTTTATTGATTAAAGGACTCATTTAGCTATCTTTTAGTCTAGGGGATCAAGAGATATTTTTTATTTTTTTTTATCTAGTTATTTTAACACTTACAAGTCCTAGAGAGAGGTGGGAGCTCATTGTTGATTGTTCTTCATTTCTCCATTGTAAGTGCTTAATTTGTACGAATGATTTCTTCTTCTATAATATTTGTTCTTTCATTTCTATGGAGTAGTCTCTTACTAAGGTTACGGAGGTGAAACCTTTTCTTCATCATATCTTCCATTATTTCAAGCTTTTTAGGTATTTTCATATTAAGTTAAGACTTTATATGCCTTGTATATTGAGTTCTTGGTTGTTAATGAACATACAACATATTTATATGGTTCTAGAAAGCTTGTAGCCTTTTTCCCCCCATTCATGGAGTTTTTGTCCTTTTTATAGAGATTATAAATAGTTCATAAAACTCCATAGATGGATTATAAATTTGTTTAGCTTATCTTTGATTCATTTATTGATATATTGAGTGCTTCTTACACTATATGTGATACTTAGACTATTTATTTTCTACCATAAATGATAAATGATGAGATGACAAATTTATCCCATAAACTTCATTCCGTTTCACTGTTAGGATTCACTTTCTAATTTTCATTCTTTAAATCATGAGATTTCATACACTTGCTTTATTTTAAATCTTTTTATGATGAGTTTGTCATATCTATCTCGGATTAGCTTCATCGGGAATGGGTTGCCTTGTTTCACACCCGTAGTTAAGAGGTAGGAATGATAACATCGTCATTGGTGGAATGTCGTTTGTATCTTTCTTGATATAGCTTCAATCCGGGAATGAGTTGCCTAGCGTCGCACCCTTTGCTATTGAGAGATACACCAACATTCCCCATATCTCGAGAAACCTTGTGTTGAAATCTTTGTACGAGCTAGTGATCACCGTCTCTTAAATTGTAACTAACCTCCATTTACCTTAGTGCTTTCTTATTAATTTTCAAACCGTTTTACATTTCTGTTGTTTCACAACAAATCCAACTTACAAAATCAGAAAACCATTTAATCCGTAATCCATTCCATTCCTTTTCGACTATCCCTATGGTTCGACACTCGGACTTCCGAGACTATACTATAACTTGGCGTGCCTGCACTTGGGCTCTATCAAAGCGCGTTTATTTTGCGTCGTCATATTGGCACTACAAGTAAATCTTCTAGTAATTCTAAATTCATCACTAATGCAAATAAAGTGACCCTAGAAATTTAAAAAGTGTTCAAAATAATATTCGAGGGCTCAGGAGCTCAATTGAAGTGCTAACCGACATATCTTAAATAAATCTACATAAAATGTTAACATCTACTTAAAGGGCACTCATTAAAGCCACAATGAATAAAAACTAAAATAAAAATCTTGTATGAAAATGTGTGCTACATTTAATGCGTATTGATAAATTATTCTTTCAAAATATGATCGCTTAACTCCATACACACATGTACATGTATATAACAATAATGCCATGTACGCAGAAAGCGCACAAAAAAGTTATTATAAATTAAATGTTAAGCAATCTAATTCAAAAACTTGACGCGCCGAAAATACTTCCGTGCTTAGGTACCCAAGTGCAGGTTGTCAAGTTATAATACTTGGTAAGTCCAAGTGTCGAACCACAATGATTGTCGGAAAGACGGTGTGGTGATTACAAGTCCAAGGCTTTGTTTAAGAGAATTTGATTGGTTGATTTTAGTTGTTGATTTTAAAGTCTTGCAATAAAAATTAAAATGATGTAATAATAGATGAGAAAAGGCTAAGGCATTATAGAATTCATTTGTTTTGCAAAGTTAAGTAAAATCAATATCATTCAAAGTTCTCAATGCAATTCCTAAGTGTTGAATATTTTACCCATTTCTAAGCAAAAGGGTGTGGAGCAAAAGCAACACATTCCCATATAAATGCCATATAAAGAAAGGGTGTAAGCAAATATCAACACAAGTGTATCTCTCATTTTTATCTTGTGACAAAGGGTGTGAAGCAAGTGCAACCCATTCCCATATAATATCAACCAAGATTCAAACTTAAAATACACAAAAAGAAAAGGCATAAATTTAAACTAGGCATTTAAGAATTCATTGTTAGTTTCCCCTAGGCAAATGACTTGATTATGAAAATGGCCAACTACAAGGAGTTTAGCTCGATAAATCATAACATTTCATTTGTCTAAGATTGGAAGGTCTAGGTGGAGGTCAAACCGTCCTATATAGACTTATTTGATAAATACAAATTGAATCCTTAAAATGATTAATGAAGTTGTTTATGACATAAATTTAAAAGATCCTCTTTGGCAACACTTTAACTAAGAAGATGATGAGTCTTAAAATCACATAAAGTGTAGAAACCACTCAACATATCATTAAAGTATTTAAAGATTAAAATCTCAAATTTATGATGTTTCTATGAATATTAAGAGACTAATCATGCTTGGCAATGAAAACTATCTTATTCAAAGAAAGAATGGACATAGGCTAGTAAGAAATACACAAGTGTATCATTTTCTCATTAATGCTTGAGATTTATGTATATAAGGCATACAAAGTCAAATCATTATATGAAAATTATCTTACTAGCTTATGAATGGTTGAAAAAATGGAGAAGATGAAGGATTCAAAAAGTATTTAATAATACTAACAATGGAATGAGAATTGAACTTACATAATTAATGCATTGCAAAAATTTCATCTTTTAGCCTTAGCTAAGAAATTTACTCCATAATAAATGTAGAGACAAGAATTATAAAAGTGAACTTTATTTCTCTCTCTAGAAAAAACTATTAAAAGCGCTCTATTAAAAGCTCTCTATAAATTAAGAAATGAGAAAATAAAAGTTCTCTCTCCAAAACAACAATGAAGACTATAAATAGGAGAGTTGTGTTGGATGCCAAAAATAAACAATGCTTTTTTTATTTTTGGTGGAGAATTCCACTATCTTGGATACTCTTTAATCACATGGACAATTCCACTTTCTCTCTTTAATCACATGGACATGGAGACTTCCACTTTCTTGGATGCTCTTTAATCACATGGAGACCTCCACTTTCTTTAATTCCTTTTCTCCATGAAAAATTCTACTATTGTATTAAATACAATATTTTTTGAAATCTAAAGATACCAAAATAAACACAAAAATGTACCTTTCCAAGCATTGTTAAATACAAAAGTGCTACGAGACTAATCGCGAAATAAGTTGGCAAACCGAGTAGTTTTAGAGAAATAAACGCGTCAAACAACTCCGAAAATGAGCGTATGAATGACAATATTAAGTGTTTATCAACTCCCCCCGACTTATCTCTTACTAGTCCCTTAGCAAGCAAAATAAAAATAGCTATGTATAGTATCCGAAAATGCATTTAGCACATGCATTAAGCCTTTGATCTCCTAAGTTCCCCTAGAAGACGAGTTGTGTCTCGTGAAGGTTTACAGTGATGATACCTACAAACATCAAAAGTTTAATCATGGTGAATGACGAGAATGATGATTTCAAAAAGTTCAATTTGCAAAGCTTATGACATTACTATCACTATTTCTAGACTTGTGGGATTTTGAATGACTATCTAAATTGCTTATCTCCTTTAGAAACTTAACCCATACTTCCCTTTAATCACATGCTAAGCCTTATATTAGCAAAATTCTCATTTAAACACAAAGAGTTTTGATCATTAGAGATGGAAGAGGAATTTCCTTCAAAAACGAAAGTTTCAAATTTTGTCCGTTTATAACCACTTTTCTTATATTTTCTTGGAATTTTCGCTAAATTAGTTCAAGGCGGTTTTCATCTATATGGGGGGCAGCAGACTCACTATATAAAATTTGACATTTTATGCTTATTTATTAAGCTTGAAGGAAGCTATTCACTCTTTCCCATATGGTAACCTTTACTTATCCATAATATTAGACAAAGAGACTTATGATTTAGTCAAGTGAAGCTTTAAGTCAATATTAGGATTAAAAGTCATCCAAGTTTTTCAAAGTGCCATGCATTTGTCCTCTCTATTGGAGGATCTTTTCGAAAAAAACTTTCATCATTTTTGGACAAGAATTCCCTCTTCACAAAATAAAAATTACTCTAAGTGTTACGAAAGAATTTCTCTACTTGAAGCATTTACACATTTTAAGGAACGTTTCTAGGGTCATGAATCTAATTGAAGTATAGAAAGGTAGATTATCACTCAGAATTCCATCTAGATCAAGGAATTCATGCCAATAGCTAATGAACCAATCATCATCATTTTTTTTTATTCATCATTTTTCAAACTTTCAAATTTTTTTTAAGCTCTAAACACATGAAAAATTCCGAAATTGAAAAGACATTAAAGTTTAAGTACATTACCCCCCAACTTGAAGAACGCATTGTCCTCAATGTGAAGAGAACGAGATATTGGCAGTCTCTCATTTGGATTTTCGATTTTCATGAGGAAAAGAGAGCTATTTTTCAAAGCAAAATTACTATATGTACACACTAACAAAAACAAACGGGTTAGAATTAGATAAAACATAACATGCATGCATTGCAATCATATTTCAATCGTAATGTCATGCTTATCAAATCGAATCCAAAAAAGAAAGAAAGAAAATAAAACAATTTTTTTTTCTTTTTTTTTTTTATAAAAGTTAAAATTATATACAAACAACACCTATGCTTGTTAGGTATAGGTCGGATCTTCAAGAGTGGTGGACTCCTCTTGAGGTGGGAATTCAAAAAATGGCTTAAGGCGTTGTCCGTTCACTTTGAACACAAAGCCGGTTTTTGGATCCTCAACATTCACGGCCCCAAAAGGGAATACATGTCGAACAATGCATGGGCCGGTCCAACGTGATTTCAGCTTTCCCGGGAAGAGATGCAAACGCGTGTCATAAACTAGATCTTTGTGCCCGAGTTTAAATTATTTTCTTAAAATAGATTTATCATGAAAAAATTTTACACGTTCTTTGCTTATCTTAGCATTTTGGTATGCATTCCTCCTTAATTCCTCCAACTCCTCAAGTTGTAACTTTCGGTTGCTTCCGACATTTTCAATATCAAAATTCATCATTTTAATTGCCCAAAATGATCTATGTTCCAACTCAACGGGAAGATGGAAAGGCTTGCCATATATTATCCGATAGGGAGACATTCCTAAAATTGTTTTAAAAGTCGTACGGTAAGCCCAAACTGCATCGTTAAGACTCAATGATCAATCCTTGCTATTTGGATTTACCGTCTTTTGAAGAATTTGCTTTATCTCCCTATTGCAAGTTCGGCTTGGCCATTGGTTTGCGGATGATAAGCGAGTGATACTTTGTGATTTACCCCATATTTTTGCATTAAAGATTCAAAAGGTTTATTGCAAAAATGAGTACCACCATCGCTTATAATCGCTTTGGGAGTGCCAAACCTTGCAAGAATATTTTCTTTTAAAAATCGGATCACCACTTTGTGATCATTTCTCTTGCAAGCTTGGGCCTCTACCCACTTGGAAACATAATCAACCGCTACTAAAATATAAAGGTTACCGAAAGAGGATGGGAATGGTCCCATGAAATCGATTCCCCAACAATCGAACACTTCAATCACAAAGATTGGATTAAGCGGCATCATGCTTTTTCTTGTAATCCCTCCTAACATTTGGCATATCGGACAAGATTTGCAATGTTGGTGGGCATCTTTGAACACTGTTGGCCAATAAAGGCCACTTTGCAAGATCTTGGTGGCCGTCTTTTTGGCCGAGAAATGTCCACCACAAGCTTCATTATAGCAAAAGCTTAAAACTTTTTCAAACTCGTCATTGGGAATACATTGTCGAATGATTTGATCCGCCCCCTACTTGAACAAGTATGGGTCATCCCAATAGAAACGATTGACCTCAGACAAGAATTTCCTTCGGTCTTGGGCATTCCAATGGCTTGGCATCTTTCCGGTGACAAGATAGTTCACGATATCGGCATACCATGGTGAGGAAGAGATTGTGAATAGTTGCTCATCCGGAAAAGAGTCTTTAATAGCACTCTCTTCAATGTGGTCGGTGAATGAAAGGCGAGATAAATGGTCTGCCACCACATTTTCGACACCCTTCTTATCCTTTATGAAAAGATTGAATTCTTGTAGGAGAAGAATCCATCTTAGAAGCCTTGGCTTTGCATCTTTCTTTGTGAAAAGATACTTGAGGGCCGCATGATCGGTGAAAATGACAATAGGTGACCCAATGAGGTAAGACCGAAATTTGTCGAGGGCAAAGACAATAGCCAAGAGTTCTTTCTCGGTGGTGGTGTAGTTCATTTGAGCCTCATTGAGTGTTCGGCTCGCATAGTAAATGACCCCGGGCTTTTTGTCATTTCTTTGGCCGAGGACCGCCCCCACGGCGTAATCACTTGCATTGCATATGAGTTCGAATGGCAAACTCCAATCGGGGGTTTGCATGATGGGTGCGGTAGTGAGCATGTGCTTGAGTTTTACAAAGGCTTCTTCACATTCCTTGGTCCATTCAAATGGGGCATCTTTTAAGAGCAACTTGCACATGGGTTTAGCAATGTTGCTAAAATTTTGAATAAACCTTCTGTAGAATCCGGCATGCCCCAAGAATGAGCGAACATCCTTGATTGACTTGGGGGTGGGGAGCTTTGAGATAATTTTTATTTTTGCCTTGTCAACTTCGATTCCCTTCTCCGAAATAATGTGCCCTAAGACAATGCCCTTTGTCACCATCAAATGACATTTCTCCCAATTAAGAACAAGTTGTTTCTCAATGCACCTTTCTAAAACCTGCTCAACATTCAACAAACAATTATCGAATGACTTACCGTAAACGGTAAAGTCATCCATAAATACCTCTAAGGTCTTCTCCACCATGTCACTAAAGATACTTAGCATGCACCTTTGAAAGGTTGCTGGTGCATTGCACAACCCAAATGGCATCCTTCGATATGCAAAGGTACCAAAGGGGCATGTGAAGGTGGTTTTCTCTTGATCATTTAAATCAATCTCAATTTGGTTGTACCCGGAGAATCCATCTAAGAACGCGTAAAATTCATGTCCGGCTACTCTTTTGAGTGTTTGGTCCAAAAATGGGAGCGGGAAATGATCTTTACGTGTTACTTCATTAAGCTTACGGTAGTCAATGCACACTCGCCACCCGGTGGTGACTCTTTGGGGTATTAATTCATTTTGTTCATTTTTTACTACTGTAAGCCCGGATTTCTTTGGTACAACTTGGGTTGGACTCACCCATTTGCTATCAGAGATTGGATAAATGATTTTCGCATCTAGCATTTCAATACCTCATTTCTTACAACTTCTTGCATATTTGGGTTCAAACGGCATTGAAATTGTCTAGATGGTTTAGCATTTTCCTCCAAGTGGATTTTGTGAGTGCAAATTAAAGGATTATACCCTTGGAGGTCAGCTAGTGTCCAACCAAAAGCTTTCTTATATTTATTAAGCATACTTACTAACCTCAACTCTTGCTCTTTTGAGAGTTCGGAAGAGATTACCACAGGGTAGGCTCTGGAAGCACCTTGGAAAGTGTACTTCAAGTTGCTTAGCAATGGCTTGAGCTCCATTTATCCCTCAAGCTTTAGTGTTGGATCGGATGTGCTCCCCTTTTGCTCCTTTGGATCTTGAACCTTATCATCAAGTAAGAAAAACACTTGCAAACACTCATCGAATTCATTGGAAGTGGTTAGATTCTCTTCCATTGAATCCAAATCGTAACTATTATTAAAATGATCTTGGACTAATGACTCTATCATGTTCATATGTTCATTTTCTTCATCAAAATCATTTTGTTGTTTGCTTAAAGAGAATACAGTTAGCTCAAAAGTCATGTTTCCAAAAGCCAATTTAACAATTCCATTCTTGCAATTAATGATGGAATTAAATGTGGCAAGAAATGGTCTTCCTAAAATGACAGGAATTTCATTAGCGGGATTTGCTAACGGTTACATATCAAGAACAATGAAATCAACGAGAAAGTAAAATTTATCAATTTGCACAAGAACATCCTCTATTATCCCTCTTGGTATCTTAACAGAGCGATCCGCTAATTGAATCGTCACTTTGGTGGGTCTTAACTCTCCTAACCCCAATTGTTGGTACACAGAAAAAGGAAGCACATTAACACTAGCTCCCAAATCAAGTAAGGCATTCTTTATGCGACAATTGCCAATTAAACATGAAATGGTTGGGCAACCGGGATCTTTGAATTTTGGAATACGACTGCCTTGCATGATAGAGCTCACTTGCTCTGTCATAAATGCTTTTTTCTTAACATTCAACCTTCTTTTTGTGGTACACAAATCTTTGAGAAATCTAGCATATGAAGGTATTTGCTTGACCGCGTCAAGCAATGGAATGTTGATCTTGACTTGCCTAAACACATCAAGAATTTCGGTGTTTCGATTTTCCTTAGGAGGTTGATTTAACCTTTCGAGAAAAGGGACTTTGATACTATTCTTGATTTTCTCTAAATCCTCTTTTCTAACTTTCTCTTCTTCCCTCATTCTCTCTTCTAAGGTGATCTCCTCAACTTGACTTGACTCGGCTATGTCCACCGGATTTTTGGCCTTAGGAACTATAGTTTTGTCAATTTCTTTCCCACTCCTAAGGATGGTGATAGATTTCAATTCTTCAACATTTCCACTCGATTCACCCTCATTGATCACCAAAGCTTGGCCTCGGGGATTTGCAAAGGGTTGGGATGGAAATTTTCCTTTTTCTTGGGCGGACAAGGCGGTTGTGATTTTGGACATTTGGGTTTTCAAATCACTAACCTCTCTATTGGTCTTATCTATAAATTGCCGCAAAAGAGACTCCAAATTTGAATTTGGGTTTGGGTTGGTTTGGCCAAAAGAGTTGTTTTGAGGTGGAGGTGGCCTTTGTTGGTAGGAGTTTGGATTTGTATTTTGATGAGCATTTTGATTTCCCCCCGAACTAAAGTTAGGATGATTCTTCCACCCTTCATTGTATCTTTGAGAAAATGGATCATTGTGTGGTCTAGGATACGAGTTCATGGCATTCACTTGTGAGGGACTTTGAAGGACCTCTTTGAAGGCAGGAATTGTGTGACACTCCTCCGTGGGATACCCCAACTTCTCACATATGACACACAATTGACTTGATGACACTGCATTGACATCTCTAAGCTTGTTTGTCTCTAAGGCCTCTACCTTCTAAGGCCTCTACCTTCTTAGACAATTGGAACAACCTTACCCCCATGTCATCATCATTGGATATTTAGTACAACCCACCCTTTCCAGAGGTTTGTCCTTAGGTTCCTCGGTATAGGTATTCCAATTTTGGGCACTTTCCGCTAATTCATCAAAATACAACAAGGCCTCCTCAGGACTTTTACTCAAAAATTGACCATTATACATGGTCTCTACAAATGTACGCATTTTGGGAGTAAGAGATTCGTAAAAATAGCTTACAAGGCTCTCCATGTTTCGTGGCCATGGTGAGGACATGCGTTTAAAAGTTTCTTGTATCTTTCCCAACACTTGTAAAAACTTTCATTTTCTTTTGGCGAAAAATTGGATATCGCCCTTCTCAAAGCGTTGGTCCGATGGACGGGAAATAATTTTTTCAAAAACTCCGATTGAAGTACTTGCCAAGACCAAATAGATTGCGGTCTTAGAGCATTCAACCATAATTTTCCTTTATCTTTTAAGGAGAAAGGAAGAAGTTTTAAACGCATTGCTTCCTCATTGGTGTTTGCCTCACGAAACGTGGAGCATGTTGACCTTAAAGTCAATTAATCTTATTTTGATAATTACAATAAATTAATAAAGTGTTATTTAACTTGGTTGTTCCAATGGTGATAGCCATTTTAACCGATATATCTTCCGACCAAGTGTAACTTCAAACCGAAGCAAGTCTCACACAAGCTTTACAAACGCCTCTACTCACAAGAAATGAACTCAAGTGATATACATGTGCTATACGAAGCGAAGAAAAGATCTAGATCATCAAGCAAGTGAAGATATGCACAAGAATGATCTCCACATGTTCTACAAGTTATCAAAACCAAGAAAGGATCAAGAACATCAAACAAGTAAAGATACGCACAAGAAAATCAAGCATCACGAAGACTTGAATTATCATTAAATTGAGTGAGTGCTTAGATTTTATGTAAAGATACTTTATTGATCAAATCTTTATATCTCAAACATATTCTTGCATATTTTAAAGATTGATTCAAACTAGCTTCAAATTGAATTTATTTGAAAAACATCATTTTACAAAAATCGATTTTTAAAATAAATTCATATTAATTTTAAATGATCATATTTTAAGCTATAATAAAAATATGTATCTTAGAAACATATCTTTGAGGTTCGAAAATCATTAGAATTTTATTTGGAACTAAATTATTAAATTGGAAAAATATTTTTATTTTTCGTTTAAAATTCGCTCAATTTTTGCCCAATTTTGATCTAACGGTAAAATGGAGGACTTCCCAAACTCCGATGATTTTGAAATTTTTACAGTAGCTAGACAATATCTCCTGGAAATTTTGAATAAAATTTGAGCATGATCCAACGGTCAAATTGGGAGAAATTAACAAAACAATTTTGAATTTTTTTGTCAAAACTAACTGTTGGAAAGTTTGAAAATGTATACCTTGGAGCCAAAACCTCTCTTAATCATCCCCAATGGCCTTATGGTTTTGCAAGCTATATATATGATGTCTTAGACATGTTTTAACACACTTGAATCATTCTACAAACTTATTTTACATATATACAAAGTTGTTCAAGTATTCAATTCATTGATCAAATTCTTCATTTTTGAGCTATATACTTTGATCAATTTTGATATCTCTTAGTGTGAGCTTCATTTGTATTTTGTTATACACAAGAGAGATATTGTACATTGCTGTTAGCCACCAAAACTTATTCAAATCATATTTGTGAGAGGTGTATCTCATAGAATAGCAAGAGGGATTTCTTGTGAAAGTATTGAAGGTGTTTTCAATACTTGTGAGAGTGTGTGATAAGAATACACTTGTAGAGGTTTGATCTTCACCCGGAAGGAGATCGGTTATAGTGGAAATTCTCGGGGAACTAACCTAGCGCGGAGTAGGGGGAACAAGCTGAACCGTGTGGACAAAAAATCTTCGACTTCAAATTGGCTCAATCTTTCTTACTCAATCTCTTTATTTATTTGTTATATTAATTGATTGAAGTTGTTTATATTATTGCTTATTCTTGGGATTGATTATTTAATTGATTGTTTTTCTTGATAAACTTATTTAACTAAGTTGCTTTGCTTAAATATTTTAAAAACGTTTTAATTCCGCATTATGTTTTTAAAACCCTATTCACACCCCCCCCTCTAGAGTATTTTCCGACCTATAGAGCAAACTTCCTCGAAATCTTTCAAATGTAAGTACGGATTTTCGGATTCCATACCATGAAAAGAGGGGATATGTTGAAGCATACCTGGCTTGAAGGAGAATGTTCCCGCTTGTCCGGTGGGGAGAATGATGCAAGAATAAGACGTAGCCCAAGGTGGTTGAAGATAATCCTTCATTGTTCGAACCGGTTCAGGATGAGTATCGTTCTCTCCGATATTTGACTCATTGTCCTCGTTATCCATTTCGGAAGGAGTGGGTGAAGGACTAGGATGCCTTGGTAGTGGTTGGCCTCTTGGTAGACTTATGCGAAGATCAATGTACAAATTTTCGGGCATAAGCCCGGAAGGGTGATCTCGAATAAAATTTTCCACCTAAAAAAATAAATAAATAATAAGTAGAAAAAATAATTTACAAAAGGAGAGAATACTTACAAAGTGGATTTTTGTACAAAATTCGTAATCCGTCTTTCGCCGTATCCTCGGCAACGGCGCCAAAAACTTGACGCGCCAAAAATACTTCCGTGCTTAGGTACCCAAGTGCAGGTTGTCAAGTTATAATACTTGGTAAGTTCAAGTGTCGAACCACAAGGATAGTCGGAAAGACGATGTGTGGTGATTACAAGTCCAAGGCTTTGTTTAAGAGAATTTGATTGGTTGATTTTAGTTGTTGATTTTAAAGTCTTGCAATAAAAATTAAAATGATGTAATAATAGATGAGAAAAGGCTAAGCATTATAGAATTCATTTGTTTTGCAAAATTAAGTAAAATCAATCTCATTCAAAGTTCTCAATGCAATTCCTAAGTGTTGAATATTTTACCCATTTCTAAACAAAAGGGTGTGGAGCAAAAGCAACACATTCCCATATAAATGCCATATAAAGAAAGGGTGTAAGAAAATATCAACACAAGTGTATCTCTCATTTTTATCTTGTGACAAAGGGTGTGAAGCAAGTGCAACCCATTCCCATATAATATCAACCAAGATTCAAACATAAAATACACAAAAAGAAAAGGCATAAATTTAAACTAGGCATTTAAGAACTCATTGTTAGTTTCCCCTAGGCAAATGATTTGATTATGAAAATGGCCAACTACAAGGAGTTTAGCTCGATAAATCATAACATTTCATTTGTCTAAGATTGGGAGGTCTAGGTGGAGGTCAAACCGTCCTATATAGACTTATTTGATAAATACAAATTGAATCCTTAAAATGATTAATGAAGTTGTTTATGACATAAATTTAAAAGATCCTCTTTGGCGACACTTTAACTAAGAAGATGATGAGTCTTAAAATCACATAAAGTGTAGAAACCACTCAACATATCATTAAAGTATTTAAAGGTTAAAATCTCAAATTTATGATGTTTCTATGAATATTAAAAAACTAATCATGCTTGGCAATGAAAAGTATCTTATTCAAAGAAAGAATGGACATAGGCTAGTAAGACATACACAAATGTATCATTTTCTCATTAATGCTTGCGTTCTATGTATACAAGGCATACAAAGTCAAATCATCATATGAAAATTATCTTACTAGCTTATGAATGGTTGAAAAAATGGAGAAGATGAAGGATTCAAAAAGTATTTAATAATACTAACAATGGAATGAGAATTGAACTTACATAATTAATGCATTGCAAATTTCATCTTTTAGCCTTAGCAAAGAAATTTACTCCATAATAAATGTAGAGACAAGAATTATAAAAGTGAAATTTATTTCTCTCTCTAGAAAAAACTATTAAAAGCTCTCTATAAATTAAGAAATGAGAAAATAAAAGTTCTCTCTCCAAAACAACAATGAAGACTATAAATAGGAGAGTTGTGTTGGATGCCAAAAATAAATAATGCTTTTTTTATTTTTGGTGGAGAATTCCACTATCTTGGATGCTCTTTAATCACATGGACAACACTTTCTCTCGTTAATCACATGGACATGGAGACTTCCACTTTCTTGGATGCTCTTTAATCACATGGAGACCTCCACTTTCTTGAATTCCTTTTCTCCATGGAAAATTCCACTATTGTATTAAATACAATATTTCTTGAAATCTAAAGACACCAAAATAAACACAAAAATGTGCCTTTCCAAGCATTGTTAAATACAAAAGTGCTACGAGACTAATCGCGAAATAAGTTGGCAAACCGAGTAGTTTTAGAGAAATAAACGCTTCAAACAACTCCGAAAATGAGCGTATGAATGACAATATTAAGCGTTTATCACTAATGTACGTATATATATGTTGTGTGTTAAATATTATTTTATGTGCCTTGGCATTAAATTCTCTTGTTTTATATAAACCCTAACATGGAACCCTTGTTTCTAACATCTCCGCCATTCCCTTCTACAATAGTCTAATCTCTATGTCTGCCTCTCCTCTCTATCTTGATAATTTCTCTCTCTAACTTCATCAAGTTCAGTAGTTCTGTAATCAAAAGTAAATCTCCCTTTTCAAACTGGTTGAATCAGAATCTTTAAATTTATATATATATATATATATATATATTAATATATGAAGTAATACTAATTAGTTAAGCTTGATCAGTTTAACTAAGACCTTTTATTTCTCTTAATAGAAAATGGTGAATGCAACAACATTGTCTTCCTACTTGGTTGTTGTTGTACTTGTTCTGATCCAAGCAAATGCTCCTCCTTCTTCTGTGGAGCTCACACGTGTGTACTCTGCTGTTGCCAAGGGAGCAGGTTAAAACTAATATCAACCTTTTTTTTATTTATTTAAACACTTCTTCTAAAAACTAAATTTATGTTCAACTTATATTAATATTTTTTTTGTGTATATTGCAGTTTGTCTTGATGGAAGTCCACCAGCGTTCCATTTTGACAAAGGAAATGGAGAAGGAATCAACAATTGGTTGGTCCACTTAGAGGTATATATTGCATTTAAACATTAATAGTTAAATATATATATATATATATAATCTTAGTTCACAAATTGATACTTTGAATATATTTTTCAGGGTGGTGGATGGTGCGACTCACTTGATAGTTGCTCCAAGCACGCAAAAGACCCAAAACTTGGGTCTTCCAATAACATGCGAAGTCAAGGTTTCTATGGGATTTTGAGTAACTCGAAGAACGAAAACCCAAGTAGGGTTTTATAGTAAATATAATTAATAACAACTGAAATAGTTTGTATTTTCTCTCTATAATTAAGTATGATTAATAACCAATTTTACAAAATTTTAGACTTATATAACTGGAATAGAATTCTGGTTAGATATTGTGATGGGTCATCATTTACCGGTGACATGCACAAAGTTGATTACAATGTAAGTCTTTTACTTTCTTCTAGTAAAAATAATTTTCAATAAATCCATAACATTTAGGGTTTTAATCAATAGGATTTATTTTTTCAGAACATTCAAATTTATATGAGAGGAGGAAGGGTATTTGATGCAATCATGGAAGATCTCTCAGAAAGAGGAATGAAGGATGCCTCAAATGTATAGCCTAATTATGCTGATCTCTTCTCTCATGCCCCCACTTTTTTTTTTTATTAATTCTTAATTATCCAGTAATAATAATTGCATTAAATATGTAATAGGCTCTTCTCTCCGGATGCTTAGCTGGTGGTTTGGCAGCCATACTCCACTGCAATAAATTCCGAGCTTTGCTGGCCACCAAAGCTAGAGTAAAATGCCTTTCAGACGGTGGTTACTTTCTCCATGCGTAAGTGTTCAATATAACCACCATCCTTGCACACTGTCAATAATATTCTTCCATATTTTTTCAAAGAAACTTCCATGTTTTACTTTTAGATTTCTGACTAATTCATACTCCTTAATAGGAAAGATTTCTATGGTGGATACCACTTCGAATATGCGAAGTTTGATAAAGTTGTTGGCGTGCATGTACTCTCTCTCAAACAAGAAAAGTATTAAATTTGACAATTTCTTTTTCATTTAAATTAATGCCGCGATATAAAACATTATACATGATTATAATTTTCTGTTTTCTCTCATGCAGGGGTCAGCAAAGAATTTGCCACAGACTTGTACTGCAAAGATTAAACCGAGTTTGGTTAGAACAAATTTTTTGTTACATTGCTTTCCACATTCTATTATATGTTCTACTTTGTTAGAATAACACATGATTTCTTTTCAGTGCTTCTACGCACAAAACGTCATTCAACGTATCAAAACCCCATTATTTATTTTGAATTCCGTCTTTGATACATATCAGGTTAAATACAATCAATTAATTTCCAGAAAAAAATGAGTTTCCTTTTATCATTTTCGCATTGAAAAAGGTTTACGATATTTTCTTGCTTTTATATATATATATAACTCTTTTGATTTAATAACTTTTCAGCTTGAGTACATTTTGGCACTGACGTACCTACCTAAAGTTGGCCGTTTGTGGTTGAAATGCCCAAATAACATAATGTGCTGCTCATCCAGCCAAATTGAGAGATTGGAAGGTGGATCTGTAGGGAATTAGGGCAGTAATCATGCATCACATACACTAATTTATGCACTAATCATTAAACCCTAGGATCTATACAGTTCAATAAAAATCGATAGAAGACATACCTTGTATCTGATTCGAATTAAAATCAATGAACTCGGTGGACAGAACCTTCTGTTGTTGTCGTTCTAGCGTTGAAAATACAACGCCTCTACTGTATGCACACACGAACGAGATCGGATCCTTCCTTGGTGTACTAGCGCCTTTAGGGTTCTCACACTAATTTCGTACTCTGTCTCTGTTTCTCTCACAAATGGCCAAGAGGAACAACGGTCCCTTTTAAAGGGAAACCTTAGTGAGAAACCCTAAGCAACAAAACGAATTAGGCCCAAGTCCAACTTGGCCCATTTCCAATTCGTTTTGATCCAATTCGTTTTGGTGTGCGACCCTGTAGGTTTATACTCTTTGGCAATATAATTAAAATCCCGTTTTATTATACGAAATAGTAAGCGGTCTCTAGTAAAACATTACTATTACCCAAAGGGTATAATGGTCAAAACAACACAACCTTAAATTGATATTCCACATATTAACTCCTTTTGTCAATCGATATCTAGATTGAACACAAGTCTAGGCAAGTGTCATTCTTGTATAGTTCAATCTTTATTTCTTGATCTCTAAGTATAATTAATCTAAAACAAATGACATCTCATTTGTGCATGGCCATGCAAATATTAATTATACTTATCCAGGGGCCCAACGATATCTCTCTCATTATATGAGAGTGACAAATCCCATATTGATCAACCACATATCTCTACATAGTTCATAGTATGCTCGATCATCATCTTTATAATTACTCGGTCAAGAGCAACGTTTGATAATGCCTGACATGCTAATCCTTATGTTGGTAACCATGGCGATCTCAGGTCTGAGGATAATACGATATCACAAATGGGGAACATCACTGATGACATTATGTAACACTTTTTGCAGTGTCCCCAAAGCGGGTCGGTCCAATACTTTGTTCCCTAACAAGTATCAGTATGTTCAGCTCCATATCCATGACTTGTGGAACATAGTCATCAGCTGACCCATACTCTAATCATTATATCAATGTGATCCTAGGTTATTGACACATGATCAGGGACATCTAAACAATATTATTATAACATTACTAGCATCCCACAATCTAGTCACGTACTTGACGAACTAGTATTAATAAATATTATTTACAAGAGAATATAAAGTAAAATGAAATAAACTTTATTAATGACAATAAGCATAAGATATCCAAGTACAAATCATAATATATGAATAGTCCTAGGACATATCTCTTTCAGGATCACCTCCCTAAACTATTTAAATATATATCCTTTTTACCTCCTTATAGTATACCAATTCTATAAATTTAAAGTTAGTTTTAGAAAAGATCAAGTTCAAAGCACATAAAATGGATGAATGGCAACAAATATTTTCAGTAGGAAACAGAGACCAAATAAAACTACACTATACCACCTTCTTCACATGGGCCGGGTCCAAGCGCACACGCGTACACACATACCTATAATTAAAATATTTGTGACTTTTTAATATGTTCCAAATAAATAAATCAATAATTAGTAAAGTATTTTATTAGGCACAACTAGAGTACAAGATACTTTATTTCTATATTTAGAAACACTCTTTAATATATATTGTAGTAAGAACCAAACAAACACATACAAATATATAAATTATATACACTTCAAATATATATATTAAAAGAAGATCAGCTGTATCATGAATTCCTTTCAGCATAAATTGCTTTTCTTTGTTTAATAACTCATATACTTCTCGCAATTTTTTCTTTTGACGGATTAGTCTTAATTTGCTGGAAACAAGTTCATTTTAGTTTATGACGTATGGCAAAAAAAATTAACAATTTTATCAAAAGTAAATTCTTAAAATTGTCTTTTTTATATGTTTGGTTTATGTGCAGGTTTGCAGTCAGAATTCGTGAACACAATTTTAACGAGGTTGGGTAGCCGCCCTTCCTCTAGAGGCTGGTTCATCGATTCTTGCTATACTCATTGCCAATCTTTGTTTGGGCCCAGTTGGCTTGGACCTAATGTGACACTGAATGAGAAAGTATGTAAGACAATGCTATGAGCTGTGTTTCTTTTCCATACAGTATTATTCTGTTTCTACTAACAATAAATCTAATATACGTGCATGTTTTGCTTTACAGACAATTTCTGAGGCAGTTGGGGATTGGCTTTACGACAGACGTCTTGTCCACTTGGTAGATCACAAACATAAATTACCACATTCGTGTGTACGTGAGAAATGAAAACCGATCCTAACAATAGCTATATCTGGGCATATCACATTAGAACTTGGACAACTTTGTGTTATTTTGCGTCCCTTTTGTACTCAAGTTTGAAACTTAGTTATCCGTTTTTGCCTTCTGTTTTTTTATGTAATCTTAGTTTGAATGATGAGTACGCAATCAGAGGATTGATCAAATTATTTCCCTAAACTATTGTTATATGTGATATGTCATATGCTTGCATATAGAAGTTTTCTTTTTTCTTTTTTCTTTTTTGTTTCTTTTTAATTATAATTAGTCACGTGTTTAAAATATCCCTTTAAGGTCGGTTGTTAGGGGAGGGTTACTTTTAGTTATGTTAGCTGAAATTTAATTTCTTAATAAAATTTCATTCAACTCATTGACTAGTATTGTTTTTTTAAAAAAAGGAAAAATTAAATAAATGTAACAAAGTAAATGGAAGAAGGACAAAACATGGAGTGATGATAATTTGTGTGTGCGCGTGGGAGAGGGGCGCCGGGGAGGGGGGTTGTTTGTAATAATTGTATGTAGGAGCTAAAGCTAGGATAATAGTGATCGATTTATGGTGAATTTTGCTTAGGTTGGTGTTGCAATTAATTTATGGTTTGATTAATAAAGGATCATTTTCGGATGTAAACACCCAATTTTGTTCCACTCAAAAGTACATTTCAAAATTAACTTTCAATTCATCCTTATTAATTTTTTAAAAATAAACTTTAGTTCAAATATGTGGTTTATATTTATTTCGACAATTACAACTTTTGATACATTTTTTGGGTTCCCCGGTATTTCTAAAAATTCGAACTTGTAAATATAAATCTACTGGTGTGAGAATCCGCAAATGCGACCCCAAGTTCTCAGCCTCTGGTTTGGGAGTCTGAAACATTAGAAAGGATTTCGTTGTTCCATTTGCTTCTATGTGTTGATAATTCATATCGGGTGTCCCTCTATCCTATTTCTAGATGCAAGGGGGTTCGTTTAGAGTCGCCAGTACGTTTTACGAGAAAACGGACAGAATAGTTGTGTAAGAGGAAAGGCTATAGATAAGCCTTTCTTTACACGTTTGTCTACGAAACCAGAATTCTATAGGGTTCGAGAACTATATTACGGTTTGGGAAGGTGTTAAGCACCCATTCCGCCCTTTCGGTCTCTAGTGGTCTTATATGTTTATTCTATGTTGGAAAACTTGGATGCTTTTACTGATGTTCTACTGCTTTCTGGAAATAACTAATGAAAACCTGATTTTCGAGTGCGTTAGGAATCTACCACAACCTTGTCGCCACTTCGCTTACTAGAAGAGACTTTAGTTACCTTCCCGGCGATAATAATAAGAATAAGAGAGAAAATATAATATAGCAGAGAAGGCCTCTGACGGATATCAGCTTTCCTCTTTGAAATATTTTCGGCGGTCTGACTCTAGAAGGTGGCACTCCGGGTGCCAAGATTAGATCCGAGACTCTTGCGAAAATAAATGTTATCACAGATGCTTTTGGAGAAGGCTTTAAAGATTATAAAATATCAGAGAGAATGAGGCGTTTTGGCGTAGAAACCCTGGCGAGAAGTTGTCGTCCAGAACCCATGGGGTGTTGGCCTATTTATACTGCTCGGGGAGGATTGTCGCGCGACATTTCCCCCGAAAGGGCATGTGTCGCGCAACAATGTGTACCATGTCGCGCGACAAACGGCTGAAGTGATGTTTCTGACAGACTGATGTGTTAGAAAGTGGATGGTCGGGGTCAGAGGGGTTTGTTGCGCGACAAAGGAGTGATTGTCGAGCGACATATCAGTGATTGTTGCGCGACATACTAATATGTCGTGTGACAATCCCACTTAAAAATAGGTTTGTTGGCCAACAAACCCTTTTGGGGTAGTTTCGGGTGCTCGGGTGGGTCCCGGACTCCAAAAATAATAGTTCTCGAAGGTCATTAGAGTTCTTGCAGGGGTTACGGATCGAAGTGTCTACAACTGGCAATGTTACATCTTAATTAATTAAGGAAAGTGATAAGCACGTACTATGAATACAATGAATAATACCATATGTAGAAATTCATTATTAAATGTGTATTTCAGCTTTTTTTTTATTATTATAAATAAGTTTTTAATATGTGTCCTTAAAACACACATTAACATGGCCAAGAAAAGAATCGGGCTCTCTTGAATTGTGATATCCGATGGATATGAGAGGAATATATGATGGAAAAAGGACGAATTGAAGCAAATGTAAATTAAATGGAAGAAAGAAGGGGTTTGACGTGTGGAAACATAGAAATGAATTCTATTAAATTTCAAATAGTCAATATGGAAAGTTTCTTTTTCTAAGGAAAATAATTCAGTTTAACTATTTTTATGTGTATAATTCAAGTCTTCATACCTAGCATTAATTTCCTTGCAGATATGAGATGAAACAAAACGTGGTTAAGACGGATCAGATTATTTAGTATAAAAATGTGATAGAAATAGTTTGAAAATGTGGAGAAGATAAAAAGAAATATGAAATGGGTGATGAGAAAGAATCTTCAAAGAGTAAATTTACAACCTGTGTATTACCATTTAATCATAATGTATAATTACACTGACGGTGGAGTTAGGAGATTTTTCAAAGGGGGCAAGTTTCATAGTAAAGTCACTTTTTATAAATTCAAAGAGAAAATTAATTACTAATATTATTTTCGTTTGAAATTATGGGTAGGGGAATGATTAATAGTATCACTAAATTTTGAAAAATTAAAAACGAGAAAAACAAAAGTGATATGCATATATTTGTGATTTGTAAAAGTAACTTGTAGGCAGGGATGGAATCATAGCATGCCCGGGAGGGGGAAGGGTGGCCCCGGGGGGAGGGGGGGTGTGGCGCTCCTCAAGTTATAAAATGCCCTTCATTATATGCATATATTCCAAGATTTCCCCCTTTTGATATTATATGTATGCACTTTAGCAAGCTTTTAAGTCTCCTAAGTTCTGCATATTATTTGGAATTCTTTTAGCTATATGGCCATACAGGTTCTAAATTTACATTCTGACATTTAAAAATTCATAAAAAATTTAAAGTTTCACTATATATTCTTTAAGAAGATTAGTGTGAAAATTGGAGTACATGTAATTATTCACGTTCTATTTTTATTTTTTTAAATATAACAATAAGAATTGAACCTTGTACTCCTCTTCTTTCCCTCCCAAATCTGATGTCAGTCAGTACCACAATATTATAAATTTATAGGTTAGTCATATTCTATTTACTAATTTTCAATATGCTCCCCCCCTCTTTTTAACGTGACTCTTCCCCACAATCCATGCATGAAGTGGCGAAGATGCAATTTATGGATATTTTGATAATCATCCATTTGAAATGGAGAAAATGAAGCACACTTCATGTCTTCCATACCTAGCATTAATTCTCTTGCATATATGTGATGAAACAATGCATGCAAGATGGATCACATTATTATTAGAAATGAGAAAAATGCTAGAAATAAGGAAAATGTGTGGAAGAGAAAAAGTAATTTGAATGGACGAAAGAAGGGGATTGGAGAGGACAAATTTAATGGGACATTGGAAAATGAAGAGAAATATTATGGGAGTTTAAAGTGTAGTGCCACCACCAATTTTTGTTCTTGAGAGTGTTAATGTGATAATATCTTTATAGCATATGGTTCTATAAACATATAAATCTTGAAGTTTGCTGGCTCCAAATATAGCATATGATATTAATGATAACTTTATGATCGCATATGTACCCCCATTCCACATAATTAATAATAAAAATTAATAGAAGTATGTGTAAATGCATTGTTATTAGCAATGTGTAAAATTTATACAAGATAGAAAAAATTTCGTACTATAATGTTTGACTAAATTATCTTCCCAACTCAACAATTAGACAACATTTTTATACATCCATGTCAGTTTTCTCCCTCAACTTCTTTAAAAAACATCTACAGTGAAATAACTTTAAATCCAAAACATAGATATTACTAAATTTTATGCATAATAAAAAATTTATTGTATATATATACGTGATATTCTACATATTGCTCATTACTGTAATTTTTCATTTAACTTAAACATTATTTATATGTGATATTTCATATGTTTGTATATTATTAGAGAGGCTCTAATGGTTATCAACCATATGTGGAATCATTCTGGAAAATAATAATTGAATAGCAAGACAGCACGTTTTAGTCAATTTAATTCAGGTTTTGATTGGTTATATAATTTGTTGCTCAATATCAAATGAAAATAAAGGTGAGAAATTAAGGAAATGGTTGAGTGAGAGAGAGGGAAAGGGAATATGACGCAAGCATGGAAATGAATTTGAAATTGAGAGAGGACAAAAGAAGTGATGGAATGATAGTGAGGGAAATAAAACCCATGTATATTGGAAATTTTAAGTAAGAAGCAAGTTTAATGATAAATTTGTATGGATTAATTTTTTTGCGGGAGTAAAAATATGTGTATTTTTTTTAATGAAACTTGGTGGAGATATGATAATCTCCATGACTATTAGATATCGCCACCAAGTTTTATTAAAAAATTCAATTAGAAAGTGAGTTAGTTAAAAATTTGATATATATATATATCAAATATTTTATTTTCGACCCAGATTTTTATTTGCAGGTTCTACTCAGTTCTCTCACTTTCCGTAAGAAGATTTTTATTTTCAACCCAAAAGAAATCTCAAAAGTTATTTTGGACTAATGATCACTATCATTCATAATTATTTCTTTCTCAAGCTCTAGTTCAGTATGTGGCTAATATTTAATTAAACTATAATTTTTAATAGATTTATTGGTTCCGTAGTATTTCTAATAAATCAGAGTTAGAGGTAAATTTATATGTAATGTCACATGGTATAGTTTCTCACAATTAATAGCAATATTTTAATCTCTCTTGGACTGTGAGATCAGATGGATATGGAGAGAGAATATATGATGGAGAAAGGACGAAGCAAATATAAATGCAAGAAAGAATGGGATTGACAGGTGGAAGAATGGAATATATAAATTCTATTAAATTTGAGATAGTCAATATGGAAAGTTTATTTTCGAAAGCAAAGAATTCAGTTTAACTACTTCTATGTGTTTAATTAAAGTCTTCTGAGCTCGCATTAATTTCCTTGCATATATGAGTGAAACATTGCATGGTTAAGATGGATCATAGTATTGAGAATATACAAAATGATAGAAATAGGAAGATGTGGGGAAAATAAAATGTATTTTGAAGTAACTTTACGATCAAGTGTAGTATTTTTTTTATTTTTATTTTTTTTCTACGTTTATCCTATAGGGTGTCCGTGTATTACCACTTTATCATAACGTACATGCAACCAACACTAGTAGCTGAGTTAGGAGATTTTTTAAGGGGAGGCAAACTTCATACCAAAGTCACTTTTTAAAAATTAAATAAGAAAATTTTGTACTAATATTAGTTTTATTTAAGATTAGCGAACCAGGCAAGATTACACTATCTAAATTTTGAAAAACTAAAGAGGGGCAAACCTAAGTAATATCCATAAATTTGAAATTTTTACAATTAATTGTAGGGGTAGAATCACAGTTTTTAAAAATGTAGATGGGACACTCGCCCACTTATATTTCGCTTTGCGTCCTCCCTAAGAACAATAATACATGCATGTAGTGGCCAGACTACAATTTACGGGTGTTTAATAATCATCCCTTTGAAATGGAGAAATGATGAAAACAGGGGTTGGATGGGTGGTGTGTGTTGAGTGAGAGATCGAGAGAGAGAGACCCAACAATATTTATGATGCATTGGCAAATGAAAAGAAACATTATAGAAGCGATGATAAAAACATTCTTAAAGTCTATTGTTACCACCATTTATTTATTCATTTTTAGTTTTAAGATTAATAATTTTGTATTATTTTTCTTGGTGGAGATGGTTCTATAAACAAATATATCTTGAAGAACTCATTTGAAGTGCTACCTAATTGGCGTTTTCTTTTTATCAATAATACTATATACAAAGAGTATACAACTAATTAGTACGTTATATATAATATAAAACACTTATGTTTCTAGCACCTCTTTCACTCTCTTGCACAAAGTAAAATTTTAATCTCTCTATTTATCTGCTCTCCTGACCATTAGTTCCATAAACAATCTCCAATTTTATTGAGAAAATAAATACAAGAATTTCTTATATATAAATATCCACTCTCAATCCATATACAAAAACGATTACATATTTTTCTTCTGAAAATAATAATCTTACGTCGGCAGATAAAAGAAAGAAAGCAAATAGGTTCTCTCTTGGCTTGACAGATTGAGATGGAGAGAGAGAAAGAGGAAATAAAAAATTACTGCAAGAAAGAAGGGGTGAAGGTACATAGGCACGAATTCTCTTAAATTTGACACATTTAATTGGAAAGCTACCTTTCCGAAGCAAAGAATCCTTTTTAACTACTTTTGTATGTACAATTCAAATCTTTGCCTAGCTAGCATTAACTTCCTTGCATATATAAGACCAAACAATGCATGCTTAAGATGGATCAGATTCTTGGAAATGAAAAAAAAAATAAAAAAGAATTAATAGAAATAAGGAAAATTTGGGGAGGAAAAAAAGTGATTTGAAATGGGTGGTTGATAAAAGTACCAAAGTGTAGCTTTACTAGCTACCATGTGTACTACAATTAAACATAATGTACAACTACCATAATTTAAGTTATCATCATCCATTTGAAAGAGAGAAAAGTGGAGTTACGCACAAATTTTTATGAGACACTAGTCAGTGAAGCGAACTATTATTAGAGTGATGATAAAAGTATTGTTAAAGTGTAGTGCCGTGACCATTTTTTTTTTTTCTCTGGAGATGGTTTGATAAGGCAAATAGATGAGGTTCTGAACAATGGAGTAATGATATATTTGGACAACTTACTATGGTTATGAGGTTCTGAAAAATGGAGTAATGGTGATGGGGCATTGGTCAAACGAGAGAAATAAGCAAGATGTATCATGATTATGGGGAATGAAGAAAATGATAGAAATAGGTAAATGTGGGGAAATGAAAAAGGAAAAAAATAACATGTGAGAGAATAGTCTTTTAGATTCATTTTGTAATGTATTGACACCGGCTTGAAATGTTATATACAAAATATTACACTGTACAATATAATTTTTCCTACATATTAATTGGGGTGCTATTGATTGAGACATACTAAAACAATCTCTGTCGCTAAATATATTTTTTTTAGACAAGAAAAACACTCAAACATTAGCTTGCCCCCTAAGTATCAAGTATGCGCATATTTACTCGGCTCCTAAGTACCAAGTATATGTGTCCATACTTGATACTTAATTAGGGGTCGAGCCAATGTAATTTTTTTGTGCACAACAATGGCTCAAGTGCACATACTTGTTACTTTATGAGCCGAGTAAATAAGACGCAGTGTTAGAAAGTGTTTTTGTGTATTAATGTCAGTCCCCTGTTAATATTAGATCAAGTGTATCTAATATTGTTCAAAAAAGTAACGTATATGCACACACATATATTTTATATGTTAACATACATGTGAGGCGATTATATATTGTCCCTGAAAAAAATTAATTTAGTACTTCAAAATTCATCACTAATTTATATAAAGTGTCTATAAAATTACAAAAAGTGCAACCGTAAATCAATAATGGCATACATGTACAGAATACACAAAAACTTATTATATACATATAATATTGCGTCAAGCAATCAAAGGTACCAATGTTGTGTTTTAAATATTATTTTATCTGGTTTTATAAAAACCCTAACATGAAACCCTTGTTTTTCACCCATCTCTTCCATTCTCTTCTACAATATTCTAGCTGATCTCTCTATCTTTATAATTTCTCTCTCTAACTTCAAGTTCACTTCAAAGTAAACCTCCCTTTTGAAACTCGCTTAATTAATCTGTTTCTTTATCTCTATGCAATTGTACTAACTTAGCAACATTGTTTCTCTTCATCAGTTTAACTAAAACCTTTTGTTTAATCTCTTGATATATACATACATATATATATATAACAGTCCATCGAAAATGGTGAATGCCACTTTGTCTTCCTACTTGGTGGTGGTGGTTTTACTTGTCTTGATCCAAGCAAACATTGCTTCCCCTGTGGCTGTGGATCTCACACGCGTGTACTCAGCTGTTGCCAAAGGAGCAGGTCATAACTAATTTAGACCTTGTTTTCTTTTATTTATTGAAACACTTCTTCTTAAAACTTAATTAGTGTTCAACTGATATTGACATTTTCTTTTTATTTTATGTCACAGTTTGTCTCGATGGAAGTTCGCCAGCATACCAGTTTGACAAGGGAAATGGAGAAGGAATCAAGAACTGGTTGATTCACTTAGAGGTTATATTACATTTACACAATATATGGTAGCTAAATATAAATTTAGGTTACAAATTATTAACTAATATATACATTGAATTCTTTTCAGGGTGGAGGGTGGTGATAAACGCTTAATATTGTCATTTATACGCTCATTTTCGGAGTTGTTTGACTCGTTTTTTTCTCTAAAACTACTCGGTTTGCCAACTTATTTCACGATTAGTCTTGTAGCACTTTTGTATTTAACAATGCTTGGAAAGGCACATTTTGTGTTTATTTTGGTGTCTTTAGATTTCAAGAAATATTGTATTTAATACAATAGTAGAATTTTCCATGGACAAAAGGAATTCACGAAAGTGAAAGCTCCATGTGATTAAAGAGCATCCAAGAAAGTGGAAGTCTCCATGTCCATGTGATTAAAAAAAGAAAGTGGAATTGTCCATGTGAAAAAAGAGCATCCAAGATAATGGAATTCTCCACCAAAAATAAAAAGTGTTGGTCGGATTTCAACCCTAGAGGGGGGGGGGGTGAATAGGGTTTAAAAAGTTTAATGCGGAATTTTAAAAACTTTTCGAAAATGGTTTAAGTAAAACAAATTGGCTAAACAAATTATCAAGGAATGCAATCAAATAAGCAAACAAGCAAATAAACAATCTCAAGCAAACAATAATGTAGCAAGTAAATAATGAGATTGAGTTAGAAAGATTGAACCGATTTGAAGTCCAAGACGTTTTGTCCACACGGTTTTGGTTTACCAAACCATAATCCGCGCTCGGTTAGTTCCCCGAGAATTTCCACTAATTCCAATCTCCTTCCGGGTGAAGATCAAACCACTACAAGTGTTGTTGTCTCACTACACTCTTTACAATAGTACTTGACCACAATATTCTCACAAGAATATCTCTCTTGCTAACCTTGTGAGATTTACCTCTCACAATATCTAAACAAGAATTTACCTTCTTGTTTTTCCTATGAGATTTACCTCTCACAATTTGAATACAAATGATTGGTGATTCACACCAATTAACAACAACTCTCAAGTGTTTAAAGAATACAATTGAAACTCACACTAGAGTTACTTGTTTGATCAAGTTTATAGCTCAATAAGAATGATTGATCAAAAACAATTTCTTGAATCTTTAGATGATGAAGATAGATGAAGAATAGAGTATGAGAGTGATTCAAGTTTTTCAAAATGTGTCTTAGATGTCATATATATAGTCCCAAAAGTGATATAGCCGTTTGTGAGGTTTGGTAGAAGTTTGGTACCAAAAATGGTAAAAAATCAGAAATTCAACAGCTATATTCTGGGCCATCAGTCGACTGAGCAAAGCTCCTTAGTCGACTGAGTGAGCCTTAGTCGACTGAGCCTCTTGCTTAGTCGACTGATGGACTCTGCTGTCCATTAGGCCAAAAGGCCAAAAATCCCATTTTTTGCACTTTTGCATTTAAGCTCCGAAATCAATTCTAATGCTTTGGGGACTTCAAAAATAAGTTCCTAAGACACCTATTTATGGGAAAACTCAAAATATGATCATTTGAATTTAATATGAATTTATTTGAAAATCGGTTTTTGCAAGAATGATGTTTTCAAAGAAATTTTGATTCAAACTGATTTTGATCAATCTAAGAATGATATTACAATATATATGAGCTATATAATCAATCAATGAAGAAACTTTACATCAATCCTAAGCATGCACTCAATTACCGAATATGTGAGTCTTTAAATGCTTTGAATAGTTTCTTCAACTTGATTCTTCTCTTGAAGCTTTTCCATATGATCCTTGATCTTGATCTTCATGGATTTGCATTGATAGCATGTGAGTGATGAAATTGATCTTCTTGCTAGTCCAATGCTTCGTTGACTTGATCGAATATTGATTCCATTGATCCTTGTCATGCTTCCTTTGAGCAATCATGCTATTCTTGATATTTCATAAAAATGAACTATAAACTTATATCAAGAAACAAGTTAAATTACACATGATTAAATTATTGTTATTATCAAAATAAGATTAAGACCTTTAGGTCAACAATCTCCCCCTTTTTGATGATGACAATAAATTAATGTGTGTTTTCAATAACAAGCATAAATAGCATATGAATAAATGATATATGCTCCCCCTCAATTTATGCATAGATAAAATAAATGATAATTAAAAAGCATTGCATATATTTGAGATAGTTTTAAAACCAATAAAACAATTTTGATCTCAAATAGATTTTCAAAAGAAAATAATTATCAATGTTTAAAGACATAAAGCATTTAATAGTCTTACCAACATTGATTGCTACCAACACACATTTTCTCCCCCTATGGCAACATCAAAAAGGTCCAAGGCCACGGAGAGAAAATGGTAGCCTCCATGAGTGCTTCATCGATGAGGGAATGATTTGTATGCCTCATCATCTTTTGCCATAAGGCAAAGGTGTGCCATCTCTTCATCACTTGACTCAATATCGGATTCGTCTTCATCCGATTCGCTTGAATGCCCTTTGAGAGGATCTTTCAACCTCTTGTACAATTCTTCCTTCTTTGCTCTCTTCTCCTTTCTTCTAACCGGACAATTCGTCTTGTAGTGTCCCGGTTCATGACAATGGAAGCACTTCCTTTCCTCATTATCAACTTTTGGATGAGTTGATCTATCATTGTAATTCTTTGAGGATGAAGGGTTGTTATCAAGCTTCCCTTGAGAGTACTTCTTCTTTGCTAGGAATTTTTCAAATTTCCTAGATAGAAGTGCCATGTCTCCATCTCCTTTTCCACCCCTTCCTTCATTAGGCTTTAGAGCAAATATCTCCATTGGATTTGCTTTCTCTCCTTCTTCTCTTGCTAGCTCCTTCTCATGGGTTTTGAGAGATCCCAATAGCTCATCCATGCTCAAGGTCTTGAGGTTCTTGGCTTCTTGTATAGCCGTCACCTTGGGTCTCCATTTCTTAGGAAGAATCCTAAGCACTTTTCTAATCTTCTCTTCATTTGAATAAACCTTGCCAAGAAGGTCCAAAGCGTTAGTGAGAATAGAAAATCTACTATACATGGAAGCAAGTGATTCGTTAGCCTCCATATTAAATAACTCATAGTCATGGACAAGTATATTAATGTTGTCCTCCTTGACTTGAGAAGTTCTCTCATGGGCAACCTCAAGCTTGTCCCAAATCTCTTTTGCGGTTTTGCAACTAGAGATTTTGTTGAATTCATCCATAGACAAAGCACAATGTAATGAATTTAAAGCTTTAGCATTGAATTGAACTTTTCTAATATCATGCTCATTGTACTCGGATATTGACTTAGGGATAATGTTTCCCCTTTCGTCGGTTTTTGTGATCTCATAAGGTCCAACAAGTGTGACCTTCCATTGTTCAAAATCGTTAGCTTGTAAAAATGTGCACATACGATTTTTCCAATAACTATAGTTTTTGCCATCAAACAATGGCGGTCTATAAATGGAAGCACCTTCGGAAAGGCCGGTTCCTTGATAATAATACATGTTCGAGGACTCTTAGATTGTGAAATCAAAAACAAGAGTACACCCTCTGATACCAATTGTTGGTCGGATTTCAACCCTAGAGGGCGGTGAATAGGGTTTAAAAAGTTTAATGCGGAATTTTAAAAACTTTTCGAAAATGGTTTAAGTAAAACAAATTTGCTAAACAAATTATCAAGGAATGCAATCAAATAAGCAAACAAGCAAATAAACAATCTCAAGCAAACAATAATGTAGCAAGTAAATAATGAGATTGAGTTAGAAAGATTGAACCGATTTGAAGTCCAAGACGTTTTGTCCACACGGTTTTGGTTTACCAAACCATAATCCGCGCTCGGTTAGTTCCCCGAGAATTTCCACTAATTCCAATCTCCTTCCGGGTGAAGATCAAACCACTACAAGTGTTGTTGTCTCACTACACTCTTTACAATATTGCTTGACCACAATATTCTCACAAGAATATCTCTCTTGCTAACCTTGTGAGATTTACCTCTCACAATATCTAAACAAGAATTTACCTTCTTGTTTTTCCTATGAGATTTACCTCTCACAATTTGAATACAAATGATTGGTGATTCACACCAATTAACAACAACTCTCAAGTGTTTAAAGAATACAATTGAAGCTCACACTAGAGTTACTTGTTTGATCAAGTTTATAGCTCAATAAGAATGATTGATCAAAAACAATTTCTTGAATCTTTAGATGATGAAGATAGATGAAGAATAGAGTATGAGAGTAATTCAAGTTTTTCAAAATGTGTCTTAGATGTCATATATATAGTCCCAAAAGTGATATAGCCGTTTGTGAGGTTTGGTAGAAGTTTGGTACCAAAAATGGTAAAAAATCAGAAATCCAACGGCTATATTCTGGGCCATCAGTCGACTGAGCAAAGCTCCTTAGTCGACTGAGTGAGCCTTAGTCGACTGAGCCTCTTGCTTAGTCGACTGATGGACTCTGCTGTCCATTAGGCCAAAAGGCCAAAAATCCCATTTTTTGCACTTTTGCATTTAAGCTCCGAAATCAATTCTAATGCTTTGGGGACTTCAAAAATAAGTTCCTAAGACACCTATTTATGGGAAAACTCAAAATATGATCATTTGAATTTAATTTGAATTTATTTGAAAACCGGTTTTTGCAAGAATGATGTTTTCAAAGAAATTTTGATTCAAACTGATTTTGATCAATCTAAGAATGATATTACAATATATATGAGCTATATAATCAATCAATGAAGAAAATTTACATCAATCCTAAGCATGCACTCAATTACCGAATATGTGAGTCTTTGAATGCTTTGAATAGTTTCTTCAACTTGATTCTTCTCTTGAAGCTTTTCCATATGATCCTTGATCTTGATCTTCATGGATTTGCATTGATAGCATGTGAGTGATGAAATTGATCTTCTTGCTAGTCCAATGCTTCGTTGACTTGATCGAATATTGATTCCATTGATCCTTGTCATGCTTCCTTTGAGCAATCATGCTATTCTTGATATTTCATAAAAATGAACTATAAACTTATATCAAGAAGCAAGTTAAATTACACATGATTAAATTATTGTTATTATCAAAATAAGATTAAGACCTTTAGGTCAACAAAAAGCATTGTTTATTTTTTAGCATCCAACACATCTCTCCTATTTATAGTCTTCATTGTTGTTTTGCAGAGGGTACTTTTATTTTCTCATTTCTTAATTTATAAAGAGCTTTTAATAGTTTTTTCTAGAGAGATAAATGGAGTTCACTTTTATAATTCTTTTCTCTACATTTATTATGGAGTAATTTCTTTGCTAAGGCTAAAAGATGAAATTTGCAATGCATTAATTATGTAAGTTCAATTCTCATTCCATTGTTAGTATTGTTAAATACTTTTTGAATCCTTCATCTTCTCCATTTTTTCAACCATTCATAAGCTAGTAAGATAATTTTCATATGATGATTTGACTTTGTATGCCTTGTATACATAGATCTCAAGCATTAATGGAGAGATGATACACTTGTGTATTTCTTACTAGCATATGTCCATTCTTTCTTTGAATGAGATACTTTTCATTGCCAAGCATGATTAGTTTTTGAATATTCATGGAAACACCATAAATTTGAGATTTTAATCTTTTAATACTTTAATGATATGTTGAGTGCTTTCTACACTTTATGTGATTTTAAGACTCATCATCTTCTTAGTTAAAGTATTGCCAAAGAGGATCTTTTAAATTTATGTCATAAACAACTTCATTAATCATTTTAAGGATTGAATTTGTACTTATCAAATAAGTCTATATAGGACGGTTTGACCTCCACTTAGACCTCCCAATCTTAGACAAATGAAATGTTATGATTTATCGAGCTAAACTCCTTGTAGTTGGCCATTTTCATAATCAAGTCATTTGCCTAGGGAAAACTAACAATGAGTTCTTAAATCCCTAGTTTAAATTTATGCCTTTTCTTTTTGTGTATTTTAAGTTTGAATCTTGGTTGATATTATATGGGAATGGGTTGCACTTGCTTCACACCCTTTGTCACAAGATAAAAATGAGAGATACACTTGTGTTGATATTTGCTTACACCCTTTCTTTATATGGCATTTATATGGGAATGGGTTGCTTTTGCTCCACACCCTTTTGCTTAGAAATGGGTAAAATATTCAACACTTAGGAATTGCATTGAGAACTTTGAATGAGATTGCTTTTACTTAACTTTGCAAAACAAATGAATTCTATAATGCCTTAGCCTTTTCTCATCTATTATTACATCATTTTAATTTTTATTGCAAGACTATAAAATCAACAACTAAAATCAACCAATTAAATTCTCTTAACAAAACCTTGGACTTGTAATCACCACATCGTCTTTCCGACTATCCTTGTGGTTTGACACTTGAACTTACCAAGTATTATAACTTGACAACCTGCACTTGGGTACCTAAGCACGGAAGTATTTTCGGCGTGTCAAGTTTTTGGCGCCGTTGGAACAACCTTACCCCCATGTCATCATCATCGGATATTTGGTACAACCCACCCTTTCCCAGAGGTTTGGCCTTAGGTTCCTCGGTATAAGTGTTCCAATTTTGGGCACCTTCCGCCAATTCATCAAAATACAACAAGGCCTCCTCGGGACTTTTACTCAAAAATTGACCATTACACATGGTCTCTACAAATGTACGCATTTTGGGAGTAAGAGATTCGTAAAAATAGCTTACAAGGCTCCATGTTTCGTGGCCATGGTGAGGACATGCGTTTAAAAGTTCCTTGTATCTTTCCCAACACTTGTAAAAACTTTCATTTTCTTTTGGCGAAAAATTGGATATTGCCCTTCTCAAAGCGTTGGTCCGATGGACGGGAAAGAATTTTTTCAAAAACTCCGATTGAAGTACTTGCCAAGACCGAATAGATTGCGGTCTTAGAGCATTCAACCATATTTTTCCTTTATCTTTTAAGGAGAAAGGAAAAAGTTTTAAACGCATAACTTCCTCATTGGTGTTTGCCTCACGAAACGTGGAGCAAACTTCCTCGAAATCTTTCAAATGTAAGTACGGATTTTCAGATTCCATACCATGAAAAGAGGGGATATGTTGAAGCATACCTGGCTTGAAGGAGAATGTTCCCGCTTGTCCGGTAGGGAGAATGATGCAAGAATTAGACATCGTCCGAGGTGGTTGAAGATAATCCCTCATTGTTCGAACCGGAGGATGGTGATTATTGTTTTCTCCGGTATTGGACTCATTATCCTCGTCAGCCATTTCGGAAGGAGTAGGTGAAGGACTAGGATGCCTTGGTAGTGGTTGGCCTCTTGGTGGACTTATGCGAAGATCAATGTACAAATTTCCGCGCATAAGCCCGGAAGGGTGATCTCGAATAAAATTTTCCACCTAAAAAAAAATAATAATAAGTAGGAAAAGTAATTTACAAAGGGAGAGAATACTTACAAAGTGATTTTTTTTTTTTTACAAAACCCGTAATCTGTCTTTCGCCGTATCCCCGACAACGGCGCCAAAAACTTGACGCGACGAAAATAATTCCGTGCTTAGGTACCCAAGTGCAGGTTGTCAAGTTATAATACTTGGTAAGTCCAAGTGTCGAACCACAAGGATAGTCGGAAAGACGATGTGGTGATTACGAGTTCAAGGTTTTGTTAAGGGAATTTAATTGGTTGATTTTAGTTGTTGATTTTAAAGTCTTGCAATAAAAATTAAAATGATGTACTAATAGATGAGAAAAGGCTAAGGCATTATAGAATTCATTTGTTTTGCAAAGTTAAGTAAAATCAATCTCATTCAAAGTTCTCAATGCAATTCCTAAGTGTTGAATATTTTACCCATTTCTAAGCAAAAGGTGTGGAGCAAAAGCAACCCATTCCCATATAAATGCCATATAAAGAAAGGGTGTAAGCAAATATCAACACAAGTGTATCTCTCATTTTTATCTTGTGACAAAGGGTGTGAAGCAAGTGCAACCCATTCCCATATAATATCAACCAAGATTCAAACTTAAAATACACAAAAAGAAAAGGCATAAATTTAAACTAGGCATTTAAGAACTCATTGTTAGTTTCCCCTAGGCAAATGACTTGATTATGAAAATGGCCAACTACAAAGAGTTTAGCTCGATAAATCATAACATTTCATTTGTCTAAGATTGGGAAGTCTAGGTGGAGGTCAAACCGTCCTATATAGACTTATTTGATAAATACAAATTGAATCCTTAAAATGATTAATGAAGTTGTTTATGACATAAATTTAAAAGATCTTCTTTGGCAACACTTTAACTAAGAAGATGATGAGTCTTAAAATCACATAAAGTGTAGAAAGCACTCAACATATCATTAAAGTATTTAAAGATTAAAATCTCAAATTTATGGTGTTTCTATGAATATTCAAAGACTAATCATGCTTGGCAATGAAAAGTATCTCATTCAAAGAAAGAATGGACATAGGCTAGTAAGAAATACACAAGTGTATCATTTTCTCATTAATGCTTGAGATCTATGTATACAAGGCATACAAAGTCAAATCATCATATGAAAATTATCTTACTAGCTTATGAATGGTTGAAAAAATGGAGAAGATGAAGGATTCAAAAAGTATTTAACAATACTAACAATGGAATGAGAATTGAACTTACATAATTAATGCATTGCAAACTTCATCTTTTAGCCTTAGCAAAGAAATTTACTCCATAATAAATGTAGAGACAAGAATTATAAAAGTGAACTCCATTTCTCTCTCTAGAAAATAAAACTATTACAAGCTCTCTATAAATTGAGAAATGAGAAGTAATAAAAGTGTCCTCTCCAACACAACAATGAAGACTATAAATAGGAGAGTTGTGTTGGATGCTAAAATAATAAACAATGCTTTTTAATTTTATTTTTTTATTTTTATTTTTATTGTTTATTTTTGGTGGAGAATTCCACTATCTTGGATACTCTTTAATCACATGGACAATTCCACTTTCTCTCTTGGATGCTCTTTAATCACATGGACATGGAGACTTTCTTTCTTGGATGCTCTTTAATCACATGGACATGGAGACTTTCTTGAATTATTTTTGTCCATGGAAAATTCCACTATCTTGAATTCTTTTTGTCCATGGAAAATTCCAATATTGTATTAAATACAATATTTCTTGAAATCTAAAGACACCAAAATAAACACAAAAATATGCCTTTCCAAGCATTGTTAAATACAAAAGTGCTACGAGACTAATCGCGAAATAAGTTGGCAAACCGAGTAGTTTTAGAGAAATAAACGCGTCAAACAACTCCGAAAATGAGCGTATAAATGACAATATTAAGCGTTTATCAATAAGCAAACAAGCAAATAAACAATCTCAAGCAAACAATAATGTAGCAAGTAAATAATGAGATTGAGTTAGAAAGATTGAACCGATTTGAAGTCCAAGACGTTTTGTCCACACGGTTTTGGTTTACCAAACCATAATCCGCGCTCGGTTAGTTCCCCGAGAATTTCCACTAATTCCAATCTCCTTCCGGGTGAAGATCAAACCACTACAAGTGTTGTTGTCTCGCTACACTCTTTACAATATTGCTTGACCACAATATTCTCACAAGAATATCTCTCTTGCTAACCTTGTGAGATTTACCTCTCACAATATCTAAACAAGAATTTACCTTCTTGTTTTTCCTATGAGATTTACCTCTCACAATTTGAATACAAATGATTGGTGATTCACACCAATTAACAACAACTCTCAAGTGTTTAAAGAATACAATTGAAGCTCACACTAGAGTTACTTGTTTGATCAAGTTTATAGCTCAATAAGAATGATTGATCAAAAACAATTTCTTGAATCTTTAGATGATGAAGATAGATGAAGAATAGAGTATGAGAGTGATTCAAGTTGTTCAAAATGTGTCTTAGATGTCATATATATAGTCCCAAAAGTTATATAGCCGTTTGTGAGGTTTGGTAGAAGTTTGGTACCAAAAATGGTAAAAAATCAGAAATCCAACGGCTATATTCTGGGCCATCAGTCGACTGAGCAAAGCTCCTTAGTCGACTGAGTGAGCCTTAGTCGACTGAGCCTCTTGCTTAGTCGACTGATGGACTCTGCTGTCCATTAGGCCAAAAGGCCAAAAATCCCATTTTTTGCACTTTTGCATTTAAGCTCCGAAATCAATTCTAATGCTTTGGGGACTTCAAAAATAAGTTCCTAAGACACCTATTTATGGGAAAACTCAAAATATGATCATTTGAATTTAATATGAATTTATTTGAAAACCGGTTTTTGCAAGAATGATGTTTTCAAAGAAATTTTGATTCAAACTGATTTTGATCAATCTAAGAATGATATTACAATATATATGAGCTATATAATCAATCAATGAAGAAACTTTACATCAATCCTAAGCATGCACTCAATTACCGAATATGTGAGTCTTTGAATGCTTTGAATAGTTTCTTCAACTTGATTCTTCTCTTGAAGCTTTTCCATATGATCCTTGATCTTGATCTTCATGGATTTGCATTGATAGCATGTGAGTGATGAAATTGATCTTCTTGCTAGTCCAATGCTTCGTTGACTTGATCGAATATTGATTCCATTGATCCTTGTCATGCTTCCTTTGAGCAATCATGTTATTCTTGATATTTCATAAAAATGAACTATAAACTTATATCAAGAAACAAGTTAAATTACACATGATTAAATTATTGTTATTATCAAAATAAGATTAAAACCTTTAGGTCAACAAAAAGCATTGTTTATTTTTTAGCATCCAACACATCTCTCCTATTTATAGTCTTCATTGTTGTTTTGCAGAGGGTACTTTTATTTTCTCATTTCTTAATTTATAAAGAGCTTTTAATAGTTTTTTCTAGAGAGATAAATGGAGTTCACTTTTATAATTCTTGTCTCTACATTTTTTATGGAGTAATTTCTTTGCTAAGGCTAAAAGATGAAATTTGCAATGCATTAATTATGTAAGTTCAATTCTCATTCCATTGTTAGTATTGTTAAATACTTTTTGAATCCTTCATCTTCTCCATTTTTTCAACCATTCATAAGCCAGTAAGATAATTTTCATATGATGATTTGACTTTGTATGCCTTGTATACATAGATCTCAAGCATTAATGGAGAGATGATACACTTGTGTATTTCTTACTAGCATATGTCCATTCTTTCTTTGAATGAGATACTTTTCATTGCCAAGCATGATTAGTTTTTGAATATTCATGGAAACACCATAAATTTGAGATTTTAATCTTTTAATACTTTAATGATATGTTGAGTGCTTTCTACACTTTATGTGATTTTAAGACTCATCATCTTCTTAGTTAAAGTATTGCCAAAGAGGATCTTTTAAATTTATGTCATAAACAACTTCATTAATCATTTTAAGGATTGAATTTGTACTTATCAAATAAGTCTATATAGGACGGTTTGACCTCCACCTAGGCCTCCCAATCTTAGACAAATGAAATGTTATGATTTATCGAGCTAAACTCCTTGTATTTGGCCATTTTTATAATCAAGTCATTTGCCTAGGGAAAACTAACAATGAGTTCTTAAATGCCTAGTTTAAATTTATGCCTTTTCTTTTTGTGTATTTTAAGTTTGAATCTTGGTTGATATTATATGGGAATGGGTTGCACTTGCTTCACACCCTTTGTCACAAGATAAAAATGAGAGATACACTTGTGTTGATATTTGCTTCCACCCTTTCTTTATATGGCATTTATATGGGAATGGGTTGCTTTTGCTCCATACCCTTTTGCTTAGAAATGGGTAAAATATTCAACACTTAGGAATTGTATTGAGAACTTTGAATGAGATTGCTTTTACTTAACTTTGCAAAACAAATGAATTCTATAATGCCTTAGCCTTTTCTCATCTATTATTACATCATTTTAATTTTTATTGCAAGACTATAAAATCAACAACTAAAATCAACCAATTAAATTCTCTTAACAAAACCTTGGACTTGTAATCACCACATCGTCTTTCCGACTATCCTTGTGGTTTGACACTTGAACTTATCAAGTATTATAACTTGACAACCTGCACTTGGGTACCTAAGCACGGAAGTATTTTCGGCGTGTCAAGTTTTTGGCGCCGTTGCCGGGGATACGGCGAAAGACGGATTACGGGTTTTGTAAAAAAAAAAATCACTTTGTAAGTATTCTCTCCCTTTGTAAATTACTTTTCCTACTTATTATTATTTATTTTTTTAGGTGAAAAATTTTATTCGAGATCACCCTTCCGGGCTTATGCCCGAAAATTTGTACATTGATCTTCGCATAAGTCCACCAAGAGGCCAACCACTACCAAGGCATCCTAGTCCTTCACCTACTCCTTTCGAAACGGCTGACAAGGACAATGAGTCAAATACCGGAGAAAACAATAATCACCATCCTCCGGTTCGAACAATGAGAGATTATCTTCAACCACCTCGGACGACGTCTAATTCTTGCATCATTCTCCCCACCGGACAAGCGGGAACATTCTCCTTCAAGCCAGGTATGCTTCAACATATCCCCTCTTTTCATGGTATGGAATCTGAAAATCCGTACTTACATTTGAAAGATTTCGAGGAAGTGTGCTCCACGTTTCGTGAGGCAAATACCAATGAGGAACTAATGCGTTTAAAACTTTTTCCTTTCTCCTTAAAAGATAAAGGAAAAATATGGTTGAATGCTCTAAGATCGCAATCTATTCGGTCTTGGCAAGTACTTCAATCGGAGTTTTTGAAAAAATTCTTTCCCGTCCATTGGACCAACGCTTTGAGAAGGGCAATATCCAATTTTTCGCCAAAAGAAAATGAAAGTTTTTACAAGTGTTGGGAAAGATACAAGGAACTTTTAAACGCATGTCCTCACCATGGCCACGAAACATGGAGCCTTGTAAGCTATTTTTACGAATCTCTTACTCCCAAAATGTGTACATTTGTAGAGACCATGTGTAATGATCAATTTTTGAGTAAAAGTCCCGAGGAGGCCTTGTTGTATTTTGATGAATTGGCGGAAGGTGCCCAAAATTGGAATACCTATACCGAGGAACCTAAGGTCAAACCTCTGGGAAAGGGTGGGTTGTACCAAATATCCAATGATGATGACATGGGGGTAAGGTTGTTCCAATTGTCTAAGAAGGTAGAGGCCTTAGAGACAAACAAGCTTAGAGATGTCAATGCAGTGTCATCAAGTCAATTGTGTGTCATATGTGAGTAGTTGGGGCATTCCACGGAGGAGTGTCACACAATTCCGGCCTTCAAAGAGGTCCTTCAAAGCCCCTCACAAATCAATGCTATGAACTCATACTCTAGGCCAAATAATGACCCATTTTCTCAAAGGTACAATAAAGGGTGGAGGAACTATCCTAATTTTAGTTGGGGGGGAAATCAAAATGCTCATCAAAATTCGAATGCAAACTTGAACTCCTACCAACCAAGACCACCTCCACCCCAAAACAACTCTTTTGGTCAAGCGAACCCAAACCCAAATTTAAATTTGGAGACTCTTTTGCGGCAGTTTGTAGACAAAACCAATAGAGTGAAAACTCAAATATCCAAACTCACCACCGCTTTAGCAATCCAAGAAAAAGGAAAGTTTCTAGCCCAACCAATAGTTATTCCTAGAGGGCAAGCCATGATAATTGAAGAGGAGTCGAGTGGGAATGTAGAGGAGTTGAAATCCATCACAACCCTTAGAAATGGAAAGATGATTGACAAAACTATAGTTCCTAAGGCCCAAACGCCGGTGGACATAGCCGAGTCAACACCAAGTGAAGGAGTCGAAGAAGAAAAGAATATGAGGGAAAAGGAAGAGGAAAAGAGGAATGAGAAAAAGGACATAGAAAAAATCAGAAATAACATCAAAGTCCCTTTTCCTGAAAGGTTAAATCAACCTCCTAAGGAAAATCACAACACCGAAATTCTTGATGTGTTTAGGCAAGTCAAGATCAACATTCCATTGCTTGACGCGGTCAAGCAAATACCTTCATATGCTAAATTTCTCAAAGATTTGTGTACCACAAAAAGAAGGTTGAATGTTAAGAAAAAAGAATTTATGACAAGGCAAGTGAGCTCTATCATGCAAGGCACTCGTATTCCAAAATTCAAAGATCCCGGTTGCCCAACCATTTCATGTTTAATTGGCAATTGTCGCATAAAGAATGCCTTACTTGATTTGGGAGCTAGTGTTAATGTGCTTCCTTTTTCGGTGTACCAACAATTGGGGTTAGGAGAGTTGAAACCCACCAAAGTGACGATTCAATTAGCAGATCGGTCCGTTAAGATACCAAGAGGGATAATAGAGGATGTTCTTGTGCAAATTGATAAATTCTACTTTTCCGTTGATTTCATTGTTCTTGATATGCAACCGGTAGCAAATCCCGCTAATGAAATTCCTGTCATTTTAGGAAGACCATTTCTTGCCACATCTAATGCCATCATTAATTGCAAGAATGGAATTGTTAAATTAGCTTTTGGAAACATGACTCTTGAGCTAAACGTGTTCTTTTTAAGTAAACAACAAAATGATTTTGATGAAGAAAGTGAACATGTGAACATGATAGAGTCACTAGTCCAAGATCATTTTAATAATACTTACGATTTGGATTCAATGGAAGAGAATCTAACAACTTCCAATGAATTTGATGAGTGTTTGCAAGTGTTTTCCTTACTTGATGATATAAGGTTCAAAATCTGAAGGAGCAAAAGGGGAGCACATCCGATCCAACACTAAAACTTGCGGGACAAATGGAGCTCAAGCCATTGCCAAGCAACCAAAAGTTATAAATAGAAGAATTGGAGGAATTGAGGAGAGACGCATACCAAAATTCAAAATTAAGCAAGGAAAGGGCGAAAAAATTTCATGATAAATCGATTTTACGAAAAGATTTCAAACTTAGTCAAAAAGTCCTTGTTTATGATACGAGTCTCCTTCTTTTTTCCGAAAAATTGAAATCTCGTTGGACCGTCCCCTATATTGTCAAGCATGTATTTCCATTTGGGGCTGTGACCGTGGTTGATCCAAAAACGAATTTCGAATTTAAAGTTAACGGGCAAAGATTGAAATTGTTTTTGGAAATTCCAATGCTAGAGGAATCCACCCCTCTAAGAGACCCGATCTACGCCTAACAAGTGTAGGTCATGTTTGTATATAATTTTTATTTATATTCTGGAGTTTTAGGAGGATCGTCACACGTTGGAAAAAGTTCAGGGACTAAAATGCAAAAACAGCAAACTTGGAGGTACTAAAATGAATGGACCAAAAGCCAAAAAATCAAACTTTCAAAAAAAAAATGAGTCCACTGCCGCAGGGCTGATCGATCAGAGGTAATTTTTTTGCAAAAAAATAAAAAAATAAAAATTGGCTCCAAAAAGCCCCTTTCTCCCCCATTTCGAGCTCCTCTTTCTCCCATCCTCCATTAACCCTCTCTTCATCACCTCAAACACCAAAATACCTCCACCAAACACTTCATTAAAGATCATTCATCCATTAAATCTTTCAAATCTTCCATCAATCTCTCCATTTTCACCCAAAAATCATCAAACCCACCACTTTCTTTCACTAAAAATCCATACTCTTCACCCCACCTCCACCTTCGAAAATCCTCACTAAAATTCTGATTTTTGCCTCTCATTTTACCCATTTATCATCTCAAGCACATAACCTTCACTCTCATCCATTAATTTCCACCCAAATCTTGAATTTTGACTCCATAGATCCCTAATTTCGAGCTCTTCATAAACCCACAAAAATTTTCAAAACCCACTTATCCCAAGCTCCAATGGCTTCATCCTCTACTAACCCAAGGTCCAAGAAGAAGCATGATCATCTCTCCAAGCCCACCTCAAAGAGTATTTTCGGATATGGCGGTTTTCGTAACAAGTGTGAGCAAGAATGGTGGATTAAATACTTTGGGTCCAAATGAATCTTCGAACCGTTAGTACCACATTGAAAATTCCCGCCTTTGGTAAAAATGAATATGCATTACCTTTGAGAGAGGATGATGATTGTCTATCTCATGATGAATTGGCCTCGTTTTTATGTGGCCAAGAGTCTTCTTGGAACTAACCAAGGTTCCCGAAAAGTGAAATTTGCCAAGACCATTATGCTCTTTGGTTAGTTGTTGCGAATGCCATTACCCCCACATCACATACCGCCACACTAGTTCCAAGCCAAGCCCAGTGGTTGAGGCTATTGCAAGAAGGAGAAAATTTGGTTTGGTTCGGCATTTCATAAGGCAAATTGCGGAGGCCATCAATTCAACCACCTTTAATGAAGGAATCAAGATGGGAGTGCTCATTACGAATTTGTGCTTAGCACACCGGGTCATTGAAAGGGCGGAGGATGATACGACATTGCAATTGCACCCACTAGATAGAACAACCATGAATCGTTCTATGGGGCAATTCCGACATAGGGGGCGAGGACCTCAAACCATCAGGGGTGGAGAAGAGGAAGGGGCCAACACTATGGAAAGAGAAGAAGAGGGTGATCAAGGAAGAGAAGAGAGGGAGCCACATCAAGAAGAAACTTCCTCTCAAGTTCAAAGGGGAAAAAGAAGAGGGACCGAGGGAACGGTGCCGCTTGATATGGATGCCATTATGCAACAATTTGATCAAATGAGCACAATGGTGACGGATGGCTTCCAATCAATGAGGGATGAGCAACAAGCAATTCGAGAATCTCAAGCCCGTCTTGAGGAACAACAAGCTCACCTCCAAGCCGAAATGAATGAAAGATTCGTCCACATGAGAGGTGAATTCGACTATTGGTGGCACTACTTTCCTCCTCCTCCTAATATGTGAGAAACTCATAGCTTTGAAAAACTCCATCTTTATTTATTTATTTATTTTTATTTTCTTTTTGGGTTGTTGGATTATTTTAGCATAACTACTTGTGATGGCTTGAGCTTTAATTTTGTATTTTATGTTTGACTAATGCTAACCCACTTTTTTTAGATTTTTGTATATATCGTAGCTTTGAAATTGATCCTAGCTTCTTTTTGGAGAAATTGGAAAGCAATTTTCCATGAATTCACCCATTTTTTTCGTCGTCTTCAAGAGCATTGAGGACAATGCCAACTTTAAGTTGGGGGGTGAGCACTTTCAAATCTCAAATTCTCAAGCATGCTTTCTTTCATGTTAATTTTCTCCATGCTAGGATCGATTTCACCATCTTATCGAAGTTTGAAAAATGACGATCAAATTTTTTTTATAATTGTCCTTGAATTGATGGTTTTTTGCATGAAATTCTTGATTTGGATAGGTAGTTGAGTGATAATCTCTATGGCATTGCGTCATTTAGATTCTTGAGCCTTGTAGTTTCCTATGAATATGCATAATGTTGTGGCTTGATTTAGTCTTTGGTATCACATAGAGTGATTTTCATCTTATGTAGAGAGAAATAATTATCAAATGCAATAAAAGCTCTTTCGAAAAGATCCTCCTTAGAGGGGAGGAAATCTAAGAAAATGTACAAGAGGATAAGGAAATATGAAAAGGAGTATGAGATGGTAAGGAAATCTGGAAAAATCAACGAGAGGATAAGGAAATCTGGAAATATCTACGAGAGATGATGCCACGAAAATATCAGGTTACAATAACCCAAGTTCAAGATCATCAAGTTTTAATATAACTCCGCAAGTCCTAATGTCGAATCACAAGGATAGTTGGAAAGAAGTGGGGTGATCATAGATTAATGGATTTTTCTTCTTTGTGAAATGGTTTTATTTTAGAATAGTAAATGTGAATTGAAAGTGAATGTAACAAAGTTTGAGAATGGGTAAAGGCAATCAAAATCGATTTGCTAGCAAAGTTAAGTGAGATTGATGTTATACAAGGTTCCTAACCGCGATTCCTAAATTGGGAGCGTATGACATTTCTCTGAAGCAAAGGTGCGAAGCAAAAAATCATTCCTATATAATTAATGCCATATCAAGAGATGGTGTAATCAAAACTCGACAGGGCATGAATTTCTAATTTTCATCTCATTGCAAAATGGTGCAAAGCAAGAGCGACTAATTCTTGTATAATGCTAAAACAAGTTATTGATAAGAAATTCATTAAATAGAAGATACAACATTAATTATGCATTTGGGAACTTATGCTTAATTTTCCTTCGAGCAATTGACTTGTTTGAGATAAAGGTCAACTAAAAAGTTAACTCAAGAGAATCTTAACAATCCGTTTGTCTAAGCTTGGAAAGTCTTCTTGGAGAGAAAGTCAAACGGCCTAGACTTATTTGATAAATATACAATGAATCCTCAATTAGTGCTATGGTGTTGTGTATGACATAAACTTCAAGATTCTCCTTGGTCACACCTTAAATAAGAACATGATGAGTCGAAGACATGACATGAAGTGTATAAAGCACTCACCATATCATTAAGAATGTCAAGGATTGGAATCCAAAATTTATGATGATTCCATAAAAAGTTAAGAATTCAATATAATTGATTTAAAAGGCAAATCTTTCAAGAAATGCACAGGTGATTCATCTCCCCATTTATGTTGAAGATCTAGATATACTTGGCATATACAGTCAGATCATCATGTGGGGGATATCTTACAAGATTGTGAAATGGTTCATTAAATGAAGAAAAAGGATTCATATATATTTAAATTTTTTTGGGGAATTCACAAATTAAACCCTAAAGTATGGGGTATTTGCAATGTTTACCCTAATGTTTTAAAAGTTGCAATGTCAATCTTCAAGTAGTTTTAGTGTTGCAATTTAAACCTTCCATTAACTTTTGTTTAAAAAAGTTAACAGTTGCTGACATGGCTTGGTGACATAGCAATGATGTGGAACAAATCATTTAATGCAAAAATCTAGATGATAAATTAAACCATGAACTATGGAGTAGGTTGCAATGTTCCCCCCTAATGTTTCAAAAGTAATATAACAACCTAATTAAGATTGCGTACTCTACTTTTTTTTTTTTTCATAATGAAAGAAAATCAATTTGAAAAATATGAATTAAATAGTTTATTTTTATGGCAAAACATTTGTTTCTACGGTTTTCATGGACAAATTCCAAATTGGAAAAGAAGGGATTGCCAATGCTTTTTGGTGTAGGTATTTGTTTATTTCTTTTAGACCCTAAAGTTTGGGTCTAGATTCAATTTCTCCCTTAATGTTTCAAAATCCTCAATGTATCCCCCTAATGTTACATAATTGGTTCAATTGAGTCCCCGACTCTAACTCCGTTAACAATTTCGTCCAAATCTTTTATACTTAACCCCCTAAAACATTAAAAGTTACACTAAACCCCATTAATTTATATTTTTTTAACTTTTAAATCCACCATTGATATATATATACACAGACACCACTTCGGCCACCGTCATCGCCGCACACTAATACCATCTCGACCTCTTTCTTTCTTTAAGCTCCCCACCACCGTTGCGTTTCTCCCTCTCTCTTTCTTTCTTTAAGCTCCCCACCACCGTTGCGTTTCTCCCTCTCTCTTTCTATATATATATCCATCAACAAAACAAAAAAGAAGAAACGCAAACCAATCCTCCCCACCTTTGGATATGAATATTAGGAACATGATATCAAATATATGACTCCACCACCCTAGTATTTTATTAATTGATTATTTCATTAGTATTCTTTTTAATTATTTTATTAGTATTTTTAGTTGATAAATCATCTCACTTAGTTTTTAAGCTAGATTAGGAATTAATTAGGATTATTGAGACAAATACGTACGTTCCATCTGTCAAGTCTCTCGAGTTCGACCTCGCTCTTGCCTAAGCTATACTAGTATCCAATTCGTACACTTGCGAGTATATAAAACATTCATAATAATAGAGCCTCATCAGCAATTGTTAAATTTTTTAAACAGAAGGTTTAAATTGAAATAGTAAAAATACTTCGAGGTTGATATTGAAACTTTTAAAATATTAAGCTAAACAATGCAAATGACCCCATACTTTAGGGTTTAATTTGTCAATTCCCCATAAATTTTAACCTAGAAAGAAGATCAAACTCACATAATAATCACCTTGCAAAGTTCATCTTTAGCCTTAGCAAATAATTTACTCTATAATAGATGTAGAAACAAACATTATAGAAGTGAACCCCATTCTCTTCAAATGAAAATTTATAAAACCTAAAAACAAATGAGAATGAGTACGTGAGAGATACTCCATCTATTCTAAGCATTTTAATCTAAGAGTAATTAACCATTTAACAATTGGGTAATGTTGTGTATTTATACCAAAAATATCTTCCTTGAAATTGCCAAATCTATCTCCCAAAAGCAACAAAAAATGAAAAAATAAGAAGGGAGAAGTGAAATAAAGCAAAAAACAGGGGCTAGATTAATCATAATGTACGCATCATCAATCTTCAGAGCTGACTGTCTAACTTAGATTGATCTTTGGCATTGTTATATCAATCTAGGGTCTTTGACTTGGTTGACTTTTTGCTTTAAAAGTTCACTTTTGCTTGTTTGATCATTATTTTCTTGTCCAGTGCAAACCGAGAAGTTTAGAGAAATAAACACGCCAAACGACTCTGGAAAAAAGCATATGAATGTCAATATTATTTATTTATCAAGAGGATAAGAAAAGCTGATAAAACTTATGAGAGGATAAAGAAATTTAATAAAACCCTTACATGTTTCTTCTAATACGCATCTCCAAAATAACAAAAAAATACACTCTTAAGATAAATAATATAAAGTTAAAGTTAAAACTTTATATAAATCTAAAACCCTTACATATTTCTTCAAATAATAAATATTGTGAGAACCCACACTTTTGATGCTGCCCCCTTAGCGGCGATTCCTCTGGTTTTCCAATTCGTTTGGAAAAGGTTTGTTTTATTATAAAGAAAAGGTGAAGATTTGGAAAGGAAATCAAAGTCACTAGTTTGTTTTACTAAACCAACAAAAATCTATGTGAAAGAGGAACATTTATGGGTTAAACGACCTCTTAAACTCAATTAATGCAAAACTAGTTGATTCAAAAGCTTGGGGATTAAGTTATGAATCGGGAAGGTATTAGGCACTTAATTCTCCCTTTCGGTCTCTGAGTAGAATATGCGTGTAATTATAATCAAAAATTCGCATGCTTATTGATATTATCGTGTATCAGCCCATAATGTTAGGAAAATGGGATTTGGGGTATGGATGGAAAGCATGTGCTTCGTAACTCGCCCTTTGATTTTTAGAAATCAATCGTGTGTGATTTGAAAAATGATTCTGATAATGAATGATAGAATAACAGGTGCTTTTGGTAAAGTTCGAGGCTTTTTGGAAGCTAATTTAATTTGGAATCGGATATTCGGCAATCCTCGAAATTCGTTCGTCAATAATGTAACACATTTTAATTATTTAAATTGGCATTGATAAATCAAGTACTATCATATTGGATATTTTGGTAACGACTGTGATTTATAGATTAAACGGGGTACAAACGCTTGTTGATTCCTTCATGAACAGAGATTGGTAAAATCGAGATTTTATGAAATTATAACTGATAAAATAAAGACAGATAACAATATAGAGCCAAACTACAATAAAAAATGCCTAGTAGCTTTGAAAATAGAGGAATAGTATTATAGAACACTGTTCCCAAAGTTCTAGAGTTGACTGATACCTCAAATAGGTTCAATGCACGTGTATTTATATCTGAAAATATTTATGGGCTAAGGCAATAATTTTTTGTCTGACAGACAATCATATTGGACATTTGTGTGGCAGACACATACTTTTTATGTCTTGTGGACAAAAGTCTAGACATTTTTCTAGTAGACAAAAGTATAGATGTTTGTTTAGCAGACATATGTTATTCGTCCATGACGATTTTTACTATTTTGGATAAACGGGACATCTGATTGATCTGATTTTTGGTATGTTGTTATCCATGATAAAACCTATCTACTGACAAAATTTGAGCTCATTTGGTCTTCGGAAAGGCCTCCTTCTCATTACCCAAGGTGAACTTTTGGTATTCTGAATTCCCGGAGATCAAGCTGTCGTATCAAGCTTATTTTTAAGAATGTTACCCCTTATAGTACTATCTAACAAACCTCAAAATTTGAGGATTATCAGAAGTCAAGAAGTCTCAATGTATAAGATTCGACGATTTTTGGTTCCAAACATTTGTCAGGCAAACAAACATTGATCTAATTATTTATTGTATTCCTCCCCAAAATACTACTTATATACTGACCAAATTTGAACTCATTTGGACTTCGGTAAGGCCTCTGCTTGATTACTTGAAGTGAATTCCCGATTTTATAAATGTTTAGAGATCCAGTAGACGGATCTAGATGATTTTTGCGTATGCTACTCTTTATAGCACTATCTACCAACCCTCAAAGTTTGAGGATGATCAAAAATTAAAAATTCTTATTGTGTAAATACTCATAAGATTTGACTGCTTTTGGTTCCGACAGCTTCTGGTAATTCTTGTAACTTCTCATTCGGGTGTTCTTTCTGCTTCTTTCTTTGACTTGTATTACATGTATATACTATGTGTGCATCTATGAATGCTCATGGATGTTTGCGTACTCATTTTCGTAGAGATCGGGATTCTTGCGTGGATCGCAAAATGAGGTGTTCACATACCCTCTCGGCCTAGGTTCTTTGCGAAGAAGAGGAACTAGGACAGTAACAAGAATGCAGAATTTTGCTGTACTCACATGAATCTTATGTGCTATTAAAAAAACAATGCCATTCAAATGATGTCGTGCTATGCTGTTTATCTCCGTTGTGGATGGATGGGTGATTTCGGAACTACTCAGGGTATGTCATGTACTTTACTATGATGTGCTAGGCTTGTTTGGCTCCTTTTAATAGGGACAGTTCTACTAGAAATTTTGATTTGGTTGTTAAACTGGTGTACTCCCACTAGCAGGGATGGTTCTATCAATGACTCGCTATTGTTAAACTAATGTGCTCCACTGGCAGGGATGGTTTCGTTAACAATTCTGATTTGGTGTTGAGATGATGTATTCCCACTGGTAGGGATGGTTCTATCAACGATTTTCCATTTGTTAAACTGATGTACTCCCACTAACAAGGACGGTTTCGTTGACAATTCTGATTCTATGTTGAGCTGATGTACTCCCACTGGTAAGGACGGTTCTGCCAATGATTATGCTATTGTTAAACTAATGTACTCCCATCGGTAGGGATGATTCTATTAACAATTTTGATTCTGTGTTGAGTTGATGTACTCTAACTGGTAAGGATGATTCTATTAACAATTTTGATTCTGTGTTGAGTTGATGTACTCTAACTGGTAAGGATGATTCTTTCAATAAATACGCTATTATTAAACTGATGTATTCCCACTGGCAGGGACGATTCTATTAATAATTCTAGTTATTGAGCAAATGTACTTCCACTGGCAGAGACGGTTCTGTCAATGATTTGTTATTGTTAAATTGAAGTACTCCCCCTGGCATGAATGATTATGTTAACAATTATAGTTGTTGAGTTGATGTACTCCCACTGGTAGGGGCGGTTTTGTAACGATTCTGTTATTGTTAAACTGATGTGTGGACTGCGTAGAGGGGTGAGCCCCCTGCTTTAGTGAAATGTGTAAACCGTGTAGAAGGTTGAGTTCCCCCTGCTTTAGCAAAGTGTGTAAACCGTGTAGAGGGGTGTGCCCCCTGCTTTAGTGAAGTGGGTAGACCGTGTAGAGGGCTGAGCCCCCTACTTAAATGAACAAATTGTGTAGACCATGTAAAGGTTTGAGCCCCTTACTTTTGCAAATTGTGTGCACCGCGTAGAAGGGATAGCCCCCCGCTTTAGCGAAGTGTGTGAACCGCATAGAGGGGTGAGCCCCCTGCTTTAGTAAAATGTGTGAGATGGTGAATGTCTGCTGGAGACATTGTTTTTGTTTACAAGGCTTCACCTATGAAGGTTGGTGATCTGCTAGAGAAATGAGGCATCTTACTGGCTAGGATGTAAGGCTAAGATGTGGGGGGACTGATGATATCTTAAGGTGATGAAATTTGATGATCTGCTGAGAGAAAGAGAGTCTCTGAGAAGATATAGAGAGATAGGGGAAGATAGTTTTGGTGTGATATCTGTTTGGAAAAAATAAGAACTTTTGACAGCTTCCTTTTTCATGAGAAATGATTGAGTTATGTTTTCTCAATTCTTAAACCTCGTGCTTGAGTTTTGGACTTTGTCTCTTACTTTGTTGTTGTGCCATTTTAATCGTGTCACAAAGGTGTATTTTGCTTATTGTTTCTTGATTTCGTGAGAGGGAAATTTTGTGCCTGCATTGTTTTATGTTTTTCGATGCCTTTATTCCTCCTTCATTGTTTGAAAGCTTTTTGATGCATCTTATTTTCTTTTTCTTTTGCATGGTTAGTAGCCTTCTTCACCCAAGACGTAGCCCTGAGCCTTTGGCCTAGCTGTCACTCTTGGCATAACTCGCGCTGTCATTTTTTTGTTTTTTTATTTTTTAATATTATTTTCTTTTCTTTTGGCATTGTGGAATTTGTCCTCTTTTCTACTCTTTCAAATTTTTCTTGTACCCACTTTGTTCCCTCTTACTTTATTAGGTTCCTGGGCATTATTATCCTTTCAATTTGAGAACGTTTACTTTGTAAGTTTGCATTTGAAATTGTCGTGCTATGTTTGTAATTTTCATCTTGAGAACCTTTGGCAGAGTGTCTTGAAAACTTCTTAGAAGAGAAGAAGTTAGGTCAAAAGCTCTTTTGCAGGGCTTGTTCCATGCGTATCATTTATAACATTTTCTCATTCCAATCTTTCTCTCTCTAGCTTTCTTTTATATCCCTTCAAAAGGGCTATTTTTATTGTAAAGAGGGTTTGAGTTTGCGGTAGAAAGGGTTTTGGTATGTGCATGTAGAAAGGGCTTGGGATTGTATATAAAAAAGGCTTTAGGTTGGCGCCTATAGAAAGGGCTTGTCATTGCCTTCGCAGAAGGCTTAAGTTTGTGCCTGTACAAAGGGATTATCATTGCCTCCGTAGAGGGCTTGTCATTTCCTCCACAGAGGGCTCATCATCTTATCCTGACTCCGCAGAAGGCTTGTCATTGCCTCCGTAATCGAGCTTCCACAAAAGGCTTGTCGTTGCCTCCGCAGAGGGCTTATCATCTTATCGTACCCCTGTAGAGGGCTTGTTAAGTAATTTGACTTTTTGGGAGGATTCATGATGTGATTCGACCCTCTAGGAGGATTTTTGATGTGGTTCGGCTCTCTAGGAGGAATTCTAATGTGCTTCGACTCTCTAGGAGGAGTTATGATGTAATTTGATAGATTATTGCTGAAATTCTTTATATTTTCCTTTTCAGAGTTGGTTCGTAGCATACACATGTCTGCGGCGCGCCCAGGTGGATCTCCTCTTCGAGAACGAGGATCAGTTTCCTTTTCTCTGCCAATTCATCGCGGGAAACTATAGGGCTCCCTATGTATACCGGACTCGGGAGACCGGAGCTGCTGCCGTCCATGACCTGCAGGAGGAGCAGGTAAATATTTTAGTACTCTTTCTTTTCAATAGTCAGATAGAATATATAAATTACTGAAACAAAATCCAGTTCTCTTTTCAGATTGAGTGGGCCCCTTGGGGTGATCTGGGTCTCCATTTTGGGTATGGTCATGCTTTGACCGCCTCGAGGATTAGGCGGCTTATTCGGGACGAGTACGGCCTTCACTTCTACTTGGGCGAGAGGGTTATTCGCCAGCATTCACCGGCTCAGTGGCCTCGAGTTCCTTTATTCCCGCCAGTTCTGATGAGGCGGACGGGCGAGATCGGCCCAGTGAAGGTGAAGGCCCTTGTAGATGGACTCGGTTTTTAGATGTTCACCGAGGAGGGAGATTATGCTGTCTTTGCTACCCGCTACCTGATGAGGGAGCCGAAGGGGACTCGGGGACGGGTCTTCTATGAGAGGTATCAGGCGTTGGGAGGCGATCCCAACTATATACGAGGACAGACTCACTTGTCCATGACGGTTCCCGGTCACTTGCCACCTGTCCCTGATCAGAGGGACAACATTTTGGACTCTGATGATGGGGATCTTGATGGCGAGAGGGACGTCCCTACTGGCGCTGAGGGAGGTGATGATAGACCCGAGGGTGGTGATGATAGGCCTGAGCGTGGTGAGGGAGGTGCGACAGCGGCGGTTCCAGAGCAGCCGTCTCAGACCACACCTGGAGAGGAGCAGCATGCTGAGAGAGGGGGAGGTGAGCGGTCCTGGGAGCCTGTGAACTTCGGGGTCGACTATGAGCAGTTTGGGCGGACCCCTTCTACTGCAGCTGCTACTATTTCTTGTGAGGTCCCGCCTCTGAGAGCGACGGTCGTTGTGGACCCTCCGGGTGTTCGTACTTATGCCACGCTGACTCCTCTTCCGTCTGCTGCCATGGGTCCTCCGGTCAGGTCTACCGGTCTTGGTGGCTCATCTTCTCGTCCGCCTTTGTTCCCGATTCATGAGGAGGGTGGGTCTACTTCTGCTGCTATGCCGGCGAGTTCGTCCATTCATTCGGTAGATCTGCCGACACTTCCTCGGGACTTCTCCTATGTTGGTGCCGGTTTACGTCGATACACGGTGCCAGAGTATCCTCTCCCTGAGGATACGTTTGACTACTTGGGTGGCCGGTCTATCTTCGGTGATTTGCCCCACGGCACCGGTCCAGTCGACGGGGCCTTCTCAAACAGTAGCTCCCTCTACTCAGGGCATCCCAGAGGTCGATCCTACTCTAGAGGAGGATTCTGGTGATGGTGGTAGCGTGTCGAAGCGCGCTAGGATATATTAGATTTCTTTTCCTGCATTTAGTTAGTTCAGACAGATATGTAGTTTTATTTTTTTTTATTTTTTTATTTTTTAGATTTTTTAGACAGCGATTTAGTTCCTTGAAAAAACTGTTCTTTTATTGGTTTTTTATGAAAAGTCTTTATTCGTGCCTGATGATGCGTTTTTTATCTCTTATCTGTGATGAATAATATTTACGTGAATCAATAATTTTTTAGGAGCCATACCTTGTAATGTGGCAATACTTAAGGTTCCTGCAAAAGAACAAAGTGAGCACAGTGCATGCAGAAGTGATTCTTTTGGCAAAAATGACCCTTATGTGTAAGAAAAGCAAAAATAGGGTGACATCATAGGGGATTGTCGCGCGACAATCCCTCCTGGATATGGGTTTGTCGCACGACAAACAGGCACATGATCCTCCTTTTTGCTATAAATACACCCATCTTCCTTCCTTCATCCCCACACCCTTCTCAAAATGTCTTCTTATCACACAAGTTCTGATTTGTTTTATGTTGAAGCCCGAGATGCTTTGATATCTTCTGAGAGTGGCTTGAACTTTGGTGTATTTCGTCCTTTAGTGGGCTGGTGCCATCGTCCCGCAGATTTTTCCTTTCTGTCAGGTGCTTTGTATTTCTAGAGTCCTGAGGATCATCTTTTTCGTTTCGGGCTAGATGAGCTCTGCTCGATTTATGAAGAGTTCTCCTGGTTGTTGCGTTCTAATGTTCGTCTTCCGATTGCAGTTTCCATAGAAGAAATCAGTCCTCGAGATATGCTGATTGCTCTGTTAGCTATTCCCCAAGCAACCTGTGATGGCTTTATTACCGACGGACTCCTTGACCTCCATAAAATGGTGAGGCTCTTTCATCGTTACGAAGAGAGAGCTTCTTATGGTGTGGGGCGTACTACAGCGGCCTTGATTTGTTTCGTTTCTGATATGCTACTGGTGACGGGCTCCTCCCGTGTCGATCCGACTATTCTGAGTTTGATTTACCATGCTAGAAATGGGGAATCTATAGTGCCTATAGTTCTTGCAGAGACTTTGAATGGCCTAGATGACCTCAAAAGGGGAGCTTCCCCCTTCCTCAGGGGAAGTCCGCGCTTACTATACATGTGGCTATTGGAGCGTTTCCGATCAGTCTGGGTTTTGAAAACAGAATTTTATCCGGACGATAATCTACTTACTCTTCTGGTTTTGCAAATGGTTTTATCAGGGTCTTTTATTTTGAAGATGGTAGGCTATTTGTAACTTGGCAATAAGTTTATTCAAATAAAACATGGACAAAATAAAAGAAATAAAACAAGTACACAGATGAACCTGATTTTCGAGCGCGTTAGGAATCTAGCACAACCATGTTGCCACTTCACTAATATACAAATATCTTATTTAATTACTAGAAGAGACTTTGTTTACCTTCCCGACGAGAATAATAATAAGAAAGAGAATATAATACGGCAGAGAGATCTCCGGCAATAATAACCTTCTCCTTCTTCAGATATTTTCGAGGATTCGATTCCCGAGTCTGGACACGTCGAGTGTCGAGAATAGATTCAAAAATTCTTCAGAAATAAAACGATACTCGAGAAAACTTCATGAAAGGCTAGAAACTCAGATCATAAGCCCATAATTCTTCTTTCTAAGTTGCTGTTTTTGCTGTTTTTTTGTTGTCCTTAAACCATGGGAGGTGTTGGCCTATTTATAGTGCTGGGAAAGTGGTTTATCGCGCGACATGTTCCCCAAAAGGGGTTTGTCGCGCGACAATGTGGGTATGTCGCTTGACATAATTGACTGTCGTGCGACATTTTACTTTAATGATGATTCTGGCTCACTGCTGAGTCAGAAAGTGGAGTGGTGGGGTTGATTGTCGCGCGACATGTCCCCATAAAGTGGGATTGTCGTGCGACACACTTGAATGTCGTGCGACATTTCCCTTAAAAACAAGTTTGTTTGGCCAACAAACGCTTTCGGGGCAGTCTCGGGTGTTTGGGTGGGTCCCGGACTCCAGAAATAGCAGTTCTCGAAGGTCGTTAGGGTTCTTGCGGGGGTCACAGATTGGGGTGTCTACAGCCACAAGTTCCCGCAAGACCTATTCCACCACCGGCCCCAGTAGACCCTCCTAATGAGTACCCAGACATCAACCGACTTCGGGCAGTGTATGCAGAATCGGTTATAGCTCGGGAATAGCCCGATGAGGTGTCAAGAGAGAGTGAAGAAATAAAGAAAGTAAAGGAGCAGATGAAGGTTCTGCAAAGGGGGATTTCTTTAATAAAAGGGGCAGACGAGATCACAGATATGAATGCTTTCTCCCTCTACCCAGAAGCAAGACTACCTCAGGGATTCAAACACCCTTCCATCACCAAATTCACAAGAACCACACCCCCGAAAACTCACCTCCAATCCTACATCAGATCTATGCAAGTGTCCGATTATGGAGAGCCAGAGTTGGCTCAAGCCTTTCACATGACTCTCACAGGGGCCACCCTGAGATGGTTTTTTGATTTGGAGAGACACCACACAAAAACTTGGGGAGAAATCGTCAAGGAGTTCATGACTAAATACGGGTCCAAAGAGGATTTGGAAATTACCCGTAAATACCTGGAAATGGCCAAGCAAGGCGAGAAAGAAAGCTTCAGCGATTTTGTCACACGCTGGAGAGAGATGGCCTCCCAAATGTCCAAACGGCCAAATGAAGAAGAACCGTTGGAGATCATACAGAAGAATTTCACTCCAGCTATACTAAGTTGCATGGGAAAACATGTATTCCCACACTTCAGAGCCCTATTGACTATAGGGTCGCAAGTAGAGAAAGAATTGGCCAAGAAAGCAGAGACCGATACCAAGAAAGCCTCACACACCGAGAGAAAGATGGCTACTCCAGCCGTAAAACAACTAAGCTCATACCCATATCAACAAAACCCATTTCAACAGTCACAACAAGTCCCTCCGATGAGTTGGCCTGCACAAGGAGACTCTTCGAGCACCGAGGCCAAGAAAAGGAGAAACTTCTGTACCTTTCCCACTACCCTGGTCAAAAGCCTGGAACTACTCCGAAAGGCCGGACTGATCACCCCACTCAACCCGCCCCCCCACCAAATCCTATTCCCAACACCTGGAGAATGAATGAGAACTGTGCATACCATCAAGCAGCAGGCTATGACACAGAACGCTGCTTGGCTCTTCGCCATCGTATCTAGGACCTCATTGAAGCCGGAACTATCCCCGCACCTGGCAGGCCCAATGTTACCAACAACCCCCTTCCCAACCATGCTCCACCTGTGGGGATTAAAGCCTTGACCACTGATGAAGAAAGCTTTGATCCCGTAGGAGTCATTCGAGATGACCTAGCCTACAAGGCACCCGTTGTGCTGCCAGCAAACCTCAATCCGCTAATCGAGCAATGGATGGCTAAAATGAACTTCCTACCCGGGCAGGGGTTAGGAAAGGCTAATCATGGGATCCCACAACCACTCACAATCAAAACCAACCCCGGAAAATCTGGGATATGATGGACCCAAGAAAAGAAGAAAGAACCATGGAAGCCCTGAGGCCTTCCCAAGGAGACAATCTGCATGACAGAGACCTCCCCCAAAACTTTTAGTTGGTCTACGGATCCAGAATCATCGAAAATCTCAGAGGGATTAGACCCAGCATCCTTTTTGATACAGCAAATTACCCGTTCAGAAAGGGTATATCAGCCACCACCAACAGACGCCGATAAATCATCGCCTCCTAAGGAAATAGGAGAGAATCGAGTGCTGGAATAGTTGAAGAAAACAAAGGCACACATCACCATTTGGGGCCTCTTGGTTGCCTCTAAACCTCACAGGACCGCCTTCATCAAACTCCTAGATGAGGCTGTCATATCACTAGATTCTACGCCCGAACAATTGCCAGACATGATAGGATCGCTTACAGTTCAAAGAAGTCTGCCATTCTCGGATGAAGACTTATCTTCATTGGGAAAGAAACATAGCCTGACCCTCCATATTACTGTCAGGACCCGATGAAAAATCCTGCCGCAGGTCCTCATGAACAACGGGTCAACCATAAATGCCTGCCCTTTGAAGACCACCAAAAGTCTGGGTATCTTAGACTCAGAACTTTCTCCGTCAGCTATGACCATTAGAGCCTATGACAACACCAGAAGAGCCGTTCTGGGTTCTCTAAAGCTAGATCTCATGGTCGGTCCCGAAAACTTTTAAGCCGACTTCTAAGTCATAGACATTTCCTCCAGTTTTAACCTTCTGTTGGGAAGAGCATGGCTACATGACATAGGAGCACTCCCCTCCTCCTTACACCAGAATATCAAGATACCGTTCGAAGGGAATATAATCACCATCCAAGGAGATCCTGAAAGGACCTTGGCAGATCTGGAATTACCTATTTTGGGCATCGGGAGCCAGAGCATACAACTGGGAGGATTTTCTTACAAGCCTCAAGTACAAGCTCTCACCACCCAGAGAATCGAGTATCTACTCCCTGATAATATCCCCGGTCTCAGCACCAAGATTACAAATATGATGAGAATGATGAAATACTTGCCTGGAGCCAGTTTGGGAATGGGACAACCAAGATTACTTCAGGCCTTAGAACCGGTAACGAGGTGTGAAAGAGAAGGGTTGGGGTACCGGCACACCGGAGAAGACAACTAAAAGAAAATGGGCCAAGGGCACTAGTATCCGAGTTTTAGCTCTCTGAATGGATTTTTTGTCAAAGAAGGAGAGGACTTCCCCTTTTGCGGCTTTCAGGAGCCTTGGAGAAACAGCGACGAAGATAACCTTCCAGGATGGAAAATCTTCTATGAAGAGGACCTTTATCTCAAGGAAAACACTATACACAGCTTCTCCACCAAGTTAATAATCGGTCCAAGAAAAGAAAAAGAAGACAAGGAAAATGAAGAGGAAGAACTTATTGGAGACCTCTTTGACATCATGGCCCTAGGGGATGACGAGCCAAGAGACGACCATGTACACTTGATACACGCCGATCCGGATTACCAAGAAAAGGGGGAAGAGAGTGAAATTGTAAGGGTAAGAGATAAGAGTGAGGGTAAGACTAGGGAGGAGTCGCTCCTAGATGTACTTTTTAAACTTGTACCTATAAACACTATTATCAATGAAGAAGACTATGCTTTGCGTTATCCTGTTAATTTTAATTATGTAATTGCTTATATGGAGTTGAAAAGACTAAACGAACACCCTGAACGGGACAAGCAACGTATACAGAGCGAGGAAGGAGACACTCTTGTAATTAACCTCGGAACAGAAGGAAAAAGGAAAGAGGTCCGTTTTGGGGCAAGTCTAAGTGAGACAGAAAGAGAAGAATTCACACAAACTCTGAATAAGTACGTGGATATCTTTACCTGGTCCTATGCATATATGACAGGTTTGAACAACCAGATAGTCATGCATGAGATACACACCAAGCCGGAATTTAGGTCCGTTAAGCATAAATTAAGAAAACGTACGCCTGAGTGGTCCTTGAAAGTAAAGGAAGAAGTGATGAAACAACTAAGTGTGGGGTTCTTACGAGTGATCGAGTACCCCTCATGGTTAGCCAACATTGTTCCCATTCCAAAAGCAAATGGTAAGGTCCGCATGTGTGTAGATTACCGAGATCTCAATAAAGCCTGCCGAAAGACGATTTCCCATTACCCAACATTGATTTGATAGGGGATAATACCGCCAACCATGCCTTGAAGTCATTCATAGATGGTTTCGCCGGGTATAATTAGATCAAGATGCACCAAGATCACTAAGAGAAAACATCATTCATCACACCGTGGGGGACATACTGCTACACCGTTATGCTATTCGGGCTGAAGAACGCCGGGGCAACGTATCAGAGAGCAGCTACCGCTATCTTCCACGACATGATTCACAAAGAAGTAGAAGTGTATGTGGATGACATGATAATCAAGTCGAAAGAAAGAGAAGGCCATGTACCAGCCTTGCGGGCCTTTTTTGACCGCCTCCGCCAGTACCAGATGGGACTCAATCCGCAGAAATGCATGTTCAGGGTAACCAAAGGGAAACTCCTAGGCTATGTTGTCAGCAAGGACGAAATCGAGGTAGACCCTGCCAAAGTTTGAGATATCCAAGACATTCCCGAGCATCGTACCGAGAAAGAAGTCCGGGGATTTTTGGGTAATTTGCAGTACATTAGCAGGTTCATCTCTCAGCTTACTCAAACCTGCGAACCTATCTTCAAACTCTTGAGGAAGTTTTCACCAGGAGAATGGGACGATCAGTGCCAGGAGGCCTTTGATAGAATAAAAAACTATCTCTCCAAACCTCCAGTATTAGCCCCACCACAGATCGGACTACCACTAATCCTATACTTGATCGTCATTGATTCGGGTGTAGGAGTCATGCTAGCCCAACATCTGATCGATACACGGAAAGAATAGGCCATCTACTACATCAGCAAGAAATTGTCCCCATTTGAGATAAACTACACGCCATTGGAGAAATCATGCACCGCTCTCGTCTGGATAACACATAAATCACGGCACTACATGCTGGTTTTTCCTGCCATCCTGGCATCACAAATTGATCCCTTGAAATACCTCTTTGAGAAACCAGCTCTCTCGAACCGTATGGCAAAATGGTTATTCTTGCTCTCCGAATTCGATATCACCTACATGACCCAGAAGGCAGTCAAAGGCAAGATCATAGCTGATTACCTGGCCCATAATCCAATATTGGGGGACATGCTAGAAGAAGCTGAATTCTCAGACGAAACTATCATGAATGTTGAGATCGATGAAGACTGGAAATTATACTTCGACGGGGCCGCCAACAAAAATGGAAACGGGATAGGCATCCTATTAGTCTCTCCAGACCAAACTCACTCCCCAATATCATATCGTCTAGACTTCTTCTGCACCAACAACATGGCCGAGTATGAAGCCTGTATAATCGGATTAGAGATCGCGCTCCAAAGGGGTATAAAGAGAATACAGGTATACGGAGATTCAGCATTAATGGTCCACCAAGTTCTGAAGGAATGCAAGAACAGAGATGATAAATTAGTCCTTACCTCGCCCGACAGGAGGATGTCGCAGGAAGGTTTGAGCATTCAAAGTTTTACTATGTCCCCAGGTCACAAATCAGTTTTACTATGTCCCTTGGCGTCCATGATCGATATCCCGGAGGGGATGGAAGAAATAACTCTTATGGTACAAAGAAGATCAGGACCAGCACACTGCATGGCCCTTGAGGTAGAGAATGAAGAGAATGGGGACTCAACCACTTTGTTTTACGACATCTGGAACCTGTTGAAAAACCATCAATATCCCGAGCAAGCAAACAAGAGAACACGGGTTATGCTCAGAAGATTAGCATCAAGATTCATACTTTGTGCCGGGAGGCTATATAAAAGGAACTACAACGGAGCTTATTTCCAATGCCTCATTGAAGAAGAATCTGTCAAAATGATGGATCAAATACATGAAGGCGATTGTGGACCTCATATGAGTGGCCATACACTTGCCCGCAAAATCATCAGACAAGGTTATTACTGGTCTACCTTGCAGAACGACTGCGTTAACCACGTACGTCGTTGTCATAAGTGCCAAATCTACGCTAAATCTAAGAAACTTCCTCCAAAAGAGTTGTACAACATGACTGCTCCCTGGCCTTTCGCGACCTGGGGAATTAACATCATTGGAAAGATTTTTCCCAAAGCCAGCAATGGCCATGAATTCATACTAATGGCCATCGACTACTTCACCAAATGGGTAAAAGCCGAGTCTTTCCAAACCGTTGGGGCCAGGAAAGTTTCCCGATTCAACAAACGAAACATCATCTGCTGGTATGGGGTCCCACACGAGCTCATCTCGGACAACGGCACTCACTTCGAAGGAGAAGCTAATACAGTCATAGAGGAATACAGAATTACCCGGAACAAATCTTCGCCATATAGACGGCAAACCAATGGAGCAGTCGAGGCCGCCAACAAGAATCTGAAGAATATCCTAAGCAAGATGACTGACACCTACCGAGACTGGCCAGACAAATTACCATATGCATTGTGGGGATACTGCTCCACCGAGAGAGTTTTTACCGGGGCAACCCCATTTTCACTTACATGCGGGATGGAACCAGTCCTCCCTGTTAAACTAGAGGTCCCTTCCCTCAGAGTTATGCTAGAGAATCAAGTCAATGAACTAGAGTGGGTCCAGGCACGTTCTAACGAGTTGGCCCTACTTGATGAAAAGAGATTGAAAGCCGCATATCACCACCAAGGATATCAGAAGAGAATTGCTCGAGCATTTAACCAGAAAGTTAAGACTTGGGGTATCAATGAGAACAACATCGTGTTGAAAGAAATTCGAGAGCCAGCCAGTGACCTGAGGGGAAAGTTTGGGCAGAAGTGGGCAGGGCCATACATCGTCAAAGAGATTGACACTGGGGGTTCCGCTATACTCGCTGACTTAGATGGACAGTTACTGCATTCACCAGTCAACATAGATCGACTGAAGAAGTATTACCAATAGATGTAACCGTGTAGATAAGAACTACGTAAAGCTGACCCCCAACTTGAAATTGTGTTTTTGAAAAATTAAAAAGGGGAACGTAGGCAACCTGAGAAGTGACTTCAGGTCCGGTTTAAACTTTGTAAAGAAATTTATTTTCCATAAAACAGTCCCTCGTATATTATTAAGGTGGTTCAGAACACCGAAAGTTACAAAAGAGATATAGCGTACAGAAAAACCTAATCCCTAGGGGTTGGCCAAGCAGGGTCCTCAGTAGCCAAATCAATTCGACCCTCATCCAGAATCTGGTACGCAAAGACAATGTTCTCCTCTGTGGGCTCAGAATCCATAAATCGGAACCACTCCATTTGGAAGGGATCATCAATTAGCTCCCCTCCCAAAGACCCACAACGAGAACAGATGATGTCAGCTCGGAGGGGCCTGATAATACCGAAACATGCATAGTTGAACTGACGAGTCAGTCGAGCACTCCACATCCTCTCTACCGATAAAGAAACATGCGGGGTCACAAATTTAGACTAAGAGGAGAAGTTGTTCAGACCAAGGGGAATCTCATGAGGAACGTTGAACTGCCGAAGAAGACGTCCTGGGAGATAAAAAGAAGTGAACCAGAGCCCACGGAGTCGAACGTAATTCTGCCCCCCAGTACTAAGCACCATCGCCCTCAGCTTCCACCAAGGAATGTTCCACCGAATAGACCAAAAATTCTCCAAAAACCACACCGTCCAATCAGAGGAAGACATGGTCAAGGCACCAAAGAGGGGACGACAGAAAAAGTGCGTCGGGTTGTCAAGCCGGACTCTGTTGAAACTCACAAACCGAAAACGCTCCAGCAACCACATATATAGCAAACGCAGGCTTCCCCTGAGGAAGGATGAATCTCCTCTTTGAAGATCATCTAGGCCGTTCAGAATCTCTGCAAGAACGATCGGCACTATAGACTCCCCATTTCTAGTATGGTAAATCAAACTCAGAATAGTCGGATCAACACGGGAAGAACCCGTCACCAGTAGCATATCAGAAACAAGACAGATCAAAGCTGCCGCAGTACGCCCCACGCCATAAGAGGCTATCTCTTCGTAACGATGAAAGAACCTCACCATTTTATAGAGGTCAAGAAGTCCGTCGATAATAAAACCAACACAGGCCGCTTGGGGTATGGCTAACAGAGCAATCCGCATATCTCGAGGATCGATTTCTTCTATGGGAACAGCCATCGAGAGACGAACATCAGAATGCAACAGCCAGGAAAACTCCTCATAAGTCGGGCAGAGCTCGTCTAGTCCAAAACAAAAAAGTGATCCGCAAGGTTCCAGAAATGCAAAGCACCTAGCAAAAAGAAAAAATCTATAGGACGATGGCACCAACCCGCTAAAGGACTGAATGCACCAAAATTCAAGCCATTTTCAGAAGATATCAGAGCATCTCAGGCATTAACATAAGAAAATTCAGAATTTGTGCGATAAGAAGACATTTTTGGAAGGTGTGGGGATGAAGGAAGGAAGGAAGATGGGTGTATTTATAGCAAAAAAGAGTGTCCTGTACCTGTTTGTCGCGCGACAAACCCATATCCAGGGGGGATTGTCGCACGACAATCCCCTTTATTGTCACCCTGTTTTTGCTTTTCTTACACATAAGAGTCATTCTTGCCAAAAGAATCACTTCTGGATGCATTCTTGTTCTCACTTTGTTCTTTTGCAGGAACCCCAAGTATCACTACACTACAAGGTATGTCACCTAAAAACACTGATTCATATAAATATATCTTTCACAGATGGAGAATAAAAGTATATCATCAGACACAAATAAAGATTCTTCATAAATCCAATAAAAGAACAGTTTTCAAAACTAAATTTATGTCTAAACATGTCTAAAAATAAAAACTACATATCTGTCTGAACTAACTAAATGCAGGAAAAGAAAACTAATCTATCCTAGCGCGTTTCGACATGCTACCACTATCACCAGAACCCTCCTCCGGAGTAGGATCGACCACTGGGGCATCCGGGTGAGAAGGAACTGCTGCCTGAGAAGGCCCCATCGACTGGACTGGTGCCGTGGAGCAAATCACCGAGGACCGTGAATGCCTAGAGATCCGGCTACTACTCTTTCGAGACTCGGTCCGAGCACGAGAAAAGGATAGAGGGTGGTCCACCCGAAAAGATACGTCGATCGCCCTCTAGTAATCACGCATGTATGCCGTGAGGTCCCGACCAACGAACTGGAGGAGGTTCCAGTTGTAGAGGTACTGGGCATGGAGAGCTCTCAGATCAGCTGCACGAACACTCACCCGCTGCAAAAAGACATAAGAAAGTGAGTTAGCACACTTTTTAAAGATAAACAGATATAAAAGAAACATCAGAAGATAGAATAGAAGAGACATACCTCGTCACCCACGCGGCCGCCCAGATAGTCAAAAGTATCTCTGGGTAAAGGATACTCAGGCACGGTGTAGTGGCGAAGACCGGCACCAACGTACGTAATGTCTTGAGGAAGGGATGGGATGTCAACCAGAGGAATAGATGGACCCGCCGGTACCACTGCCGAAGTAGATCCACCCTCCGCACAAATCGGGAACAAAGGGGAACGGGAAGAAGAACCACCAAGTCCAGGAGAGTGAGCTGGAAGGCCCATAACAATAGATGGAAGAGGGGCCAATGCGGCATAGGTACGGACACCCGGAGGATCGGCAATGGCAGTCGCTCTCATGGGCGGGACCCCACTGGAAGGAGTAGTCACAGAAGCAGGAGGGGTCCGCCCAAACTGCTCATAATTGACCCCAAAGTCTGCAAGCTCCCAGGACCGCTTCGAAAAATCTGCTGCACCTCCCTCAGCAGCCTCAAAAATAGCCCCGGGAGATGCTGGCGAACCGGTGGGGAACTCAAAACCCTCAGCAGGCTGCTCCTCTCTAGGCGTAGTCTGAGGAGGCTACTCCGGAACAACCGCTATCCCACCTCCTTCACCGCCCTCAGGTCTATCATTACCTCCCTTGGGCTTATCGTCGCCTCCCTCAGCACCAGCAGGGACATCCCTCTCTCCCTCAGGGTCATCATCGTCGGAGTCCAAAATGTTGACCCTCTGATCTGGGACTGGCGGCAGCTGACCAGGAACTATCCGGGACAAATGAGTTTGTTATCGTATATAGTTGGGATCACCTCTCTACGCCCGGTACCTCTTATAGAAGATCCGTCCCTGAGCCCCCTTCGGCTCCCTCATCAAGTAATGAGTAGCGAAGACAACATAATCTCACTCCTCGGTGAACGTCTAAAAACTGAGCCCGTCAACCAACGCCTGCACCATCACCGGATCGATCTCGCCCGTCCGCCTCATCAGAACTGGCGGGAATGAAGGAACTCTAGGCCACTGGACAGGTGTATGCTGGCAAATAACTCTCTCGCCCAAGTAGAAGTGGAGGTTGTACTCATCCCTAATAAGCCGCCTGGTCCTCGAGGCAATCAAAGCACGGCCATATCCAAAATGGAGACCCAAATCACCCCAGGGGGCCCACTCAATCTGAACGAAAACAAATTTTATTTAAGTTATTTATATTTTATTTTTACTAGTTAATTATTAAAAAGAAAGAATACTAAGATAATTACCTGCTGCTCCAACAGGTCATAAACGGCAGCAGCTCTGGTCTCCCAAGTCCGATATAATAGGGAGCCTTATAGTTCCCCGCAATGAATCGGCAGAGAAATGGAAACTGATCCTCGTTCTCGACGAGGAGATCCACCTGGGCACGACCTAGATGGGTATGCGCCACGAACCAACTCTGAAGAGGAGACATAAAGAATATCAGCAACAACATATAATAAATATAAGGGACTACAGCAAAGATAAGGGAACAAAAGTGTATACCTCCCACAGCAAAGAAAATCCCTTGAGGTTCAGGGCTAGATGGCGAGAAACCTGGTCCATAGCATCGTACAAGACAGCCAGAATAAATCCCCCTAGTCATAGTCAAACATAATGCTGAAGTCTCTGAGATAAGGCAACCACCAGAGATGGGCTGTGTTCCCCCCTCTGGCCTCGAATAGATCATGGAGCGTCAGCAAGAGAAGAACACGGGCATACTGATGCGCCTCCTGACGAGTCATCGGTGCTCCAGAAGCAACTAACTGGGCTCTCTCTGTGGCTACCCGTGTAACCAAAACCGCCCGAGGGATCGTGTCACCCGAACTTCGCTGCTCAGGAAACCACCCGAGTGTGCCCAGAATGCCCTCTGCCGTCAGACGCAAAGGGACATCAATCTGGATAGGGACCCCCTGAAGGAATCCCGGTCAGAGCAAATAGGTCCAGGGGGGTCATCGTCATCTCTCCCCAGCTTCAGTGGAAGGTATGAGTGGTGTCCCACCAGTGGCAGGCCAGAGCCGACACCAATATAGCCTCCCTAGATACCCCAACCTCGGCCGACCCACTGCAGACAAGGCAAAAATATAAGAATATTCTAAACCGGAGGGTACTTTTGTGTAAATATGAGAGTTATAGGGTTATAAGGGTAAATTATGTAATTTTCCAAACCTGAGGGTACTTTGGTGTAATTATGAGAGTTATAGGGTTATAAAGGTAAATTATGTAATTTTCCAAATCTGAGGGTACTTTGGTGTAATTATGAGAGTTATAGGGTTATAAGGGTAAAATATGTAATTTTCCAAAACTTGAGGGTACTTTGGTGTAATTATGAGAGTTATAGGGTTAAAAGGGTAAATTATGTAATTTTCCAAACTTGAGGGTACTTTTGTGTAAATATGAGAGTTATAGGGTTATAAGGGTAAATTATGTAATTTTCCAAACCTGAGATTACTTTGGTGTAATTATGAGAGATATAGGGTTATAAGGGTAAATTATTTAATTTTCCAAACCTGAGGGTACTTTGGTGTAATTATGAGAGATATAGGGTTATAAGGGTAAATTATGTAATTTTCCAAAACCTGGGGGTACTTTGGTGAAATTATGTAATTTTCCAAAGCCTGAGGGTACTTTGGTGTAATTATGAGTGTTATAGGGTTATAAGGGTAAATTATGTAATTTTCCAAAACCTGAGGGTACTTTGGTGTAATTATGAAAGTTATAGGGTTATAAGGGTAGATTATGTAAATTTCCAAACCTGGGGGTACTTTGGTGTAATTATGAGAGTTATGGGGTCATAGGAGTAAATTATGTAATTTTCCAGACCTGAGGGTACTTTGGTGTAATTATGAGAGTTATGGTGTTATGAGGGTATATTATGTAGTTTTCTAAAAAACCTAAAGGGTGTCACATGTAAAAGTATGAGTTCGCTAAATCGGACGTTATTTCTAGGCAGACATGCATACTAACATTGTTTAAAATACACGCAGGAAACGACAGAAACAATGGAACGAATAAACACACAAAGGAAAGGAATTCCAAGAAAACATACCAGAGACCGTCATGGATCTCATGAGAAACAGGCTCCATCAAAAGCCACGAAACATCCGGTACTGGAGCTGCCCGGGTAACGTCTCGGTAGACCACCGCCCGACCGCGGTCCATCTGCGTCGAAGAACGTCCTGAGCGTTGATAAAAGTGACCTCCTCCTGGTCACCCTCCAGTCTCTGAGGCTGAGCAGGGTCCATCTGCTTATAGAGAGTATTGAGAAAGCCAAAAAATCAGAAAAGCGGCCGGGCTTCAGCGCTTGAGAGAAGAAAGAAAGAAAGCTAGAGAGAGAAAGAGAAAGGAGAGAATGAGGTGGAATGAGCTCAGTAAAGGGACTTATATAATGAACCAGTTTGTCGTGCGACAAATGGGCTCATTGTTACGCGACAAAGAGCCCTGCCCCGAAATGTCGCGCGACATATTGATCCCCTCCCCTGATTTTTTGACCTTTCTCTCATTTTATCGCATGCAGGGGTGCTTCAGAGAGACAGTTTTCAAAAAACTTGCTAAATACTGCACACCCAGGATGAAAATTCGAGGAAAGGACATCCAAATCATCTCTCCGAAAATGCGAGAACAAATACAAACGGTTAAAGTAGTCTCTGATCTCCCAAAAAGGACCGAGACCATCAATGAGAAAAAGCAAATATCAAGATAAGATGGGAATAGAAAAAATTGAAAGAGTAGAAAAGAGAAAGAACCCGCATGAGCGCCCAAAGCGAGCGAGAGAAACAGAAATGCAGAATGACAGGGAGAGCCACACCAAAAGTGACAACTAGGCCAAAACCGGCTCAGGGCTTTGTTTTGGGTGAGTAAGGCTCCTGATCACGACAAAGGGATAAAAAGACTCTTGGTCAAAAACAGAGAAGGCCGAGAAAAGTCTTTCCCAAAAGAGGGAGAAATAAGGGCATCGAAAAACATAATACGATGTGGGCCCACCAAAAGAGAAAACTAAGAAGAGAACAGAGATCAGAAATTGAACTTTCAAACAAATTTTCTTTTCAGCACGATACAGAAGAGATGGTTTGGAAAACCTCGAACCATCACTCTGCGGAAAGTAAAAAGAAATCCGAAAACTGCCTTCTGAGAGAAGTATCTCCACTCGAGGAAAACATGAGAGTAAAGTTCAGAAAAATACAGGAAAACGGACATTCGGATAAAAATTAGACCCCGAAAAGCTCTTTTCACCCTCATAAATTTCTCTCTCTTACTCTAGAAGTCTAAGAGAGACAACAAACAAATTCACCAGAGTACAGCACAAGCCCTCGCCAGGGGAAAAAATACTCACGAAAGTCCTCCCAGAGAGGCACAGTGTAGCAAAGGTAGTCCTCCCACCTGAGGTGAGAAGAACAAAGCCCTCCCAAAGAGGCACAGTGGTGCAAGGGTAGTCCTCCCACCTGAGGCGAGAAGAACAAAGCCCTCCCAGAGAGGCACATTGTAGCAATGGTAGTCCTCTCACTTGAGGTGAGAAGATCAAAAGCCCTCCCAGAGAGGCACAGTGTAGCAATGGTAGTCCTCCCACCTAAGGCGAGAAGATCAAAAGCCCTCCCAGAGAGGCACAGTGTAGCAAAGGTAGTCCTCCAACCTGAGGCGAAGCTCTCCCAGAGAGGCACAGTGTAGCAAAGGTAGTCCTCCAACCTGAGGCGAAGCCCTCCCAGAGAGGCATAGTGTAGCAATGGTAGTCCTCCCACCTGAGGCGGGAAGATCAAAAGCCTTCCCAGAGAGGCACAGTGTAGCAATGGTAGTCCTCTCACCTAAGACAAGAAGAGCGAAGCCCTCCCAGAGAGGCACAGTGTAGCAAGGGTAATCCTCCCACCTGAGGCGAGAAAACAAAGCCCTCCCAGAAAGGCACAGTGGAGCAATTGTAGTCCTCCCACCTGAGGCGCAAAGTGGAACAAATGGTACTCCTCCCATCTGAGGCGAATGGACCAAATGAAAGTCCTCGAAAGAGGCAAGGAGGTAACACAAGCCCTCTCCGGAGGTAAAACCACACACAAGCCCTCTCCAGAGGCATTTCACGAACACTTTTTGCATACACACACTTCCTTAGAGTTTTTGCGGGAGCCATGGATCATGGTCTCTTCCAGTCGCCTCAATTACTTGCAAGCAAGGAGCTTGAGTTGAGAGGGTCTGCAGACACCCCGATCTGTGACCCCCGCAATAACCCTAACGACCTTTGAGAACTACTATTTTAGGAGTTCGGGACCCACCCGAGCACCCAAAACTACCCCGAAAGGGTTTGTGTTGGCCAGCAAACCTATTTTTAAGTGGGATTGTCGCACGACATATCAGTGTGTCGCGCGACAATCACTGATATGTCGCGCGACAATCACTCCTATGTCGCACGACAAACCCCTCTGACCCCGACCATCACTCTCTGACAAATCAGTCTGTTAGAGACATCACTTCAGCCGTTTGTCGCGCAACATTAGACACATTGTCGCACGACATATGCCCCTTTTGGGGAAATGTCGCGCGACATATTACTCCCACCACTATAAATAGGCCAACACCCCCCAAGGGTTCAAGGACAGCAGCTTGGATTTGGAGAATTATTGGTTTATATCTGATTTTCTAATCTTTCGTCAAATATTTTCTGTTATAATCTTATTTCTGAGGAATCATCCAATCTATTCCCGACACTCGACGTGTCCCGTCTCTGAAATTGCATTCTCGAAAATATCTAAAGAAGGAAAAAGTTCATTATCGCCAGAGATCTCTCTGCCGCATTATATTTTCTTTCTTATTATTATTATTCTCGTCGGGAAGGTAAAGAAAATATCTTCTACTATTTAAATTATATATTTCTGTACTTGTTTTACTCCTGTTGTTTAGTCCACGTTTTATTTGAATAAACTTATTGCCAAGTTAAAAAGTAGTCTACCATTTTCAAAACAAAAGACCCTGATAAAACCATTTCCAAACCAGAAGAATAATTACATTATCATCCGGATAAAATTCCGTTTTTAAAACCAGGACTGATAAGACTTATCTAGGAATTAAAATCAACATATCCTATCTTTTTTATAAACTGTGACGTGTCTGATAAAACTCTCCTCAAAGAGTTCTAGTTCCATATTGAATTAGTCCCGATACAAAATTCGAACTTTTTACAAAAGTAATCACAACACGAGAAAACCGTCATTATCTGAGAAAATAATATGGGATACTCTTTTAAAATAACAGGTTTTGTCATTTTTATTTACATCTTTTCAATAATAAAAAACATCGGATCACGGAACACAAAGGTTTTTATCCCTTTCCCCGCTTCTCCCAGAAATTAGGGTTTTTCACTTGGAAAATAGTAGACTGTCAGTAAAAGCATCCAAGTTTTTCAACATAGAATAAACATATAAAAGACCACTAGAGACCGAAAGGGCGGAATGGGTGCTTAACACCTTCCCAAACCGTAATTTAGTTTCCGAACTCTATAGAATCCTGGTTTCGCAGACATATGTGTAAAGAAAGGCTTGTCTGTAGCCTTTCCTCTTACACAAACCTTTTTGTCCGTTTTCTTGTAAAACGTACTGGTGACTCTGAAACGAACCCCCTTGTATCTAGAAATAGGATAGAAAGACACCCGATATGAATAATCAACACCATACAAAAGCAAATGGAACGACGGTATCCGTTCCGACATTCCAGACGCCCAACGACGGGGGTGAGACCCGGGGGTCGCATTTGCGGATTCTCACATAAGCATTAATTATATTATAACAAAATATTATTTGCGGGTTAAAATAACAATTTTGGGCACTTATCAACCTAAGGTCTTAATTTTATTTTGATAACTAGGGTATGCCCGTGCCGATGGCACGAAAAAGTAATATTTTTTTTTGTACATTTAAATTTTATTTAACTTGTTTTATAATATTTAGTTGTCTGCTTATGTTTTATTTTATACCGTATTTGACGTATTGATGTTAATCAACTGTGCATTGAAAATTATCATACATAATTTTTCACTTACCCTCATTACTATTATAGAAGATAAGAAATTGTTGAAAATAAGAAATCATCACAAATAATGTTTCTAAAATAAATGTACATAAACATTAATTCTTACAATGTTATTTCAAAAATTTAAAGTTTACCAAACTATTTATGAGAATTTCTCGATTTAAGGCTCCACTTTTTGTTTTGTGATGTAATCAATTAGAATTTTCGTAGTTACACGTTAAACAATAACATGACATAAATCAAGTTAAAGTTTTTACATATTTGTTTTTGTCTACTTAGCGGGAACTATTGGGTTGTGTCTTACCCGATAACAAATCAAATCATATACAAATTTGAAAAAAATCACATCATATACAAATTTGAAAAAAATCACAAAATATTTTTTTGGCTCGTGCTCGGGTAAAGGCAAAAATAACTCGTATTTATTAAGAACTGACATGAGACCAGTCCATTTCTATATCTATAACCAAATCGGCACATGCATACCTTAGTTTACCATATTCTAGAGAGTGAAACAATGTATAAAGTAAAAAAACATGGTGATCGATAGATGTGCCATCATTAAGCACTCTATTGTAGCAATTAACAATGATAATTAATTTTCATTTAACATTATAAGATAGCTCGTGCCATCTGGCATTATTAAAAGAAAGAAAAAAAATAGATGATAAAAGATATTGTGTGTAATTAAAAAATAAAATGTATAATGTTTCTTCAAAACAAAATGTCAAATGTAAAAAGTGGTGTGATCGATTAATGCGCCATCATTAAGCATTATATTGTAACACTAATAATTAATTTCATTTTAACATTATGTGGAAAGCAATATTTAAGTTTGATTTTGTGTAATGCAAAGTGACGATCTATCAACTACTAAACCTTTAAATGCCAGAAAAAGACACTCAAAATTTTAGGAAACTGAAAAACCAAAATATTAAGGGTCCATTGAACAATAGCAGACCTGAAATTACTTATAAAAGATCACCCAGTATCAATATTACTCTGTTATATAGCGACTCAACAAAACGATCACCTAGTAAGTGTATTGTATAATCCAAGTTAAGAGCCAATATTTAACTTTTGTAATCATAAATATACGACCAAATAGAAAATTGAATTTTGAATTTGGGATGAATTTTTTTTTCTTTAATATACTTTAGGGAAATGATATACTTATTGATTCTATTTACCATATAACTATGTTGTTTGCACTTGGTTTGACAAATAAATATTTGAATCTACCATAAAAAGAAAAATATATATACTGTGATAAAGTCTGATTGTAGTAAAAAAATGAATAGCAAATTGTGACCTACTCGTGTTAAATCACAACAAAAAAGTTCACTACATTGCATGTATAATCTCTTTCAGAAAATAGAATTTGCTTTAACATATTAGTTAAAAGTTCACTACATAGCATGTATAATCTCTTTCAGAAAATAAAATTTGCCTTAACATATTAGTTAATTGTTGAGTTAGAGTGTTGAGACAGAAGTTTACGTGAAAATTATAAATGGGGAATATTAGTTGGAAGAGTCATGTAGGATTCCATCAACAAATTGTTAACGGTATGAATTGCTATGATTAAAGTGAAACACAAAAAGTGCAATGATTATGGGTAATGATCAAAATGAAATTTAGTGTAAAGTACAATGTTCTAAAGTACACTTAACCCATAATAAATCTAATTTACTTTATATTATTCACTTGACCCATAGCCAAACCTCAGGGCGTCGACATTGTAATATGAATATGATTTTTTGATTTGTGTTAATTTTAAATTAATTATTGTGAATTCTGTTAAGAGGTGATTGTGAATATAATATATATTATTTGTTGTTCCAAGCTAATGAATAAGGTTTACTATTGGTGGACATTAATATGTTACTTTTTCAATGTTTTGAATTAAAAATTTTCAATTTTTTTAATTAAATTGTGAACACCCCAATCCACGACTCTCGTGCGAATACTGGTTTTCTTTTAGCATTCTGCATTTAATCATGAGTCATCATGCACGTAGAAAGACTGATAGGAAAGACTCCATTTCCGGACGCGTCGGGAGTCTAAGATAACATTTGTTGCCTCTTCGCTTACAAGGACGGGAGTCTAATTTGGTTTTTTCCGAGAGTTCCTGCGCATTTTTGGTGAGCCAGCCGCACGCCCAACCGTACGGCTACCGGCCAACCGTACGACTGGCACCTCCTAACCGCAGCCCCCCGTCGCACCCCCAACCGTACGGCTACCAGCCAACCGTATGGTTGGCACCTCCTACCTGCACCCCCTGTCGCACGCCCAACCGTACGGCTGGCACATCCCTGTCGCACGCCCTAGCCACACCCCATGCGGCTACCCCTGCGGTTGGCCTCTTTTGGAGCATTTTTTGGCGGATTTTAGCTATAAATAGGACCCTTAGGATCCCATTTTTAAGGATCAACACTCAATAGTGTTTCTAGTATGTAGAAGCTCTGTCAAAATCGTTACAGAGTCATTTTTAGAGAAATTCTGAGAGAGTTTTTAGAGAGAGAAAACCTAGAGAGAGAAGGTTCTAGAGAGAGAAGATGGCAAGCAAGGTGATCAGGACAAGGTTCTCATTTCTTCTTCAGGCGCGCCAGGTACGTCATTCTGCCACTCTACTAATTTTAATACCGCATTTAAATTCCTTTTTTAATACAGAAAATTAGATAACTTACAAAGAAGTTCACTGCTTTCAAAATAAATCATTTCTAAATTTTACAAGAAAACTAAAACTCGTTTTGACACGTTTTCAAAACAAACAAAACATACAAAAATAGTTTCCAAAGAAAGGAACTACGAGACTCTGATTTCATTCTACGAATAAATACGTAGGTGCTCGCAAAGCTCGAGTCTGATTTCAAAATATTGTTTTAAAACTAAATTTATCCGGATAGGACTATTCTGAAAACCATTCGAACTACTTGCAAGATATCTAAAATAGGAATTAGATGCATGATCCATTAAGAGACCGAAAGGGCGAATTGGGTGCCTAACACCTTCCTAATTCATAACGTAGTTCCCGAACCCTTGCAAAGTAAATTTTCAAAATAAATCTCTGGTTTCAAATGTATGAAAGATAGTTCGTCTTTGAACTATCCTTCGTACGATCTTTTGTTTGTTTTCTAGGAAAACAAACTGGCGACTCTACAAAACAAGTTTTTAAAACGAAACCGAGAACGAGGACCCGTTTCTTCTACGGGTCGCCCGGGGTCCGGATTCTCACAGTGGCGACTCTGCTGGGGATGTCGAGAACTAAGCTCTATTATAATGGATCATATATTTAATTCCTAGTATTTATTAGGGATAGGTCTTGCAAGCCTTAGTCCTAAGATAACAAAGAAGCGATATAGGTGGATACCCTAATGCCTTTATTTGCTAATTATGTGAGGAAAAATCTTCTTTCGTAATTAAAATTTTGTAAAATACTATATCAAATCCTAAAGCATTAATCAATAATGAACCGCTAGATTGTTATTTCGCACGCACTCACGTCCCATCATGCATTTTTCGCGAGTGTGAATTTACCCTATCAACCTCGGGACCAGAGTCGTGACTAGGCCGCGGACTTGCGGGTCTGCACTAGCCAAAAGCGCCTGGGACCACTCTCCTTCGCCAAGTACTTACCGAGGTATATAGAGTGATGAGAACACTCACGTACCCGGGATGTATATCAAAAGGTCCTTACACGTACCTGCGCTCTTGAGGTATATCGTAAGACCTGCCAAATAGGAGGGAGCCTTTAACCTTACCCTCTTCAACCACGCTTGCATATAGGGGAGTCGGCCTAGAACACAAAGATTTTTTTTTGCATTGTTTTTATGACTAACAGTCGTGAGAATCTAGTGAGCGAAAGCCCTGATTCCATGAATAAAGCAACTCATGAGGAGAGATCTTCCCGTGTTTCCAAATGATTTTTCAGAAAACTCTTTTCAAAATGGTTTTCCAAAATTATAAACGGTCAGGGAACCATGGAATTCTATTCCTACCCTACCGCTATATAAAGCTCTCAAGTTGTCGCCGTTGGTCTGTTTTCGATCTCACATAAAGAAAACCTTCTTATGTGTTTATTTTCGTCCCGATCGATGTATTTCTGGATAAGGTCCGGCAATTTCAAAATGATATGTTGTTGTTATTTTTCGGGGGAATGTACGCAATCGAATTTGTCCTTTTTTCCAGCGTATCAGATATTCATCCTGGCCTCTGTGTGGGCTGGAAGAGATAGTACCGGGAGACTTGTCAGACCAGATTCCTCTGAAAACATGGACCAGAATACCCCAAGCCGGAATGTGAACAACCAATTGAACAATGCAGCGGATCCGCCGCCCGGTCCTTTTTACCCAAACCCGGGAATGCCTCAGAATAATACCATTGGGGGTCAGTCGCTACTTCACATTCCGCCTCTGAATATTGACCCAAACCTAGCCAGTTCGAGTGGAAATATGAATGTTCCGTTACCAAACCCCGAAGAAATGTATCGGATGTTGATGAATTTAAACCAAAGCATGGCCATGTTATTAAGTGACAATAAAAATACTCATGCCAAGTTGGACGAGTTGGCTAAAGGGCGCATGACGGAACCGCCAAGAGAAACTTCGGTTATTCTACCACCACCACCGCCACTCTCAGTACATACCGAAGTACCACCTCCGTATGAACAGTTGAACCAACCCAAACCCATGCATGACCCGGTCGGCAATTGGTTACAACAGGACCTGAACAATCAAGCCCCTCCACAGATGCAACCGATCCATGAACCGTACCACGATCCATATTACGATCCAATAAGAAGGCCCATGAGTATCCAAGGGGAGGGCCCCACACCAATAGAAACTTACCGGGGGGATAAAGACCTGTCTGAGCTTAAGGAGCAGTTGAAAGCACTTACCCAAAAAGTAGCTGAAAGTTCGAACGATTTGACCCAGATGCAAAGCTACAACTTATACCCTGAGGCTCATTATCCAGTGGGCTTTAAGATGCCTTCCATTCCAAAATTTGCAGGCACTACACCACCGGAACTCCATCTGAAATCCTATGTCCGTTCAATGAGAATTTATGATCTCGGTGAGGCTGAGTTAGCCAATTCCTTTCATCTCACTTTGGCAGGACCGGCCCAGAGTTGGTTTTTGAACCTTGAAAAGCACCGTGTCAGATCATGGTCTGCCATCGTCCAAGAGTTTGTGTCACAGTACAAGACTAATGAGGAGCTTAAAGTTACAAGGAAACATCTAGAAATGGCTAAGCAGAAGGAGAATGAGAGTATTAGTGAGTTTGTAACAAGATGGAGGGAATTGGAAGCCCAAATGGTTGAGCGCCTAGATGAAGAGGAACAACTCGGAATGATCGTGAAGAATTTGAAACCAGATATTCGGGCTCAAATGGGACACCAATTCTTTGGTAGGTTCAAAGCCCTACTCCACGTTGGCAACGAAATTGAGGAGGAATTAGCCAAGCAGGCTGAAATCAAAAAATCTGCTTCACAATATAAGAAGACTTCCACGTCTGCCATCAATCAAGTCACATCTTCTGGGTCCTATGGTAGGGGATATTCCAACAACCCCTTTGGTCAAAACTCTGTGAAAAACATTGGGGATTTGGGATATCGTAACAACAACAACAATAATCTCAGGACATTTGATCAGAATCGCTCACGAGACAGACATTTTTTGCAATTACCAGGATCGTTGGGAAAGGTTTTCGAATAATTGAAAGAAGCTGAGATTATGTATCCCATGAATCCAAGGCCATTACCACAACATATACCACCTCAATGGAACATGAATGAACATTGCGAATATCACCAAGGTTTCGGACACACCACCGATAGTTGTATGGCCCTGCGACATACTATCCAGAACTTAATTGATAGCAAAAGAATTCCTGATCCGTCAGCCCCGAATGTCGCAAGGAATCCCCTTCCCAATCACCGGATCAATGCTGTCGAGGAAGATTCAGATCTACCAGATCCTGTACTCTTGATTAAACCCGCCATGAATATAGAAAATGTTGAAGTATGGAAATTTAGCTGTCTGAAGCCTTCGCCCTCAGTCATTCAATATACTCCACCGAGGTCCCAGAAATCTGTTGAAAAAATCGAGGATGAAACATTGTTTGGGTTATCCGTTGATGAAACATGCACCATGCAGTCACAAGAAATAGTTAGCCCGAAAATTATGGGCTGGATGAAACAAATGCAGTTTATACCAGGTCTTGGGCTCGGTAAACAGAATCAAGGGATCACTGACTGCCCACGGATCAAAGACAACCCAAGGAGACAAGGGCTCAGATATAGCCAAAGACAAACAATGAAAAAGGACACCCATCCAAGAAAGTATTCCTCACAGATAAACATGATCGCCTTTGACTGGAACACAGTTTCGTAAGTCGATAAAAGGTCGCCTCCAACTCCGGTTGAAAAACCTGAAGGGGCAAGTGATCCGGTTGCGACATGGGTCCAACAGCTGACCCGTTCTGGGAGGGTGTACCAGCCACCGAATACCAAGCAACCTATTGATGTTGCTCCTCCCAAGGAACCTGCAAAAGACCCGGAAGAAGGACGTGTTGTTGAACAGTTGAAGAAAACACAAGCCCAAATTTCAATTTGGGGACTTCTGGTGGCATCCAAGCCACATCGTATGGCACCAATGAAAATGTTAGATGAATCGGTTGTTCCTCTTGAAGCCACCCCAAATGAGTTAACAGCGATGATCGCTTCAATGGGGGTACAAAAACAAGTCCTTAGGTTTTCCGATGAAGATCTATCGCCACTGGGTCGGGATCATAACCAAGCTCTGCATATCACCGTTGTTGCTTGTGGGATGTCTATACCGTATGTGCTTGTGGATAACGGTTCTACGATTAACGTATGCCCATTGAAAACTGCTATTCGTTTGGGTATTGATTTAACTGCCATGGAAGAATCACCAGTCACAGTTCGAGCATACGACAATACTAAACGAGAGGTATTGGGTTCCGTCATGCTGGGTATGCAGATAGGACCGGCTACATTTACCACTGAGTTTCAAGTCATCGATATCCCTTCGAGCTTTAATTTGTTATTGGGACGAGTTTGGTTGCATGAGGTTGGCGCACTGCCTTTTTCCCTTCATCAAAAAATGAAAATACCCTTCAATGGGGATATCATTGTCATTAAGGGAGATCCTGAAAGAGCAATAGTCCCAAAAAACTCACCAGTATTGGGAATCGAAAGCCAAGATGTCCAACTTGGGGGATTTTCGTATGAGCCAAGGGTACAAACTCTTACCACGCAGATCATAAATTATCTGCCACCCGATGATATGTCAACCATGAATACGCAAGTGATAAAGATGATGAGAAAAATGGAATTTTTACCGGGGATTGGTTTGGGAAAATATCAGGCCGGCATTGCACAAATGATCGAACCATACCAACAACCGAGTCCTCTTGCCGGATTGGGATATATGGGAGATATCAGCCGAATGAAAAGTGTCGTATCCGCCGATAGTTCGTTAAATGGATGGTTTATAAAAGAGGGTGAAGACTTTCCTTACTGCGGATTTCAGGAACCATGGGTAAATGAAGAGGGGAAAAGGCAACCAGGGTTAGAAATTTTCTTTGAAGAAGACTTGTATATCAGTGAAGGATTTACTCACACCTTCTCGTCTCGGTTAAAGATTACCTGGCCACCTGTCGAGCTACTGGAAGAAGAAGATATGCTGGGTAATATGTTTGAGGTAATGGCAATTGAGGAAGATTACCTTGGGGATCCTGTGCATCTTATACGCCCTATCGAAGGAAAGGAGAAGAAGTAGAGAGAGAGAGGAATATTGATAGAAATGTATGAAATTTAGAATGTATGTTATTTGTGCAAAATGATGTTTCTATCAATAAAATTGCCAATCTTTTCCCTTACTTTGATTCTTGTGATGTTGAAATTATGAATGAAAATTTGAATGATAAGCAGGGAATACAGCCTATTGAAGGAGACACGGTCACAATAAATTTGGGAACAACCGATGATAAAAAAGAAATAAAAATTGGGGCCGAGTTAAGCCATGATGAGAAAACAGACTTAGAAAATTTGTTGAAAGAGTTTGTTAACGTTTTCACTTGGTCATATGCTGATATGCCGGGTTTAGATGCCAACATTGTGATGCACGAAATACACACTAAACCCGAATGTAAACCTGTGAAGCAAAAGTTAAGAAAACTAGTACCTGAGTGGTCGCTCAAGGTAAAGGAAGAAGTCACAAAACAATTGGATGTCGGATTCATACGGGTTGTTGAATACCCTACTTGGTTGGCCAATATAGTGCCAGTGCCAAAAGCCAATGGCAAAGTATGGGTTTGTGTCGATTATCGCAATTTAAATGCTGCATGTCCAAAAGATGATTTTCCACTGCCGAACATTGATCTCATTGTCGACAACACTGCAAATCATGCTTTAAAATCATTCGTCGATGGATTTGCCCGGTATAATCAAATCAAAATGCATCCTGATCATCAGGAAAAGACGGCCTTTATCACACCATGGGGTACTTATTATTACACCGTCATGCCATTTGGGTTGAAAAATGCCGGGGCCACGTATCAGCGAGCGGCAACTACTCTGTTCCATGATATGATTCATAAGGAAGTAGAAGTATATGTCGACGACATGATCATCAAATCCTTGGACCGGGCAAGTCATGTGGAAACTCTTCGTGTCTTCTTTGAACGGCTTATGCAATTTCAAATGCGTTTGAATCCTCAGAAATGTGTATTCGGGGTCACCAAAGGCAAGGTGCTGGGGTATATAGTGAGCAGAAAGGGAATCGAGGTGGATCCAGCAAAGGTTAAGGCTATTCAAGAAATGCCAGTCCCTAAAACTGAAAAAGAAATTCGGGGTTTCATTGGGAGGTTACAGTTCATCAGCAGATTTATTTCACAATTAACTTGAACATGTAAACCAATTTTTAAATTACTCCAAAAGAACTCAGATGGGCAATGGAATGAGCAATGCCAGGAAGCGTTCGACAAGATCAAGCAATATTTGTCTAATCCGCCAGTATTAGCACCTCCCCAAGTGGGCATTCCATTGATACTATACATGTCAGTCAATGACTCCTCAGTTGGAGCAATGTTGGCACAACATTTGTTGAAAACAAGAACTGAACAGGCAATATACTACCTTAGCAAAAAGCTTTCTGCGGGAGAACAAAATTATACGACTTTAGAGAAATCATGCGCCGCGTTAGTTTGGGCTACCCAGAAGTGGCGACATTATATGTTGGTTTTCTCCGTGATCCTAATCTCTCGTCTAGATCCCTTGCGATACTTGTTCGAAAAGCCAATGTTGACTAATCGAATGGCTAAATGGATGTTCTTGCTCTCAGAATTCGACATTTCTTATGTCACTCAAAAGGCCGTCAAAGGGCAAGTCATAGCAGATCACTTAGCGGGCAATCCGATCATTGATATTGAGCTACAAGACTTTGAATTTCCCGATGAAAGTATCATGGAGATTACAGAAGATGATGAATGGAAAATGTATTTTGATGGGGCTTGTAATCGAAACGGGAATGGAATCGGGATCTTATTAATTTCGCCAGATCAAACCCATGCACCCATGTCTTTTCGCTTGGAATTCCCCTGTACTAACAATATCGCGGAATACGAAGCATGTATTGTCAGGTTAGAAATTGCGTTGCAGAAAGGGGTCCGCAAAATTCAAGTGTTTGGAGACTCAGCTCTCATTATCCATCAGATTTTGAAAAAGTGGAAGATCAAAGAAGAAAAACTTGTGCCATTTTTAGTCCAACTCGAAGAAACTTCTGAGAAATTTGACTGTATTGAATTCTTCTATATCCCGAGAACACAGAACAACTTTGCTGATGCCTTAGCTACACTGGCCTCGATGATTGAAATTCCGGGGGAGAAAGAAGAAATTTAGATCCAGATTCAGAAGCGGATAAATCCGGTATTTTGCCTATCACTCGACGTTGAAAGCAAAAACAAGGTTGATAAGAATGTTTGGTATTATGATATCTGGAAATTACTCAAGCATAATGAATACCCATCAAATACTGACAAAACCACTCGAATTACGCTTCGTGGCCTTGCATCCCGGTTTATTATTTGCGCAGGAAAATTATACCGAAGAAATGATGACGGTATACACCTTCAATGTCTCGATAAAGAAAGGTCCCGAGTAATGATGGAACAAATCCACAGTGGAGAGTGCGGTCCACATATGAGCGGTCATACATTGGCACGAAAGATAGTTCGTCAAGGGTATTATTGGTTGACAATGCAGAAAGATTGTTTCAAATACGTAAGAGGGTGTCCTCAATGTCAAATATACGCCAAGACACAGAAGCTCCCACCGAAAGAATTGTACCCTATGACATCTCCTTGGCCGTTTTCCATCTGGGGTATCAACATAATCGGTAAGATTTCGCCAAAAGGAAGCAATGGACATGAGTACATCCTAGTAGCTGTCGACTATTTCACCAAATGGGTTGAGGCCGAGTCTTACAAAGATTTGAATGCCAAGAAAGTGGCACGATTCATTCGACACAACATCATATGCCGATACGGGGTACCGCATGAGATAATATCTGATAATGGGACACATTTTGAGGGAGAAGCCAACGAGCTCATGGAAGAATATGGAATCAAACGCCACAAATCCTCCCCATACCGCCCACAAACTAATGGGGCCGTTGAGGCTGCTAATAAAAATTTAAAGAATATTATTAGCAAAATGGTTAAATCCAGTAGAGATTGGCCTGAAAAGCTCCCGTACGCACTTTGGGGATATCGAACTACTGAAAGGGTCTCTAAGGGGTCAACACCTTTCTCCCTTACATATGGCATGGAAGCGGTTTTACCAGTGGAAATGGAAATACCTTCTTTACGGGTTGTCTTGGAAAATCAAGTCACTGAGAGTGATTGGGTGAAGGCTCGGTATGAGGAGCTGGCAATGATTGATGAAAAAGCTTGAGGGCTTCATATCAACATCAAAGGTATCAAAAACGTGTTGCAAAAGCCTTTAATAAAAAGATCCGAGACAGAAGCATTATAGTTGGAGACTTAGTACTCAATGAAATTCGTGAACCAGCCCGAGACCCAAGAGGAAAGTTTTCGCCAAAGTGGACAGGCCCTTACATTGTTACTAAAATCCTATCCGGGGGTGCCGTTCTCCTTACCGACATTGATGGCCAAGAGTTAAACTTACCAGTCAACCTCGACCGATTGAAGAAATACTATCAGTAAAATTGTATGCATGAACTACGAAGACCTGAGCCCTGAAAAAAAAAAAATTAATTCCTGGGGAAACATAGGCAACCTGAATTAAAATATCAGGCCCGGTCTATTCATTATAATAATATTCATTTGGATGCAAGAAGAGAAGCAGAAAGAGATTTTCCATACATATACAGTTCTTTCATACAAGATAACCTACAAACATAACTACATCAGTTCCTACATGCTTTTCCTATATATTTCACCTACCAATCAAACCCCAAAATGCTTTCATAAAGAAGCCACCTACCAAACCTAACCTAACCATCATCAGCAGAATGTAAGATCCTCTCTCGATCCATGGTCTGATAAGAAGCAAGAACTGTCTCGTCTGTCACTTGTGAATCTGCAAACCGAAACCACCTCATCATCATAGGCTCATGCTCAATGGTCTGACGAACTCGACGCCAAATATGCAGCACAATATCAGAGCGGGTCACCTGGGTAATACCGACCTTTCCTCCATGGAATCGCCTAACAAAGCGGGTAGACCAAAGACCTCGTAGGGTCGTCTCCAATCTCGGGGTAATGGGAAGAGCGACCGAAGAAAAATCTCTCAGCTAAAGGGGTATACTCAGGGGAACACCGAACTGCCTCGTCAACCGACCGGGAATATAGAATGACGTGTCCCTCAAACCACGAAACCTAAGGTAGTTCTGCGCACCCATACTCATGGTCATGGTCCTCATACGCCACCATGGAACCTCCCAACGAATCGAAGAAGAGGACTCAGAAAAATGAACAGCCCAATCATATGATGACAGACGATGAATCCGGGCGTAATCAGGACGCTGGAAGAAGTGCCGAGAGTCCCATGGAAGCCGAGTCTCCAGATACCGAAACCTCTAAGTAACCCACATATACGACATATATGGGCTACCCCGAAAGTGAATAAGTCGAGACTGAACCACGGCATCCAAACCATTCAGTGTCTCCGCCAATAAGATGGGAGTCACCAAATGGCCGCGTCTAGCCTCAGATACAACTCGAATAATCAAAGGGTCTACCAGAATAGCTTCATCGGTAACCAAGAGCATCTGAGAAAAAGCAAAAATCATACAAGCAGAAGTCCGACCTGAATAGTAAGCCGGATCGTCGCCATGATGAAGAAAAAAATCTGCCAAGTGATGTAGATGGAGCCAACCGCCGACTATCATAAGCTGGCACTCACTCTCCCGCAAACCCAGTAGCTCGGCCAGCATAATCCGAGGGCTCCTAGCATCTCGCAAGGAGGCCAGCGGCCATGAAACATCCTGCCGCATCAGTAGGGTAAACTCCTCAATCGTCGGACATAACTCGTCTAAGTCGATGCGAAAACAATGATCCTCGGGATCCCAGAACTCAGCAATACTAAGCAAGAAAGAAAAATTGATGTCATGAGAACACCAGCGATGGAGTTGACTCAGGTCGCCCCAATTAAGGCCGCAGTCGGCCTCGGCCAAGGACACAAAATCAGACAAAAGGGAGAAAGAAGCGTGGGTATGAAAGGTAGACATGGTAATAGAGAAAGAAGAGCAAAAGGATGAATAGTGATCTTGATGAGGAAAAAAGGACAAATTCGCGCTCTATTTATAGCAAAACTGTACATGCCAACCGCACGGCTGGGCACCAACCGTACGGCTGGCTGGCCAAACGTGCGGCTGGCTCCCAACCGTACGTCTACTCTGTGCGGTTGTGGCGTGCTGTTGGCTCTCCCCCCTTGGTCAAAATCTTCTTTTTTTCAAATCTTCTTTACAATACATCATGATACGTATATTGCCAGACTTTGTTTAGGAAGAACGATCCATCATTGCATGCATATAGATTTGATAATTACTTGCCAACATATGTACCTAACCATTTTTCGCAATTTAATTTGTAATAAAAATCACACTGAATCACATTCTTTCAACGCGTGCCATTTTTATAATAATTAAATAAGTAATAATTTCGCCAACACATAATCACTTTTCGATTACAAATAACACTTCCACCACATCACACGCAAACATATTTTCAAAACAAGCATAAATATTTTATTCATAAATTAAACCAAACACATCGATAAACCAACATTTTTCCTAACAAACAAACACATTTAAATTAACTACTTAAATTAATAAAGTCTTCTTCAAAACCAAAATGCATCTAAATTAACAGCTTAAATTAAAATGTTTTTTTCAAATAAAACCTAACAAAACACCGAACCATCGCTAAACCATCAACGCTGAGGAGGAGGGGGAGGATCCATCGTACGCGGACGCTTTGCTTCTGTCTTTCCAGCACCCTCCGCTGGACTCTCCGAAAACGTACGCCCCTGACCCTGAGGAGACGGAGCAAGCCGAGAAGTGCGTCTCGACTGCTGGACTTACTGGGAAGGCGCCGCCGATCAAGACCGCGAGCGAGAGGGATGGTAGGTAGCCGTCGTATCACCTGCCAAGCGTCTGCTGTACCGCCCCATGTTCTCCGTTGGGAAGGGAGCCGCGAGCGTCAGCAATCCATACATGTTGAAGTAGCTCTTCAGTAACTCAGCTACCTCACGAAGCAGGAATGAGCTCCTCTGCCAAAACCAAATTACCAGTCAGTATTATTCATAAATCAACACACATACCCATTGTTTAAAGAGAACCATACCTCCTCATCCGAGACATGCGCTAGGGCCTCCATCCGCTCATCGTCCACGAGCACATCAGGAATCCAGTACCACTTCTGTAGACCGAGATCTAGGTAAGGGATATCCCGCGGGTACTCCGGGACCGAGTAAGACGCCGACGCCCCACTAGCAGGAGCCTGTGACAGACTAGCTCCGCCAACTCCACCCACCGGGGGTATGTCCTCCCCGGTATCCTCTCCAGTCTCCGACTCGGGCGCCACTGCCTTCCCCTTCCCTTTGTCACCACCTTCACCCACCGGAGTCTGGCCTATGCCTGCTTCCGCCCCTAATTGCGCCTCCCTTTCTCCTAACACCCGGAAGACGATACCACGAGCCGCACCTGACGAAGGGGTAGACAGAGAGTACGGCCTCAACCCCACAGACCCGGCACCTGGCGACCAGACAGGCATACGCAGCAACGGCGAGAACGATACATGATGAACCCAGTCCATATCTCCTGGCCCAAACACGGGTGACGATCCCGATAACGACCCGCGTCCCTCGGGTATCTGTGTCGACTCCAGCATGTGCCTAATGTCCTCCGACGACAACTGAGGTGTCCTCCCCGCCATGGCTGGTGGGATAGGCGGCCTCGATACCGGACTCCGTCCTCCGACTAGACTCTTCCCGCCCCTTGTCACCCTACCTCGTCCAGGCGAAACCGCAATAGTCGGCTCCTCACCTACTCCCCCGCCTGGCCCTACTGGGGGCGCCCCACCATTGCCTCCTCCCAAGGGCACTTCCTCCGAACCCTCGTCATCCTCCTCCTCCACATGCTGCGGCTCCGCGTCCCTCTCCCCATGCGGATCCTCGTCATCTGAATCCGCAATCCCCTTGGCCCTCCGGTTTGGCGACGGAGCGGGCTGCTGTGGGACTCACTGCGAGATGTACAACTGCCCCAGGATATACATCGGATCTCTCCCGATGGCAGCGTACCTCGCGTAGATCACTCGTCCACGCACCCCCCTCATCTCCCTCATCAGGTAGCGGTGCGCGAACGTCCCGTACTCCCCTTCCACCAACAGGCCCTCAATCGGGACGCCTCCCAAGAATAACGCCCGCTCATCTGCAGATAGCATGATTGTCCGCCTCATCGCCACTGGAGGCCACGCCGGTACCCGAAAGCCTAACCCGGGAGTATGCTGCCTCACCATGCGCTCACCCTAGTAGAACGCCACGCCGTACTCATGTGCGAACAACCGCCTCGACCGCGCAGTCGCTAACGCATCAGCATAACCCCACTGCTGCGTCACATATGCAGGCCACGGACTCCACTGAACCTGTCACATCGAACATACACCATGAATAACTTAACTACACTTTTCCAAAAAATGATTTAAATTTCATTTCATCTCGTACCTGATCAAGCTGTAGTCTAGAAACGTCGCCTGCGCTAACGTCCGGGGTCAGGTATCGGTACACCCCAACTATGTTCCCACTGTAATACCGTCTGAAAAGCGGAAACTCATCTGCAAAAGTCGGATGCAGGTGGATCTGACCAATACCCTGATGGGTATGCGCGATAAACCACATCTGTCACAAATTATCACAATTTTTAAAATTATCAAATCAGCACATCTTTTATTAAATAAATCACATGTTTTTTCATAAAAATAAATTGAGGGTTTAAATAAATTAATTACCTCCCAAAGTGTGACCAACCCACGGTGGTTCAGCTCCATGTGACGGCACACCAAGTCCATCGACTCATACAGAACCGCCAACACGTATCCTCCCCAGGCGAATGCGTACAGCTGATCGAAGAATCGCAAGTAAGGCAGCCACCACAACCGTAGGTTATCGCCGCCCCGTGCGTAGAAGAAGTCATGCAGCACCAGCAGTAGAAAACACCGTGACAATTGTCGGACCTCCTGGCGTGTCATCGGTCCATTCCCAAACCTCACGCTCTCCGCCTCAATGTGCTGCACCATCGCTGTGTTGGGTATCCCATCCGCCACTATCCGACTCGGGCTCCACCCCAATGCCGCTCCCACACTATCTAGAGTAATGCGTACCCGGGGGTTAGGCACTAGAGCCTCCCCTCCAAATGGCAGCCCCGTCAGCACGAAGACGTCCTCTGGGGTCAACGTCATCTCCCCCCAACTCCAGTGGAACGTGTGTGTAGTATCCCCCCAACTCCGAATAGGGTCTCGCTCAAGTAAGCCCTCACCAACAGGGGTAGCTGATCTCGGAGCTCAGGCGCAGCGCTCGTGATGCCGCGGCAACGTCCAATCCTCTGTACATCACAAGATTTTAACATACTAGTAATACACTTTTCAAAAAGTAAGTTATGTTAAATATATCTATTATGGCAAGTAATTATTAAATTTATCATATTTCATGCATTTCACTTCATTGCAATTTTTCAAAAAATCACGTAATTTAAACTACTAGAATTAGAACATACCCTAGTACGGCGGTGGATCTCGTGTATCGCAGGCTCCATCAGCAGCCACTCCCGCCTTTCTCCTAGCGAGATCAAAGGCACGTCACGATACATCGCCCACTGTAGCGACCCGTCTGCCCCCAGTGGCCCCTCCCAGGCCACACCATCCCAGTCATCGTGATGAGGCGCGCAGATCAGACGCCCATCCATCATCGCCGTAATCGAATCCACCTCATCGCCCGGGAGTAGCTCCGGCGCATCCCCGTCCCCAGTAGGCCCCCCATCATCGTATACACAACGATCGAATGTAGTCTCGCAAGTGCCATCGCTCACACTCTTTAAAGATACTCACTAACTGTTTTTGAAAATCAGATATTTATATGCTAGAGAGAGAGATCGCAAGAAGAAGTGACGAGAATGATTCAAACAGGCCACTATTTATAGGACATAGGGGCCAGTTGCAGGCTAGCCAACCGTACGGCTAGCCCCCAACCGTGCGGTTGGCTGCCAGCCGTAAGGCTAGGGGGTCAGACCCTACGGCTACCCCTCAATTTTGACCAGATTGACAAAAAAAATAGAAAAAAAATGGACAGACTCTGAATCATCTTCTTCCCGAGATACGAAAAGGACCGAGACACACACACGCACGAGATGACTGATCAAAGCCCAAAGTTTGACACTCCAAAGTCTGTGCAGGAATCGAAATTCAAAAGATGGATCTATTATCCGGAAGGCTCAAATTTGATTGATAGGGAAGGTGTAAAAGAGGAATCGGGTACCAGAAAAAATTGAAAGAGTATAAAAGGGAAAAATCCCGTTGGTCCAAGAGAGAAAACAGTGAGAAAAACATAAATGAAGAAAATCGATAGGGAGAGCCACACTAAGAGTGACAGCTGTGCCAAAAGGCGGAGGGCTACATCTTAGGTGAGTAAGGCTCCTGTTTTGGAAAAAGCAAAGAAAGAAAAAAGCAAGAAAAATCCGAAAGCCAAAGAAAATAAGGCCGGATAATCAAAAGAGGGATCAATAAGGGTATCGAAAAACAGAAAACGATACAGGACCAGCATCTTCCCGGTGGAAAAATCAGAGGGTAGCTTGAGGATTATTGAGAATTCCAGGCGAAATTTGATCCCCATGATCGACGGGAGGAAAACTGAGGGTAGAGAGATGCCAAATCCCAAAAAATCCATGCACAGCGGTCTGAAAGTTTCTACTCAAAGTTGATTCAGAAGTCTGATTCCCGATAAAGGTCAAAACTGAGGGTGGAAGGAAAGAAAAAGGACTTCCACTTGCAAGCAGTTCTCTCTAACATATCATTTTTGGAAAAACCAACAAAACAATGTCTGAGTAACCATGGCAACGAGACAGTAGATGGGAATTTCCCGAATTCTTCAAGTAAGAATTCTTCGCATTCCCCAAGATGGGAATTTTATCCGTTTTCCTTTCCCCATTATGGGAAATAACACTTACCGCACATTTCCCAGGATGGGAATTTCCCGAATTCTTCAAGTAAGAATTCTTCGCATTCCCCACGATGGGAATTTTATCCGTTTCCCTTTCCACATGATGGGAAATAACACTTATCGTACGTTCCCCAAGATGGGAATTTCCCGAATTCTTCAAGTAAGAATTTTTCGCATTCCCCAAGATGGGAATTTTATCCGTTTCCCTTTCCCCATGATGGGAAATAACACTTACCGCACGTTCCCCAAGAAGGGAATTTTTCCGGATTCCTCTGAGTTACAAATTCTTCGCATTCCCCATGATGGGAATTTCTCCGAAACCCCTTTCCCCAAAAAGAGAAATAACGACTCCACGTGTTCCCCAATAAGGGAATTTTTTTGGATTCCTCTAAGTTAGGAATTCTTCGCAATCCCCACGATGGAAATTTCTTCGAAACCCTTTTCCGCAAGAAGGGAAATAACTACTCCACGTGTTCCCCAAGAAGGGAATTTTTTCGGATTCCTCTGAGTTAGGAATTCTTCGCATTCCCCACGATGGGAATTTCTCCGAAACCCCTTTCCCCAAAAAGGAAAATAACGACTCCACGTGTTCCCCAAGAAGGGAATTTTTCCGGATTCCTCTGAGTTAGGAATTCTTTGCATTCCCCACGATGGAAATTTCTCCGAAACCCCTTTCCCCAAGAAGGGAAATAACGACTGCGCACGTTCCCCAAGATGGGAATTTCCCGAATTCTTCAAGATAGGAATTCTTGGCATTCCCCACGATCGGAATTTTATCCGTTTCCCTTTCCCCATGATGGGAAATAACACTTACCGCACGTTCTTCAAGATGGGAATTTCCCGAATTCTTCAAGTAAGAATTCTTCGCATTCCCCACGATGGGAATTTTATCCGTTTCCCTTTCTCCATGATGGAAAATAACACTTATCGCACGTTCCCCAAAATGGGAATTTCCCAAATTCTTCAAGTAAGAATTCTTTGCATTCCCCAAGATGGGAATTTTATCCGTTTCCCTTTCCCCATGATGGGAAATAACACTTACCGCACGTTCCCCAAGAAGGAAATTTTTTCGGATTCCTCTGAGTTAGGAATTCTTCGCATTCCCCACGATGAAAATTTCTCCGAAACCCCTTTCCCCAAGAAGGGAAATAACGACTCCACGTGTTCCCCAAGAAGGGAATTTTTTCGGATTCCTCTGAGTTAGGAATTCTTCGCATTCCCCACGATGGAAATTTCTTCGAAACCCCTTTCCCCAAGAAGGGAAATAACGACTCCACGTGTTTCCCAAGAAGGGAATTTTTTCGGATTCCTCTGAGTTAGGAATTCTTCGCATTCCCCACGATGGGAATTTCTCCGAAACCCCTTTCCCCAAGAAGGGAAATAACGACTCCACGTGTTCCCCAAGAAGGGAATTTTTCCGGATTCCTCTGAGTTAGGAATTCTTAGCATTCCCCACGATGGGAATTTCTCCGAAACCCCTTTTCCCAAGAAGGGAAATAACGACTCCGCACGTTCCCCAAGATGGGTCATCACGCATGTAGAAAGACTGATAGGAAAGACTCCATTTTCGGACGCGTCGGGAGTCTAAGATAACCTTTGTTGCCTCTTCGCTTACTAGGACGGGGATCGCGGGGTGAGGGGCAGCACCCCGTTAGGACTATTCTGAAAACTATTCTAACTACTTGCAAGATATCTAAAATAGGAATTAGATGCATGATCTATTAAGAGACCGAAAGGGCGAATTGGGTGCCTAACACCTTCCCAATTCGTAACATAGTTCCCGAACCTTTGCAAAGTAAATTTTCAAAATAAATCTCTGGTTTTAAACGTATGAAAGATAGTTCGTTTTCGAACTATCCTTCGTACAATCTTTTGTTTGTTTTCTTGTAAAACAAACTGGCGACTCTACAAAACACGTTTTTAAAACGAAACCGAGAACGAGGACCCGTTTCTTCTACGGGTCGCCCGGGGTCCGGATTCTCACAGTGGCGACTCTGCTGGGGATGTCGAGAACTAAGCTCTATTATAATGGATCATATATTTAATTCCTAGTATTTATTAAGGATAGGTCTTGCAAGCCTTAGTCCTAGGATAACATAGAAGTGATATAGGTGGATACCCTGATGCCTTTATTTGCTAATTATGTGAGGAAAAATCTTCTTTCGTAATTAAAATTTTGTAAAATACTATAACAAATCCTAAAGCATTAATCAATAATGAACCGCCAGATTGTTATTTCGCACGCACTCACGTCCTATCATGCATTTTTCGTGAGTGTGAATTTACCCTATCAACCTCGGGACCAGAGTCGTGACTAGGTCGCGGACTTGCGGGTCTGCACTAGCCAAAAGCGCCTGGGACCACTCCCCATGGCCAAGTACTTACCGAGGTATATAGAGTGACGAGAACACTCACGTACCCGGGATGTATATCAAAAGGTCCTTACACGTACCTGCGCTCTTGAGGTATATCGTAAGACCTGCCAAATAAGAGGGAGCCTTTAACCTTACCCTCTTCAACCACGCTTGCATATAGGGGAGTCGTCCTAGAACACAAAGATTTTTTTTTGCATTGTTTTTATGAATGACAGTCGTGAGAATCTAGTGAGCGAAAGCCCTGATTCCATGAATAAAGCAACTCATGAGGAGAGATCTTCCCGTGTTTCCAAATGATTTTTCAGAAAACTCTTTTCAAAATGGTTTTCCAAAATTATAAACGGTCAGGGAACCATGGAATTCTATTCCTACTCTACCGCTATATAGAGCTCTCAAGTTGTCGCCGTTGGTCTGTTTTCGATCTCACATAAAGAAAACCTTCTTATGTGTTTATTTTTGTCCCGATCGATGTATTTCTGGATAAGGTCCGGCAATTTCTAAATGATATGTTGTTGTTATTTTCCGGGGGAATGTGTGCGATCGAATTTGTCCTTTTTTCCGGCGTATCAGATATTCATCCTGGCCTCTGTGTGGGCTGGAAGAGATAGCACCGGGAGACTTGTCAGACCAGATTCCTCTGAAAACATGGACTAGAATACCCCAAGCCGGAATGTGAACAACCAATTGAACAATGCAGCGGATCCGCCGCCCGGTCCTTTTTACCCAAACCCGGGAATGCCTCAGAATAATACCATTGGGGGTCAGCCGCTACTTCACACTCCGCCTCTGAATATTGACCCAAACCTAGCCAGTTCGAGTGGAAATGTGAATGTTCCGTTACCAAACCCCGAAGATATGTATCGGATGTTGATGAATTTAAACCAAAGCATGGCCATGTTATTAAGTGACAATAAAAATACTCGTGCCAAGTTGGACGAGTTGGCTAAAGGGCGCATGACGGAACCGCCAAGAGAAACTCCGGTTATTCTACCACCACCACCGCCACTCTCAGTACATACCAAAGTACCACCTCCGTATGAACAGTTGAACCAACCCAAACCCATGCATGACCCGATCGGCAATTGGTTACAACAGGACCCGACCAATCAAGCCCCTCCACAAATGCAACCGATCCATGAACCGTACCACGATCCATATTATGATCCAATAAGAAGGCCCATGAGTATCCAAGGGGAGGGCCCCACACCAATAGAAACTTACCGGGGGGTGTGAACACCCCAATCCGCGACTCTCGTGTGAACCTAACAAGCATTCTGCATCAAGTCTTGAGTCATCATGCATACAAGAGACCATTAGGAAAAGCCTTGATTTTCGAGCGCATTAGGAACCTACCACAACCCTTGTCGCCACTTCGCTTACTAGGACGGGGATCGACCTGGACGCCCCGTTAGAAAAATTGAGTTTTTTGGTAGCCAGCCGCACGCCCCCCAACCGCACGGTTGGCTCCCAACCGTACGATTGGCTCATCCGCCGCCGCCAGCCGCCCGCCGCCGCCAGCCGCACGCCCCCCAACCGCACGGTTGGCTCCCAACCGTACGGTTGGCTCCCAACCGTACGGTTGGTACCTTCCCTAGCCGCACGGTTGGCTCCCCAACCGTACGGTTGGCTCCCAACCGTACGGTTGGCTCCCAACCGTACGGTTGGTACCTTCCCTAGCCGCACGGTTGGCTCCCCAACCGTACGGTTGGCACCTAGCCGCACGCCCCAGCCGCACGCCCTGCGGCTACCCTTTGCGGTTGGCCCCTTTTGGAGCGTTTTTGGCGAGATTTTGTGCTATAAATAGGACCCTTGGGCTCTCATTTAGGGATCATCAACACTCAATAGTGTCTTTAGTAAGTAGAAACTCTGTCAGAATTATCAAAGAGTCATTTTAGAGAAATTCTGAGAGAAGGTTTTAGAGAGAGAATTTCTAGAGAGAGAAAGTTCTAGAGAGAGAAAGGAGCAATCAAGGCAAGGTTCTTATTTCTTCTTCAAGCGCATCAGGTACGTCTTTCTACAACCCTCCTTAATTTCAATACTGTATTTAATTTCACTTTTAATACAGAAAATTAGATAACTTGCAAAGAAGTTCATTGCTTTCAAAACAAATCCTTTCTAAGTTTTACAAGAAATCTAAAACCTGTTTTGACACGTTTTCAAAACAAACAAAAATACAAAAACAGTTTCCAAAAGAATGGAACTACGAGACTCTGATTTCATTCTACGAATGAATACGTAGGCGCTCGCAAAGCTCGAGTCTGATTTCAAAATATTGTTTTAAATCAAATTTATCTGGAAAGGACTATTCTGAAAACTATTCAAACTACTTGCAAGATATCTAAAATAGGAATTAGATGCATGATTCATTAAGAGACCGAAAGGGCGAATTGGGTGCCTAACACCTTCCCAATTCGTAACGTAGTTCCCGAACCCTAGCAAAATCAATTTTCAAAATAAATCTCTGGTTTCAAACGTATGAAAGATAGTTCGTTTTCGAATTATCCTTCGTACGATCTTTTGTTTGTTTTCTCGTAAAACAAACTGGCGACTCTACAAAACACGTTTTTTCAAATAAAACCGAGAACGAGGACCACCTTTTCTTCTCTCGGGGTACGGGTCCGGATTCTCACAGGGGGATAAAGACCTGTCTGAGCTTAAGGAGCAGTTGAAAGCACTTACCCAAAAAGTAGCTGAAAGTTCGAACGATTTGACCCAGATGCAAAGCTACAACTTATACCCTGAGGCTCATTATCCAGTGGGCTTTAAGATGTCTTCCATTCCAAAATTTACAGGCACTACACCACCGGAACTCCATCTGAAATCCTATGTCCGTTCAATGAGAATTTATGATCTCGATGAGGCTGAGTTAGCCAATTCCTTTCATCTCACTTTGGCAGGACCGGCCCAGAGTTGGTTTTTGAACCTTGAAAAGCACCGTGTCAGATCATGGTCTGCCATCGTCCAAGAGTTTGTGTCACAGTACAAGACTAATGAGGAGCTTAAAGTTACAAGGAAACATCTAGAAATGGCTAAGCAGAAGGAGAATGAAAAAGGACACAAGGGCTCGGATATAGCCAAAGACAAATAATGAAAAAGGACACCCATCCAAGAAAGTATTCCTCACAGATAAACATGATCGCCTTTGACTGGAACACAGTTTCGTAAGTCGATAAAAGGTCGCCTCCAACTCCGGTTGAAAAACCTGAAAGGGGAAGTGATCCGGTTGCGACATGGGTCCAACAGTTGACCCGTTCTAGGAGGGTGTACCAGCCACCGAATACCAAGCAACCTATTGATGTTGCTCCTCCCAAGGAACTTGCAAAAGACCCGGAAGAAGGGCGTGTTGTTGAACAATTGAAGAAAACACAAGCCCAAATTTCAATTTGGGGACTTCTGGTGGCATCCAAGCCACATCGTATGGCACTAATGAAAATGTTAGATGAATCGGTTGTTCCTCTTGAAGCCACCCCAAATGAGTTAACAGCGATGATCGCTTCAATGGGGGTACAAAAACAAGTCCTTGGGTTTTCCGATGAAGATCTATCGCCACTGGGTCGGGATCATAACCAAGCTCTGCATATCACCGTTGTTGCTTGTGCGATCTCTATACCGTATGTGCTTATGGATAACGGTTCTACGATTAACGTATGCCCGTTGAAAACTGCTATTCGTTTGGGTATTGATTTAACTGCCATGGAAGAATCACCAATCACAGTTCGAGCATACGACAATACTAAACGAGAGGTATTGGGTTCCGTCATGCTGGGTATGCAGATAGGACCGGCTACATTTACCACTGAGTTTCAAGTCATCGATATCCCTTCGAGCTTTAATTTGTTATTAGGACGAGTTTGGTTGCATGAGGTTGGCGCACTGCCTTCTTCCCTTCATCAAAAAATGAAAATACCCTTGAATGGGGATATCATTGTCATTAAGGGAGATCCTGAAAGAGCAATAGTCCCAAAAAACTCACCAGTATTGGGAATCGGAAGCCAAGATGTCCAACTTGGGGGATTTTTGTATGAGCCAAGGGTACAAACTCTTACCACGCAGATCGTAAATTATCTGCCCCCCGATGATATGTCAACCGTGAATACGCAAGTGATAAAGATGATGAGGAAAATGGAATTTTTACCGGGGATTGGTTTGAGAAAATATCAGGCCGGCATTGCACAAATGATCGAACCATACCAACAACCGAGTCCTCTTGCCGGATTGGGATATATGGGAGATGTCAGCCGAATGAAAAGTGTCGTATCCGCCGATAGTTCGTTAAATGGATGGTTTATAAAAGAGGGTGAAGACTTTCCTTACTGCGGATTTCAGGAACCATGGGTAAATGAAGAGGGGAAAAGGCAACCAGGGTTAGAAATTTTCTTTGAAGAAGACTTGTATATCAGTGAAGGATTTACTCACACCTTCTCGTCTTGGTTAAAGATTACCCGGCCACCTGTCGAGCTACTGGAAGAAGAAGATATGCTGGGTAATATGTTTGAGGTAATGGCAATTGAGGAAGTTTACCTTGGGGATCCTGTGCATCTTATACGCCCTATCGAAGGAAAGGAGAAGAAGCAGAGAGAGAGGAATATTGATAGAAATGTACGAAATTTAGAATGTATGTTATTTGTGCAAAATGATGTTTCTATCAATAAAATTGCCAATCATTTCCCTTACTTTGATTCTTGTGATGTTGAAATTATGAATGAAAATTTGAATGATAAGCAACGAATACAGCCTATTGAAGGAGACACGGTCACAATAAATTTGGGAACAACCGATGATAAAAAAGAAATAAAAATTGGGGCCGAGTTAAGCCATGATGAGAAAACAGACTTAGAAAATTTGTTGAAAGAGTTTGTTAACGTTTTCGCTTGGTCATATGCTGATATGCCGGGTTTAGATGCCAACATTGTGATGCACGAAATACACAAAACAATTGGATGTCAGATTCATACAGGTTGTTGAATACCCTACTTGGTTGGCCAATATAGTGCCAGTGCCAAAAGCCAATGGCAAAGTACGGGTTTGTGTCGATTATCGCAATTTAAATGCTGCATGTCCAAAAGATGATTTTCCACCGCCGAACATTGATCTCATTGTCGACAACACTGCAAATCATGCTTTAAAATCATTCGTCGATGGATTTTCCGGGTATAATTAAATCAAAATGCATCCTGATCATCAGGAAAAGACGGCCTTTATCACACCATGGGGGACTTATTGTTACACCGTCATGCCATTTGGGTTGAAAAATGCCGGGGCCACGTATCAGCGAACGGCAACTACTCTGTTCCATGATATGATTCATAAGGAAGTAGAAGTATATGTCAACGACATGATCATCAAATCCTTAGACCGGGCAAGTCATGTGGAAACTCTTCGTGTCTTCTTTGAACGGCTTATGCAATTTCAAATGCATTTGAATCCTCAAAAATGTGTATTCGGGGTCACCAAAGGCAAGATGCTGGGGTATATAGTCAACAGAAAGGGAATCGAGGTGGATCCAGCAAAGGTTAAGGCTATTCAAGAAATGCCAGTCCCTAAAACTGAAAAAGAAATTCGGGGTTTCCTCGGGAGGTTACAGTTCATCAGCAGATTTATTTCACAATTAACTCAAGCATGTGAACCAATTTTTAAATTACTCGAAAAGAACTTAGATGGGCAATGGAATGAGCAATGCCAGGAAGCGTTCGACAAGATCAAGCAATATTTGTCTAATCCGACAGTCTTAGCACCTCCCCAAGTGGGCATTCCATTGATAATATACATGTCAGTCAATGACTCCTCAGTTGGAGCAATGTTGGCACAGCATTTGTTGAAAACAAGAACTGAACAGGCAATATACTACCTCAGCAAAAAGCTTTCTCCGGGAGAACAAAATTATACAACTTTAGAGAAATCATGTGCCGCGTTAGTTTGGGCTACCCAGAAGTGGCGACATTATATGTTGGTATTCTCCGTGATCTTAATCTCTCGTCTAGATCCCTTGCGATACTTGTTTGAAAAGCCAATGTTGACTAATCGAATGGCTAAATGGATGTTCCTGCTCTCAGAATTCGACATTTCTTATGTCACTCAAAAGGCCGTCAAAGGGCAAGTCATAGCAGATCACTTAGCGGGCAATCCGATCATTGATATTAAGCTACAAGACTTTGAATTTCCCGATGAAAGTATCATGGAGATTACAGAAGATGATGAATGGAAAATGTATTTTGATGGGGCTTGTAATCGAAACGGGAATGGAATCGGGATCTTATTAATTTCGCTGGATCAAACCCATGCACCCATGTCTTTTCGCTTGGAATTCCCCTGTACTAACAATATCGAGGAATACGAAGCATGTATTGTCGGGTTAGAAATTGCGTTGCAGAAAGGGGTCCGCAAAATTCAAGTGTTTGGAGACTCAGCTCTCATTATCCATCAGATTTTGAAAAAGTGGAAGATCAATGAAGAAAAACTTGTGCCATTTTTAGTCCAACTCGAAGAAACTTCTGAGAAATTTGACTGTATTGAATTCTTCTATATCCCGAGAACACAAAACAACTTTGCTGATGCCTTAGCTACACTAGCCTCGATGATTGAAATTCCGAGGGAGAAAGAAGAAATTCAGATCCAGATTCAGAAGCGGATAAATCCGGTATTTTGCCTATCACTCGACGTTGAAAGCAAAAACAAGGTTGATAAGAATGTTTGGTATTATGATATCTGGCAATTACTCAAGCATAATGAATACCCATCAAATACTGACAAAACCACTCGAATTATGCTTCGTCGCCTTGCATCCCGGTTTATTATTTGCGCAGGAAAATTATACCGAAGAAATGATGACGGTATACACCTTCAATGTCTCGATGAAGAAAGGTCCCGAGTAATGATGGTACAAATCCACAGTGGAGAGTGCGGTCCACATATGAGCGGTCATACATTGGCACGAAAGATAGTTCGTCAAGGGTATTATTGGTTGACAATGCAGAAAGATTGTTTCGAATACGTAAAAGGGTGTCATCAATGTCAAATATACGCCAAGACACAGAAGCTCCCACCGAAAGAATTGTACCCTATGACATCTCCTTGGCCGTTTTCCATCTGGGGTATCGACACAATCGGTAAGATTTCGCCAAAAGGAAGCAATGGACATGAGTACATCCTAGTAGCTATCGACTATTTCACCAAATGGGTTGAGGTCGAGTCTTACAAAGATTTGAATGCCAAGAAAGTGGCACGATTCATCCGACACAACATCATATGCCGATACGGGGTACCGCATGAGATAATATCTGATAATGGGACACATTTTGAGGGAGAAGCCAACGAGCTCATGGAAGAATATGGAATCAAACGCCACAAATCCTCCCCATACCGCCTACAAACTAATGGGGCTGTTGAGGCTGCTAATAAAAATTTAAAGAATATTATTAGCAAAATGGTTAAATCCGGTAGAGATTGGCCTGAAAAGCTCCCGTACGCACTTTGGGGATATCGAACTACTGAAAGGGTCTCTACGGGGTCAACACATTTCTCCCTTACATATGGCATGGAAGCGGTTTTACCAGTGGAAATGGAAATACCTTCTTTACGGGTTGTCTTGGAAAATCAAGTCACTGAGAGTGATTGGGTGAAGGTTGCAAAAGCCTTTAATAAAAAGATTCGAGACAGAAGCATTATAGTTGGAGACTTAGTACTCAAAGAAATTCGTGAACCAGCCCGAGACCCAAGAGGAAAGTTTTCGCCAAAGTGGACAGGCCCTTACATTGTTACTAAAATCCTATCCGGGGGTGCCGTTCTCCTTACCGACATTGATGGCCAAGAGTTAAACTTACCAGTCAACCACAACCGATTGAAGAAATACTATCAGTAAAATTGTATGCATGAACTACGAAGACCTGAGCCCCGGAAAAAAAAAAATTCCTGGGGAAACGTAGGCAACCTGAATTAAAATATCAGGCCCGGTCTATTCATTGTAATAATATTCATTTGGATGCAAGAAGAGAAGCAGAAAGAGATTTTCCATACATATATAGTTCTTTCATACAAGATAACCTACAAACATAACTACATCAGTTCCTACATGCTTTTCCTATATATTTCACCTACCAATCTAACCCCAAAATGCTTTCATAAAGAAGCCACCTACCAAACCTAACCTAACTATCATCAGCAGAATATAAGATCCTCTCTCGATCCATGGTCTGATAAGAAGCAAGAACTGTCTCGTCTGTCACTCGTGAATCTGCAAACCGAAACCACCTCATCATCATAGGCTCATGCTAAATGGTCTGACGAACTCGACGCCAAATATGCAGCACAATATCAGAGCAGGTCACCTGGGTAATACCAACCTCTCCTCCATGGAATTGCCTAACAAAGCGGGTAGACCAAAGGCCTCGTAGGGTCGTCTCCAATCTCGGGGTAATGGGAAGAGCGACCGAAGAAAAATCTCTCAGCTGAAGGGGTATACTCAGGGGAACACCGAACTGCCTCGTCAACCGACCGGGAATATAGAATGACGTCTCCCTCAAACCACGAAACCTAAGGTAGTTCTGCACACCCATACTCATGGTCATGGTCCTCATACGCCACCATGGAACCTCCCAACGAATCGAAGAAGAGGACTCAGAAAAATGAACAGCCCAATCATATGATGACAGACGATGAATTCGGGCGTAATCAGGACGCTGGAAGAAGTGCCGAGAGTCCCGGGGAAGCCGAGTCTCCAGATACCAAAACCTCTCAGTAACCCACATATACAACAGATATGGGCCACCCCGAAAGTGATTAAGTCGAGACTGAACCACGGCATCCAAACCATTCAGTGTCTCCGCCAATAAGATGGGAGTCACCAAATGGCCGCGTCTAGCCTCAGATACAACTCGGATAATCAGAGGGTCTACCAGAATAGCATCATCGGTAACCAAGAGCATCTGAGAAAAAGAAAAAATCATACAAGCAGAAGTCCGACCTGAATAGTAAGCCGGATCGTCGCCTTGATGAAGAAAAAAATATGCCAAGTGACGTAGATGGAGCCGACCGCCGACTATCATATGCCGGCACTCACTCTCCCGCAAACCCAGTAGCTCGGCCAACATAATCCGAGGGCTCCTAGCGTCTCGCAAGGAGGCCTGCGGCCATGAAACATCCTGCCGCATCAGTAGGGTAAACTGCTCAATCGTCGGACATAACTCGTCTAAGCCGATGCGAAAATAATGATCCTCGGGATCCCAGAACTCAGCAATACCAAGCAAGAAAGAAAAATTGATGTCATGAGAACACCAGCGATGGAGATGACTCAGGTCGCCCCAATTAAGGCCGCAGTCGGCCTCGACAAAGGACACAAAATCAGACAAAAGGGAGAAAGAATAGTGGGTATGAAAGGTAGACATGGTAATAGAGAAAGAAGAGCAAAAGGATGAATAGTGATCTTGATGAGGAAAAAAGGACAAATTCGCGCTCTATTTATAGCAAAACTGCACATGCCAACCGCACGGCTGGGCACCAACCGTACGGCTGGCTGGCCAACCGTGCGGCTGGCTCCCAACCATACGGCTACCCCGTGCGGGTATGGCGTGCGGTTGGCTCTCCCCCCTTAGTCAAAATCTTCTTTTTTTCAAATCTTCTTTACAATACATCATGATACGAATATTGCCAGACTTTGTTCAGGAAGAACGATCCATCATTGCATGCATATAGATTTGATAATTACTTGCCAACATATGTACTTAACCATTTTTTGCAATTTAATTTGTAATAAAAATCACACTTAATCACATTCTTTCAACGCGTGCCATTTTTATAATAGTTAAATAAGTAATAATTTCGCCAACACATAATCACTTTTCAATTACAAATAACACTTCCACCACATCACACGCAAACATATTTTCAAAACAAGCATAAATATTTTATTCATAAATTAAACCAAACACATCGATAAACCAACATTTGTCCTAACAAACAAACACATTTAAATTAATAAAGTCTTCTTCAACACAAAAATGGATCTAAATTAACAGCTTAAATTAAAATGTTTTCTCAAATAAAACCTAACAAAACACCGAACCATCGCTAAACCATCAATGCTGAGGAGGAGGGGGAGGATCCATCATACGCGGACGCTTTGCTTCTGTCTCTCCAGCACCCTCCGCTGGACTTTCCGAAACCGTACGCCCCTCACCCTGAGGAGACGGAGCAAGCCGGGAAGTGCGTCTCGACTGCTGGACTGACTAGGAAGGCGCCGCCGATCGAGACCTCGAGCGAGAGGGATGGTAGGTAGCCGTCGTATCACCTGCCAAGCGTCTGCTGTACCGCCCCATGTACTCCGTTGGGAAGGGAACCGCGAACGTCAGCAATCCATACATATTGAAGTAGCTCTTCAGTAACTCAGCTACCGCACGAAGCAGGAATGAGCCCCTCTACCAAAACCAAATTACCAGTCAGTATTATTCATAAATCAACACACATACCCATTGTTTAAAGACAACCATACCTCCTCATCCGAGACATGCGCTAGGGCCCCCATCCGCTCATCGTCCACGAGCACATCAGGAATCCTGTACCGTTTCTGTAGACCGAGATCCAAGTAAGGGATATCCCGCGGGTACTCCGGGACCGAGTAAGATGCCGACGCCCCACTAGCAGGAGCCTGTGATAGACTAGCTCTGCCAACTCCACCCACCGGGGGTATGTCCTCCCCGGTATCCTCTCCAGTGTCCGACTTGGGCGCCACTGCCTTCGCCTTCCTTTTGTCACCACCTTTACCCACCGGAGTCTGGCCTATGCCTGCTTCCGCCCCTAACTGCGCCTCCCTCTCTCCTAACTCCCGGAAGACTATACCACGAGCCGCGCCTGACGAAGGGGTAGACAGAGAGTACGGCCTCAACCCCACTGACCCGGCACCTGGCGACCCGACAGGCATACGCAGCAACGGCGAGAATGATACATGATGAACCGAATCCATATCTCCTGGCCCAAACACGGGTGATGATCCCGATATCGACCATCGTTCCTCGGGTATCTGTGTCGACTCCAGCATGTGCCTAATGTCCTCCGACGACAACTGAGATGTCCTCCCCGCCATGGCTGGTGGGATAGGCGGCCTCGATACGAGACTCCGTCCTCCGACTGGACTCCTTCCGCCCCTTGTCGCCCTACCTCGTCCAGGCGAAACCGCAACAGTCGGCTCCTCACCTACTCCCCCGCCTGGCCCTACTGGGGGCGCCCCACCATTGCCTCCTCCCAAGGGCACTTCCTCCGAACCCTCGTCATCCTCCTCCTCAACATGCTGCGGCTCCGCGTACCTCTCCCCATGCAGATCCTCGTCATCTGAATCCTTAATCCCCTTGGCCCTCCGGTTCGGCGCCGGAGCGGGTTGTTGTGGGACCCGCTGCGAGATGTACAACTGCCCCAGGATATACATCGGATCTCCCCCGATGGCAGCGTACCTCGCGTAGATCACTCGTCCACGTACCCCCTCATCTCCCTCATCAGGTAGCGGTGCGCGAACGTCCCGCACTCCCCTTCCACAAACAGGCCCTCAATCGGGACGCCTCCCAAGAATAACGCCCGCTCATCTGCAGATAGCATGATCGTTCGCCTCATCGCCACTGGAGGCCACGCCGGTACCCGAAAGCCTAACCCGGGAGTATGCTGCCTCACCACGCGCTCACCCAAGTAGAACGCCACGCCGTACTTATGTGCGAACAACCGCCTCGACCGCGCAGTCGCTAACGCATCAGCATAACGCCACTACTGCGTCACATATGCAGGCCACGGACTCTGCTGAACCTGTCACATCGAACATACACCATGAATAACTTAACTATACTTTTCCAAAAAATGATTTAAATTTCATTTCATCTCGTACCTGATCAAGCTGTAGTCCAGAAACGTCGCCTGCACTAACTTCCGGGGTCAGGTATCGGTACACCTCAACTATGTTCCCACTGTAGTACCGTCTGAAAAGCGGGAACTCATCTGCAAAAGTCGGATGCAGGTGGATCTGACCAATACCCTGATGGTTATGCGCGATAAACCACATCTGTCACAAATTATTACAATTTTTAAAATTATCAAATCGGCACACCTTTTATTAAATAAATCACATGTTTTTTCATAAAAATAAATTGAGGGTTTAAATAAATTAGTTACCTCCCAAAGTGTGACCAACCCACGGTGGTTCAGCTCCATGTGACGGCACACCAAGTCCATCGACTCATACAGAACCGCCAACACGTATCCTCCCCAGGCGAATGCGTACAGCTGATCGAAGAATCGCAAGTAAGGAATCCACCACAACCGTAGGTTATCGCCGCCCCGTGCGTAGAAGAAGTCGTGCAGCACCAGCAGTAGAAAACACAGCGACAACTGCCGGACCTCCTGGCGTGTCATCGGTCCATCCCCAAACCTCACGCTCTCCGCCTCAATGTGCTGCACCATCGCTGTGTGGGGTATCCCATCCGCCACTATCCGACTCGGTCTCCACCCCAATGCCGCTCCTATACCATCTAGAGTAATGCGTACCCGGGGGTTAGGCACCAGAGCCTCCCCTCCAAATGGCAGCCCCGTCAGCACGAAGACGTCCTCTGGGGTCAACGTCATCTCCCCCCAACTCCAGTGGAACGTGTGTGTAGTATCCCACCACCTCTCCCCCAATACTGTCGGCAAACTCACTGATCGCTGGAACTCCCCGCCTGCCAGCACCTCGATAAATCGTCCGAATGGGGTCGCGCTCAAGTAAGCCCGCACCAACGGGGGTAGCTGATCTCGGAGCTCAGGCGCAGCGCGCGTGATGCCGCGGCAACGCCCAATCCTCTGTTACATCACAAGATTTTAACATACTAGTAATACACTTTTCAAAAAATAAGTTATGTTGAGTATATCTATTATGGCAAGTAATTATTAAATTTATCATATTTCATGCATTTCACTTCATTGCAATTTTTCAAAAAATCACGAAATTTAAACTACTAGAATTAGAACATACCCTAGTACGGCAGCGGATCTCGTGTGCCGCATGCTCCATCAGCAGCCACTCTCGCCCTTCTCCTGGCGAGATCAAAGGCACGTCACGGTACATCGCCCGCTGTAGCGACCCGTCTGCCCCTAGTGGCCCCTCCCAGGCCACACCATCCCAGTCATCGTGATGAGGCGCGCAGATCAGACGCCCATCCATCATCGCCGTAATCGAATCCACCTCATCGCCCGGGAGTAGCTCCGGCGCATCCCCGCCCCCCGGTAGGCCCCCCATCATCGTATACACAACGATCGAAAGTAGTCTCGCAAGTGCCATCGCTCACACTCTTTAAAGATACTCACTAACTATTTTTGAAAATCAGATATTTATATGCTAGAGAGAGAGATCCGAAGAAGAAGTGACGAGAATGATTCAAACAGGCCACTATTTATAGGACATTGGGGCCAGCCGTACGGCTGGGGGGTCAGACCCTGCGGCTACCCCTCAATTTTGACTAGATTGACAAAAAAAAAAATGGACAGACTCTGAATCAACTTCTTCCCAAGATACGAAAAGGACCAAGACACACGCATGCACGAGATGACTGATCAAAGCCCAAAGTTTGACACTCCAAAGTCTGTGGAGGAATCAAAATTCAAAAGATGGATCTATTATCCGGAAGGCTCGAATTTGATTGATAGGGAAGGTGTAAAAGAGGAATCGGGTACCAGAAAAAATTGAAAGAGTAGAAAAGGGAAAAATCCCGTTGGTCCAAGAGAGAAAAAAGTGAGAAAAACATAAATGAAGAAAATCGACAGGGAGAGCCACACTAAGAGTGACAGCTGTGCCAAAAGGCGGAGGGCTACATCTTAGGTGAGTAAGGCTCCTGTTTTGGAAAAAGCAAAGAAAGAAAAAAGCAAGAAAAATTCGAAAGCCAAAGAAAATAAGGCCGGATAATCAAAAGAGGGAGCAATAAGGGTATCGAAAAACAGAAAACGATACAGGACCAGCATCTTCCCTGTGGAAAAATTAGAGGGTAGCTTGAGGATTATTGAGAATTCCAGGCGAAATTCCATCCCTATGACCGACGGGAGGAAAACTGAGGGTAGAGAGATGCCAAATCCCAAAAAATCCATGCACAGCGGTCCGAAAGTTTCTACAAAAAGTTGATTCAGAAGTCTGATTCCCGATAAAGGTCAAAACTAAGGGTGGAAGGAAAGAAAAAGGACTTCCACTTGCAAACAGTTCTCTCTAACATATCATTTTTAGAAAAACCAACAAAACAATGTCTGAGTAACCATGGCAACGAGACAGTAGATGGGAATTTCCCGAATTCTTCAAGTAAGAATTCTTCGCATTCCCCAAGATGAGAATTTTATCCGTTTTCCTTTCCCCATGATGGGAAATAACACTTACCGCACGTTCCCCAAGAAGGGAATTTTTTCGGATTCCTCTGAGTTAGGAATTTTTCGCATTCACCACGATGGGAATTTCTCCGAAACCCCTTTCCCCCAGAAGGGAAATAACGACTCCACGTGTTCCCCAAGAAAGGAATTTTTTCGGATTCCTCTGAGTTAGAAATTTTTCGCATTCACCACGATGGGAATTTCTCCGAAACCCCTTTCCCCAAGAAGGGAAATAACGACTCCACGTGTTCCCCAAGAAGGGAATTTTTTCGGATTCCTCTGAGTTAGGAATTCTTCGCATTCCCCACGATGGGAATTTCTCCGAAACCCCTTTCCCCAAGAAGGGAAATAACGACTCCACGTGTTCCCCAAGAAGGGAATTTTTCCGGATTCCTCTGAGTTAGGAATTCTTCGCATTCCCCACGATGGGAATTTCTCCGAAACCCCTTTCCCCAAGAAGGGAAATAACGACTCCGCACGTTCCCCAAGATGGAAATTTCCCGAATTCTTTAAGATAGGAATTCTTCACATTCCCCACGATGGGAATTTTCTCCGATCCCCTTTCCCCATGAAGGGAAATAACCTTTACCGCGCATTCCCCACGTAGGGAATAATTTTATCCACACATTCCCCACAAAGGGAATTTTGTTCACATTTCCCAAAGATGGAAATTTCTCTTAACACCACGCCCCATGAAGGGATACACCACAAGACGAAGGAATATATCACAAGTCTTCTCCCTAAGAAATGGGAATGCTTTGAGGACACTTTGGATTCAGCAAAATTCCAAGCCCCCTCGTGAAGTCCTACACACTGAGGGTGGTGTGCCACTGAGGGTAATGAATCACTGAGGGTAGGCGGGAAGAAAAGGTTGATGTTTCGTGACGCCCGACCAAAAGAGAAAAGGGGCGATTGTGGATTGCATCACCTGAAGCACGACGAAATTCGCATGCCAGAAAGGGTATATTCTAATTCAAGTATCAGAACAATGAGATTCACCCGAGAGTCATGAATCGTTGTCTTCTAATCGTCCCGATATTCTTGCGGACAAGAATCCCGGGACGAGAGGGTCTGTGAACACCACAATCCACGACTCTCGTGCGAATACTGGTTTTCTTTTAGCATCCTGCATTTAATCATGAGTCATCATGCATGTAGAAAGACTGATAGGAAAGACTCCATTTCCGGACGCGTCGGGAGTCTAAGATAACCTTTGTTGCCTCTTCGCTTACTAGGACGGGAGTCTAATTTGGTTTTTTCCGAGTGTTCCTACGCATTTTTTGTGAGCCAGCCGCACGCCCAACCGTACGGCTACCGGCCAACCGTACGGCTGGCACCTCCTAACCGCAGCCCCCTGTCGCACGCCCAACCGTACGGCTACCAGCCAACCGTACGGTTGGCACCTCCTACCCGCACCCCCTGTCGCACGCCCAACCGTACGGCTGGCACATCCCTGTCGCACGCCCTAGCCGCACCTCATGCGGCTACCCCTGCGGTTGGCCTCTTTTGGAGCATTTTTTGGCGGATATTAGCTATAAAGAGGACCCTTGGGATCCCATTTTTAAGGATCAACACTCAATAGTGTTTCTAGTATGTAGAAGCTCTGTCAAAATCGTTACAGAGTCATTTTTAGAGAAATTCTGAGAGAGTTTTTAGAGAGAGAAAATCTAGAGAGAGAAGGTTCTAAAGAGAGAAGAAGGCAAGCAAGGTGATCAGGACAAGGTTCTCATTTCTTCTTCAGGCGCGCCAGGTACGTCATTCTGCCACTCTACTAATTTTAATACCGCATTTAAATTCCTTTTTTAATACAGAAAATTAGATAACTTGCAAAGAAGTTCACTGCTTTCAAAATAAATCCTTTCTAAATTTTACAAGAAAACTAAAGCTCGTTTTGACACGTTTTCAAAACAAACAAAACATACAAAAATAGTTTCCATAGAAAGGAACTACGAGACTCTGATTTCATTCTACGAATGAATACGTAGGCGCTCGCAAAGCTCGAGTCTGATTTCAAAATATTGTTTTAAAACTGAATTTATCAGGATAGGACTATTCTGAAAACCATTCGAACTACTTGCAAGATATCTAAAATAGGAATTAGATTCATGATCCATTAAGCGACCGAAAGGGCGAATTGGGTGCCTAACACCTTCCCAATTCGTAACGTAGTTCCCGAACCCTTGCAAAGTAAATTTTCAAAATAAATCTCTGGTTTCAAACGTATGAAAGATAGTTCGTTTTCGAACTATCCTTCGTACGATCTTTTGTTTGTTTTCTCGTAAAACAAACTGGCGACTCTACAAAACACGTTTTTAAAACGAAACCGAGAACGAGGATTCGTTTCTTCTACGGGTCGCCTAGGGTCCGGATTCTCACATAAATACGTTTTGATTCATTTTATTTTTTTTTGAAATGAAAAAAGTAAGTAAGAAAAAGTTGGAGGTTTCATTTCCCAAGTCCTAAATATTTAAATAGAGATAATAATTGAAGTTTGAAGAGAATAAACAAAAAAAAAAAAGTAAAAAAAAGTTGGATGAGTGAAAAAAAACAAATTTACTTCACTTGACTCATAGCCAAACCTCTTGGCGTCGACATTATAATATGAATATGATTTATTGATTGTGTTAATTTTAAATTAATTATTGTGAATTATGTTGAGAGGTGATTGTTAGTATAACATACATTATTTTGTTGTTTCAAGCTAAAGAATAGGGTTTACTATTAATGGACATTAATATGTTACTTTTTCAAAGTGTTGAATTAAATACGTTTTCATTCAAATTTTTTTAAATGAAAAAAGTAAGTAAGAAAAATTCCTAAATATTTAAATAGAGATAATAATTGATGTTTGAAAAGAATGAACAAAAAATGTAAAAAGATGTTGGATGATTGAAAAAAAAAAACACCTTACTTTCCACATAGGACAATGGTCACATCAGTGACCTTGATTTGTATTATAGATAACAATAAATCAATCATGTGTAATTTAACATGTTTTTTGATATAAGTATATAGTTCATTTACATGAAAAATTCAAGAGAAATACGATAAGGATCACTCTTTCACTATTCGATCATTGGATAAGACAAGGAAGATCAAATCTCTCAATGCAAATCATGAAGCACAAATGATCAAAAGACTATATGAAAAGTTTCAAGAAAAAAGTTTCGAATGAAAATCAATCCGAAGAAACAAATCAAAGCATTCGAAAACTCGTTAATTCAGTAATTGGGTGAGTGCTTAATATTTATGTAAAGTAACTTTTTTTTATTAAATCCTTATAGCTCAAATGTATTCATGCATCTTTTAAAAGATTGATTCAAACAACCTTGAAATTGAATTTATTTGAAAAACATCATTTTACAAAGACCGAGTTTTAAAATAAATTCATATTAATTTTAAAAGATCATATTTTAAGCTCTAATAAAAACAAGTATCTTAGAAACATATCTTTGAGGTTCAAAAAACATTAGAATTGTATGTGGAACTAAATTGTTAAATTGCAAACATATTTTTATTTTACATTTAAAATTTGCTCAATTTTCGCACGGTTTTGATCTAACGGTAAGATGGAGGCCTTCTCGGACTCCAATCATTTTGAAATTTTTACAGTAGTTAGAAAACATATCTTATCACTTTTGACTAAAATTTGAGCATGATCCAACGGTCAAATTGGGAGAAATTATGAAAACAAATTTGAATTTTTTGTCAAAACTAACTGTTGGAAAGTTTGAAAATGTATACCTTTGATCCAAAACCTTTCTTAATCATCCCCAACAGCCATATGGTTTTGCAAGCTATATATATGAGGTCCTAGACATATTTTAACACACCATGAATCATTCTAATAATCTATTATTCATATATTCAAATATACAAAGATTCAAGAACACATTTTGATCAATCTTTCATCTTTTGAGCTATATAATTTTTATTAATCTTGATAACTCTCGTGTAAGCTTCACTTGTAATCTTCAAATACACTTAAGAGTTATTGTATTGGTGTGTATCACCACAAATAATTTATTCTTCATTTCAAAAGAGAGTTTGTCTCTTTGTAGAGCAAGAGAGCATATCTTGTGAGAAGTGTAGTGGGTATAGTTACATTGTGAATGTTGTGGGCATAGCATCATTTGTATTGAGGTTTGATCTTCACCCGAAGAAGATTGAATAGTGAAAATTCTCGAAAAATTAACCGAGCGCGGATGTAAGGTTTAGCAAACCGAACCATGAGGACAAAAAGTCTCGAGCTTCAAATTGGTTTAATCTTGCTAAACTCAAGCTCTCTTTTTATTGCTATATTATTGCTTATATTTTGAGATTTCTTATTTGCTTGTCTTGGAATTGATTATTTGAACTTGATTATTTCTTTGATATTGTTGCTTAACTAAGTTGCTTTGCTTAATCATTTTAAAAACGTTTTAATTTCGTAATAAGTTTTTAGAACTCTATTCATCCCCTTCTAGGGTCATTATCCGACCAACAAGGTTCAATTCTTTTGGTAACAATACTTGAGTCTTTGTTTGATTCGTTGACAATGTGATGTAGTGGAAATTGTTTTCCAATTACAAAAAAATAATTCATATAAATAAAATACTTCATTCATTTTCTTTACAAATTTTACTCATCATACAAAGTTACAGTATCTGAACTGCATATATATACACCTCATCTTTCGTATACAAATTACAAGATTTAATAAATATTTAAAACTTTTGGAATAAATAATCATAATAATTAGTATATTGATTCATCAACAAAATTTTAATTAAGATATTTAATCATTTTCATCTTCCAAAAAGAAAGTTTGCAAATAATTCAATAGAAGGATATTCCTCTTTAATTATGTAAATATGTATAGCTTACAATTTAATCATTTTCCTCCTCCAATAATTACGATTTTATTTATATTATTGAAAATACTTTATTAATCAATAAAGTTATATAAATTAGAACTGACCATAAAGTTCTCCTAGATGATTAATTAAGAAAAGAATTAAGAAATAATAATTTTGGCTAGATACGTTATATATTGTAAAATTTTAAATTATTGAAACCCATTTTTATTCAAATATTATACTATATATTTCTTTTTCAAAAAATAAGAAACGTAAATAGTCCTAATTTATGATTATTCATTTTTATTATTTGTCCATCTATTAAAAAAAAATGGAAATATGACATGGGATATTTCCCGAGTGGTAAAGGGGTTGGTCGTCTCCAACCCCAGAGTCTCAAGTTCAAGCCCCTCCCCCTCCCCTTCCCCCTCTCCCTCAAGGCATGAACACCTACCTAGTGCGCATCAAAAAAGGAAATAATGAGTCAAAAATTTCCTTTTATGATAAAAAGAAGTATGTAACATTAATAGCATAATTAATAGAACAATTAATATAGCAGAACATTTATTTGTGTCATTAAATATTTCTTAACAACGTTAAATACCATGCTCACTTATATAAATATGGAGGAGGAGAAAAGCAACCAACTTCGCGTCAATTGCATTTTGTGATTAACTTTTTCTAGGCTTCAAATATGGCAAAGCTCTTCGTGCGAAGTTTGTGTTTTCTAGTGTTTCTTGCAGCTTTCGTATCAGGTACTTCTTCGAATCATAGAACTTCTGAAATAAGCTATTTGGCTTGCCGATCATCGTAAAATATATTATGTGATTCTAATTGTGTTGATATTGAAGCATATGTAGTATGACTTAAAATATTTTCTTGATACATTAATGAATTTCTGGGTAATTAGAAAAAATGACCCCTAAACTTTAACCCGAATCCCTTGCTCGTCCCTAAAGTTCAATTTTTAGTTGAAACATTCTTAGGCTCCGTTTGATTGCAAAGATGGAAAAGGAAAATAAATTTAATTAGTTTGTGTGAAAATATAAAAAATAAGGTGAGAGATATTTCTCATTTTATGAGTATATATCATCCATCCTTCAATATTTTTGGTGGAAAATTTTTACTCACCACCATTAAAAGAAAATTTCTTCATGGAAAAACTTTAAAATCAAGAGGATACCTTTATCACTTAACCTTTTTTCCATCTTTTCATCAAAACTAACTCAATTTATTTTCCTTTTCCACTTTGCAATCAAACGGAGCCTTAAAGTTTTTAATTTTCCCTCACTCGTCCAAAACTGGATACTCTGTTAAAAAGATGGATGGAAAACGCGCGTGATTGTCAATAGCAACTTTTTTAATTGGCATTTTACGATGTTTCAACCGAAATTAGAAACTTTAAGAATGTGTCAATTGAAGTTAGAAACTTTAAGCATTTTTAAATTGAAATTAGAAACTTTATGGATGTTTCAACCGAAATTAGATACTTTAAGAATGTTTCAACCGAAAATTGAACTTTAGGGACAAGCGAGAGATTTTGGTCAAGATATAGGGGCCATTTTTCCTAATTACCCTGAATTTTAAGAAATACATTACATTTTCTCGATCCCTTATTAATAATCAAATTAATTTCCTAAATTAAAACTTATATTTTTTTTAAAAATAATCAAAATAGTAAACCTATTATTCTATATTTAACAATATTTACTCTTTTCACTCATACTATACAATATTTATTTAATCAAAACGGCACATGTAAAAGAAATAGTAGACCTCACAATTTTGGTTATTTAGAATTAATAACACGGTTTTTTTTTACAGTTTGTTGTCATATGCACATATGCGTACGCATCTTAGCCTATTTCCGCTGCTTTACATAGGGACCCACAATCAATTAACTATGGTTTGTTTTAAGTTAAAATTAAAAGAAATAAAAAGAAAAGAAAGTTTTAATATTTGGTCTCTCTACAGCTGTTAAGTGCAAAAAAGCAACGGAGCTCTATTTCTCTCTATAGTGATTTTCAAGCTTTCTCTCCACCGATTTTCAATCGAATTTTCTGCCAAATTTCGGAAACTGGGTTTTGAATATTACTGATATTGTTTATTTTCTTTCTCTTTAGTGCACAAACCCATTTTCAATCGACATTTCTACCAAATTTTGAATACTGGGTTTTGAATATTACTGATATTGTTTCTTTTCTTTCTCTTTAGTGCACAAAATCGACATTTAACAGATGTACAATCAAGCAGGACCTACATTAGACACAAACCCATTTTCAATCAAACCCATATATTCTTCGCCACATCAAAACTCAAAATTAGATACAAACCCATTTTCAATCAAACCCATTCATTATTTGAAATTGAAATACAATTACGACATCATAAAACGTTACACAATATATTAGGATTTTTCAATACTATATATTAAACGTGAGGGCACTTTTCGTTTGCACTTCAAACTATAAAATTAGTGTTCACTGATATTCGAACACATGCACTTGAACGACTGAGAGAACGGGATCATGATCGAGAGATCTAAAGAGAGAGAGGCGGCTCGAGAGCTGGAGATATTTGGTAAAAAAATTAACTCTTTTGGGGGTTTTATTTTTACATTATTGGGATAATTTGTCATTAAAATAATTTTACTAACGAGATATTTGTAATTCCGCCAGTGAAAACCGTCCAAGCACTGAGTCATGTGTAAGCCCTTAGCAACAGAAGAATTGGGCAGTCGCAAATAGTTAGTTTTGGTTTAGTATCCGATCAAAAATTATTGGGTATAATATCCCATATGCGTAAAGTGTAATTCATGAACAATTACAAATTAATTATGTCATTGTACAGAAGGTACACAGATATCTGTGCCATACTATTTTCTAAGGAAACGACAACAAAAATATTCTTTTAAACTATGTAATCATTTTCGAATGTTGATTAGGATAAGTACCTGATTGAAGATTTTGTTTTAAAATGAGTAGTTTGGCAACGATTAAAACCATGTTAATTATATATTGGTATTTTTTATTGACAATTATATTCTTGTAAAATATTCTTCTGACATTGTGGTTGCTAGCCCACTAGCTACCTTGTACAAGTGAGAGGTCATAGCCAAATTCATATTTTCTTGTAAGGAGGCTAAAAAGTACTTTAGGTACTTTCAAGAAATGCAAGAAAAAAAGTTGAAAACACTATACTCTTTAGTGTGGTTAAAACTAAGGATTTAATTTACAAAAATATTAATTCTTATCCTTGACTTTACTTTTCTCTTGACCCTTTACATTCTCTATTGAGGATGTAAATTTTGTAATTTTTAGTATATTTGTGGTTTCATAATAAGTTTACTATTGTATTTTTGGAAACACAAGAACACATAATAGTATGCACTAAAATAAATAGGCTTAGCCACATGAAAATAAATATTTACAAATACACCCCAATAATACTTTACGCATCTAATCGAAACTTTATTGTTTTCATCGATTTTGGATAGTGATTCCCCTTAATGTTGTGGCTGGAGAGTCTTGCCGAAATGGTGCTGATATAGATGGTTGGTATGATGGCTCATGTATTCACTCATGGATAAAGGTGACTGAAAAATGCATGAGAACTTGCAAGAGAAGGCACAAACATTTCGTCAAAGCAAGTTGTGATCTTGACGGGGATTATCCATATGATCCACAACCAACTTGCTACTGCATTTACAAATGTTGATTGCTTAGAAAAGTGTAAATTTCATACGTCATATAAATATTCTTGTACAAGTGAGAGGTCATAGCCAAATTCATATTTTCTTGTAAGGAGGCTAAAAAGTACTTTAGGTACTTTCAAGAAATGCAAGAAAAAAAGTTGAAAACACTATACTCTTTAGTGTGGTTAAAACTAAGGATTTAATTTACAAAAATATTAATTCTTATCCTTGACTTTACTTTTCTCTTGACCCTTTACATTCTCTATTGAGGATGTAAATTTTGTAATTTTTAGTATATTTGTGGTTTCATAATAAGTTTACTATTGTATTTTTGGAAACACAAGAACACATAATAGTATGCACTAAAATAAATAGGCTTAGCCACATGAAAATAAATATTTACAAATACACCCCAATAATACTTTACGCATCTAATCGAAACTTTATTGTTTTCATCGATTTTGGATAGTGATTCCCCTTAATGTTGTGGCTGGAGAGTCTTGCCGAAATGGTGCTGATATAGATGGTTGGTATGATGGCTCATGTATTCACTCATGGATAAAGGTGACTGAAAAATGCATGAGAACTTGCAAGAGAAGGCACAAACATTTCGTCAAAGCAAGTTGTGATCTTGACGGGGATTATCCATATGATCCACAACCAACTTGCTACTGCATTTACAAATGTTGATTGCTTAGAAAAGTGTAAATTTCATACGTCATATAAATATTGTTTATATATAGTTTGTCATATGTATGGGAAGAGAAATTTTGACATTGCACGCTATGTCTATATATAGTCGATATTTAAGTTTGTACCAGCCATTTTTTTTTTCATTGCGTTTGCTACTTGACTCGGCGAAAACAACTCGAGTAATTACACCTAAGTGCAGGTGGTCGGCCAAGTAATAAATACTCAGTAAGTCCAAGGTCAATCCATGGGGAGGAGGGTAGTTATTTGAGTTAGGAAAATCTCTTTTAAGAGGAAGATGAGAAAAATAAAGAAAAGATAAAATATGGAGAGGATTGAATGTAAATTGATAACTAAAATAAATAATGGCGATAAAACTGAAAAAAAAAACATACAACTGAAACTAATCCTAAAGGTAGCTAAACATTATTATGTTAAAGGAAACTAAACTAGCATAACAAGAATATGGAATAAAGTTAAATAAAATAAATAATAAAATCAGCGTACTAAATTAATTAAACATGTGAAAAACTTTAACTAAAATTAAGAATAAAAAGCGCTAGGGGTATACATAAGTTCCGGGCTAGACAACGGGCAATTCGGTGGACCGGGAATCCTATTATAATTAAGTTTCCTTTAAAAACTAGCCTACTTTTGACAAGCTAATTAATCTCATAAACTCTTATTTTTTGCAATAATTCATGCGTGACATAAACTATATGTACCAATACTAATTATGGAATCAATTAGCTTTTAATCGAAAATACTTGTTTATTAAAGTGAAGTAGTGCTTGACACTACAAAACCTTGTATTAAAAGTGAGTTTAGAAATATTAAGTAAAAACCACAATTTAATTCAAATAGGTTAAAACATGATTGAAATCAAACTTGAACTAAAACGGGCGGTGGAAATACAAAATTGGTGATTTCGGTATCAAAAAGTAATGATTGAAACTAATACCAAAAACAGCGCACTTAAGTTTGAAATTATAAAGATGCATAACTAATTAATTTAGAGAGTATAAACCGCACTCTAACTCGACCAGTTAGAGTTTAGCGCAAAACAACGATTCAAACTAGTTTGGTTCTTTTGTCGAAAATATTTTATTAAATTGATTATAAAAATATGTGATTAACATAATAGGATAATAATTTAATAAAAATCAGATTTATAATGACCTACTAACTTATAGAAAATTAATTAGAATTAAATTCGGGTCCAAAAAATTACCGCATCGGCATACCGGCTACTTACGGACCCTTAACTAACGAACGAGCCAAACATATTTAATAAATTCATGGACAATAAAGTAATTAAACAAAACAGCGCCTAAAAGTTCATAAATTGAAATTTAAATAAAATCATAAGCATGCAAAATTTATACTAAGAATTAACAAACCAGTAAATAAATTAAAATTTTGAAATTGAAGTACGCGCAAAAACTAATAGTTAAATCTAGAAATTAATCTTCAAAAATGTACTTGAATACTTCATCTCTAACTCCGAATTAACGCCAAATAAAACTAGTAGAAGCGATACAAAACGAATTCCTAATGTGTAGAACAAAAAAAAAATAAAGAAAGAAGAATGAAAGAATGGAGAGAGAGAGAGAGCGAGTACGGCTGGCTGCTGCTCTGTGTGTCTTGTTATGATGATGATGTTCATTGTTTATATATGAGGAGATCTAATTTAATTAGGTGTGCCAATGGGTCATGGTTTGGCTCAAGCAGGGATTTGAACTCGAGACCACAAGGAGGGAACTTGCCACATTGACCATCTAGGCTAGGATCACATTCATTAATTTTTTGCCCTTTCAATTATCTTATTCATTCGCGCTAGAATCTTTTCCTCCAACACACTATTCGTATTTTGGCTATAACTTTGTGATCCGAACTCTGATTGATGCAATGTTTTTGCCTACGAGTAGCTAACTCAGAGATCTACAACTTATATTTCTAGAGTTTTCTTCAAAATATGCATAGATAAATACCATAATTGGCTAGAACACAAGCATTGTGCGCGGTGGATCTCTTCTTCATTTGAAAATTTTCCGAATTGATTCAAATGACTTTTTTTTTGCTTAGGATAATTTATCAATTTCTCTTAGTCTCTTCCATCCACTCCCCTCATACTTGAGCTAGGAATTTTCTTTCGGTTCACTTCTTGAACTCAATTTAGCTCTTAATTTGACCGGCAATGACTAATTTTGGGGGAATTTGCTTCTGGATTTGTTCTTGTTCATTTTTAACCTGTAAAAAGGGTAAAATACACTAAAATCAAACATATTATCCTATATCATGATTAAAGCTCAATTCTTAACAATTTAGGATAATTAGAATCAAATTCATGCATATTAAGTCATTTAAATATGTATAAAAATGCAATACTTGGGCTTAATCACTACTGGCCACCGTTAATGTAAACTATAAGTCTCAGTTAAGTGATAGAATAAAAATATAATCTAGCCCATGAAATAAACCAAAGGCTACTGTGTGAAGGATTAAAGAAACTAGTCGTTGGACATGAAACCCATTTGGCTGTTATCTATACTCCTAACTCATAACCAGATACTTGAATTAAAAAAGCATTGAAAAAAAATAGAGAAAAGAAAGAGAATAACAAATTCACACTATTGTGTGTGATTTTTTCTTCAAAACACTCGCAATTACTAAAACGATATAAAACATAAATAAAAGTACTATTTATATCATAAAATGGGCCTGCCAAAAAATGTAAATTAGGTGTAGAAAATAAGCACAAAATGAGCTTATCATATACCCCCAATTTGAACTTTGCTAATCCTCAGGCAAAACTTGGTTGAAAATAAGTAGCTCAAAATCTGAAACTCTCGCAAACGATATGCAATTACACTAAGCAAGTGCAACAAACCTTTAAACAAAAAATTAAGTTACTCCAAGTGGACGAGTGTGGCCGCGTAAAGGTTTCAAGATATCATACGTACAAACATTAAGACTGTCTTAAAAAATCATTAAACTACATTATATCATTTTATTAGCTTCACCTCCCCAGCAACGACGACGTTTGATGGAAAGCTATTATTAGGGTTGTCAATTTTAAACCACAAACTGCAAATCGACCTAAAACTGACCGAACCAATCATTTTTGGTTGGTAAACCGAACATACTATGTTTGATTGGTTACTAAATATTTGGTTACCAACCAAAATTAGTTTCATAATCAGTTTGCCAATTCTCCAATTTCGGGAATTACTAACCGGCTGACCAAGTTTAAAAAATATAACTTTTATAAAAATATTATTATATAACTCTTAAAACTTTTACTCCCTTATCTAATATCTCATTCTCAATACTTCATATCTCACTCTCACTCTTAGTACTTTTAAAAAAACGACACCATCTTCATGCTCCCACTCCCGATCTTGTCTCTTTCCCAGCCCTGTCCCTCATTGTTGTGGTACAGCCCTCACTCTCTGTCTATCCTTCTCCTTTTGTCACTGATCTCCAATTCGGTCGTCCCACACTCTCCGACTTCGTCCATCCTTCTCTTTCCGACACTCTCCATTGTCCCTCTCTCATAAGTCAGTAGGTCAAAGACTAAATTGGCGTATGGATGCACATAATCTAGAAAGGAATAGGTAAATCATTTCTGCTTAATTTGCTTGTATTTTTTGTTTACTTTTGGCTCCTGCTGCTGCTTGCTACTTAAATTTTTGCTTTACAGTGTGCACAGTGTACTACTGAAGTGTTGTGCTGATTCTGTTTGCTACATGCTAGTCAGTTTTTACTGATTTTTAATTGAACCGACTGACCATTTTGGTAAAACTGAATGTCAGTTTACTAAGTCTAGTAGTTCAATGGCAGTTTCTATGTTGCATAAACCGACCATATCGGTTCGGTTATGTAACCAATCAAATCAGTTCAATAACCGAACCGTGGCCAACACTAGTTTTTATCATTGCCAAAAATAGCCCTATCAAAACCATTAAATTCCTATATAAAATATTAGAGCATAGACAATGTAAGCATGGAAAATTAAATGAAGTACAATGGAGAAATCTCTAGACATGGGTTAAAATCGTTCTAGTTTTTAAAAGTGAAAAGGAAAATTATATTTAAAATAAATAATCCATAATTTGTTTTCATAGAAAATAATGATCTGAGGTTTTTAATGTTCAAGAATTTACTGAAAAATATTTATTGAGTTAGAGAATTATATTATTGCAAACAAATATCTAAGAAATGTTTATTGGAGAAATCTAATTTATTAAAAACCTTTCTTCTCATGATATCTAATATCCTATTTTAAAAAATAATACAGGGTTGTCACATATGATAAACGCATAATAGTGTCATTCATACGCTCGTTTTTCGAGTTGTTTGACGCGTTTAATTCTCTAAAACTATTCGGTTTGCCAATTTCGCGATTAGTCTCGTAGCACTTTTGCATTTTACATTGCTTGGAAATACACTTTTTGTGTTTATTTTTGGTGCCTTTAGATCTCAAGAAATAAATTAGACAAAGGAAGAATGATCAACCAAGCAATTTTGGCCTCTAAAGCAAATAGTTAACAGAAAGTCAAAGAGCTAGATCAGTCTAGCTCATTCCAAGATTAATCTAGAGTTGACAAAAAGTATGTGAGATCAATTTAGAATTTTTCTAGATCAACCATTGAATTATTCCTAACACTTGGATCAATCTAGAATAATCCAAGATTGATCTAGGAGACATACTTGATACTTTATGTCACATTTCTCTTATTTCTCTACCTACCATAGCATGCTTAAAGGGACAACTTTAGCTAAGAAATTTGTTAAGCTCATAGAATATTTTATTTTAATTAATGGTTGTTTTGCCGATGCTAGAAAGTGAGCAACTCTAAACTTTTCACCTTTACGAAAAGTCAAGAGTGGTTCACTCTCTAGCATGGGCAAAACAACCACTAATTAAAATAATAAATTCTATGAGCTTCACCAATTTCTTAGCTAAAGTTGTCCTTTTAAGCAAGCTACGGTAAGTAGAGAAATAGGAGGGGTGTGACATAAAACATCAACTATGTCTCCTAGATCAATCTTGGCTTAAGGTAGATTGGAAGCCTAGATTGATCCAAGTGTTGGAAAGAATTCCATGATTGATCTAGCAAAAAGCTAGATTGATCTCATATATATACTTTTTGTCAACTCTAGATTAATCTTGGAATGAGCTAGATTAATCTAGGTCTTTGACTTTTCGTTGACTTTTTGCTTTAGAGTCCAAAATTGCTTGGTTGATCTTTCTTCCTTTGTCCAATTCATTTCTTGAGATCTAAAGACACCAAAATAAACAAAAAATGTGCATTTCGAAGCAATGTTAAATACTAAAGCGCTACGAGACTAATCGCAAAATAAGTTGGCAAACTGAGTAGTTTTAGAGAGATAAACGTGTCAAATAACTCTGTAAAAGAGCGTAAGAATGGCAATATTATGCATTTATTAGTAAAAGAGATCTAGAAACCGTATCTTCCAATTATTTTTCTTATACTTATACGACAAATCTCGTTAAATTTTCTAGTCTTTATCAAGCAATCACTCCAACCCACTTTCGTGAAGTGATCTTTAAATAATTAACTCCAATTTACATTGGATAGTTGGTTTTGTTTTGTTTTTTGTTTTTTATTTTTTGGTTTTTTGCAAAGGAAGTGTTAAAAATGAATTAACTTCAAGGCTCGAGAGGAGGGATATGTGTATATATATATGAGTGTTAAATATGAATCCGGATTTTTTCCCCATAAAGTTTAATTAAAATTGATTTACTTGAAGAGGAGAGAAAGATAAACGAGGCATTAAGGAGGGGTCTGGATTGTTTTCCAATGAAGTTTGTTATTAAGATGGATTAATATGAAAATGATAAACGCATAATATTGTCATTCATATGCTCTTTGCTGAAGTCGTTTGACTTGTTTATTTTTTTAAAACTTATCAGTTTCCCATAGCATGTTTTGTATTTAGCATTTCTTGGAAAGGCAAGTTTTGTAGTTATTTTGGTGCTGACGCCGTTAGAATAATGCGTTGTGGTAGCCTAAGTGCAGGCCCATCAAGTTATAATATAGTCTCGAAAGTCCGAGTATCGATCCACAGGGATTGTTGGAAAGGGTATGGAATGGATTACATATTTTATGTTTTTTCTAGTTTTCTAAAAGGTTGGTTGTAAAACAACAGAAATGTAAATTGGTTGTGAAAAGTATTAAGAAAGCACTAAAGTATTTGGAAGTTGCTTGCAATATAAGAAACGGCGATTACTATCTCATACAAGGATATTCATACAATTTTCTAATGGATGGGAAAATCAATGTCTTCTTTAACATCAAAGGGTGCGAAGCAAAGTTACTCATTCCCCAGTTTCTTGTTATATCGAGAAGGAAACTAACTAAGTTCTGCCAAACATGAACATATCGAGTCTATCTCTTAGCAATGGATGTGAAGCAAGGCAACTCATTCCCGATAGAACTAATCCGAAATAGAGATGATAATTTCATTGTAAAAAGGTTTAACATGAAGCATGCATATAAAATCTCATTATTTAAAAGAATGAAAATTAAATAGTGAATCCTTACAATGAAATGAGTTGAAGCTTATAGGATAAATTCATCAACTAATCAATTATCACTTAAGATAAATAATAAAGAGTCTAAATAACATATATAGTGTAAGAAGCACTAAAAATATCATTAAATCAATCAAAGATAAGCTAAACAAAGTTATAAACCATCTATGGAGTTTTTAAGAACTCTTCATAATCTCTACAAAAAGGAAAAAAGGTACATAGATGGAGGATAAAGACTACAAGATTTCTAGAACCATACAAATATGTTGTTTTATCATTAACAAACAAAAACTAAATATACAAGGCATATAAAGTCTAATCTATAGATGAAAATACCTAGAAAGCTTGTAAGATGAAAAGATTGAGGAAGAAAAACATTCACAATTATTTATTGAACTTTAAACATGGATTGAGCTAATAACCTCCGTAACCTTATTAAAAGACTATTCCTTAATAAATGTGAAAACAAATATTATAGAAGAAGAAATCATTCTTACACAAGAAAATTTACAAGAAGAATGAAGAAGAAAACTAAAAAGAGCTATCCCTTCCCTCTATCTCTTGTTCTTGATAACAATATCTAGTTGGCTTACTACAAGCCTAAAACCTCTCAAATATAGCTACATAATTACAAATAAGACAGAAAAAAATCTAGGGAGCAAAATTTGCCAAAATAAGGCCAAAAGTAATGGGTGGTTGGTGTACTCACCAGGACATGATCGATCATGGCACTGCCATGATTCGTCATGGAAGTGTTCTACTATAGGATTTTGGCACCATGATCGATCATAGTATACCCATGATTGATCATGGGTCTAGGATTTCTCAAAAACAATATTTTTCAAACCTCCAAGCTTGTTCTTGATTAATCTATGCAATGCAATTGTATCCCATTCTTACAAACACATATGAGACTACAAAAAGAGCACAAACTCGAGCCACATTAGATACAAAACTGGTTAAGGCACTAATCTCGAGGTAAGTGGATAATTTGGCAAAGTTAGTATAATAAATGGGTCAAATGGTTCCAGGAAAGAGCTTATGAAAGAAAATATTATGCATTTATCAGGTACCTCTAGAACTCAAGAAATGCATTGGACAAGAAAAGAATGACCAATCAAGCAAAGTTAAACTTTTGAAGCAGAAAGTTTACAAATTCAATGGCCCTAGATCGATCTAACTTAACCCAAAATCGATCTAGGTTGGGTAGTCAGGGACAAAGATCCATCATGGGGTCCCCTAGACCGAGGCAGCACCTAGTTTTTTGCTTTATGTCATTTATCCCATTTTTCCATTTTTTGTTGCATTTAAGAGATAGATTTGGCAGTTTATACTCAATCTCAAGGGATAGTTTTTTTTATAAATACACTTCATTACCCATTTGTTTAGGGGTTAATTACTCTTCGAAAAATAGCTTAGATGGAGAGAGATTCTCTCTTGTATTTTATTTTTATTTCATTTTTGTAGGTCGAAAAATATCCTAGATGGGGGCGAATAGGGTTTTTAAAACTTAATCGAATTTTTAAAAATGATTTAAAAATATTTGATGTCTATATTTATCAAGAAATCAAGAACAAAGTTAATTCCGAACACAATGAATAAATAGCACAATATAATAGAGGAAGAGATAGAAAGATTGAACCGATCAAAGTCGAAGATTTTTTGCCCACACGGTTCGGCTTGTTCCCCTACTCCGCGCTCGGTTAGTTCCCCGAGAATTTCCACTATAACCGATCTCCTTTCGGGTGAAGATTAAACCTCTACAAGTGTATTCTTCTCACACACTCTCACAAGTATTGAAAACACCTTCAATATTTTCACAAGAAATCCCTCTTGCTAATCTATGAGATACACCTCTCACAATTATGATTCAAATAAGTTTTGGTGACAAACACCAATGTACAATATCTCTCTTGTGTATAACAAAATAAAATTGAAGCTCACACTAAGAGATATCAAAATTGATCAAAGTATATAGCTCAAAAATGAAAGATTGATCAAAATGTGTTCCTGAATCTTTGTATATTTGAATATATGAATAATAGAGTATTAGAATGATTCAAGGTGTGTTAAAACATGTCTAGGACCTCATATTTATAGCTTGCAAAACCATATGGCCATTGGTGATGATTAAGAGATGTTTTGGCTCCAAGGTATACATTTTCAAATTTTTCAACAGCTAGTTTTGACAAAATATTCAAATTTGTTTTGTTAATTTCTCCCAATTTGACCGTTGGATCATGCTCAAATTTTAGTCAAAATTTCCTGGAGATGTTTTCTAACTAATGTAAAAATATCAAAATGATCGGAATTCGGGAAGGCCTCCAACTTACTGTTAAATCAAAACTGGGCAAAAATTGAGTGAATTTTAAACGAAAAATAAAAAATATTTTTGCAATTTAACAATTTAGTTCCAAATAAAATTATAATGATTTTTGAACCTCAAAGATATGTTTCTGAGATATCTATTTTTATTATAGCTTAAAATATGATCATTTAAAATTAATATGAATTTATTTTGAAACTCAGTTTTTGTAAAATGATGTTTTTCAAATAAATTCAATTTCAAGCTAGTTTGAATCAATCTTTAAAAGATGCAAGAATATGTTTGAGATATAGGGATTTGATCAATAAAGTATCTTTACATAAAATCTAAGCACTCACTCCATTTAATGATAATTCGAGTATTCGTGATGCTTGAATTTCTTGTGCGTATCTTTACTCGTTTGATGTTCTTGATCCTTTCTTGGTTTTGATAACTTGGAGAACATGTGGAGATCATTCTTGTGCATATCTTCACTTGCTTGATGATCTAGATCTTTTCTTGGCTTTGTATAGCACATGCATATCACTTGAGTTCATTTCTTGTGAATAGAGGCATTTGTAAAGCTTGTGTGAGATTTGCATCGGTTTGAAGTTACACTTGGTCGGAAGATATATCGGTTAAAATGGCTATCATCATTGGAACAACCGAATTATATAACACTTTATTAACTTATTGTAATTATCAAAATAAGATTAATTGACTTTAAGGTCAACAATCTCCCCCTTTTTGATGATGACAATATAGTTAATGTGTATTTATAAAAAGATAATAATTTTAAGCATATGAATAATATGCTCCCCCTAAATTGGTGCATAGATAAAAATATACAAGCAATTATCAAAATAAAAAATACTTGCATAGATAAGATAAGTTCAAACAACTTAACCGAAAGCATAAGTTCGAAAAGTACTTAAACAAATAGAAAAACTAGTAGTTCTTGATCAAGCATATCATAATAAAATAAACGATAAAATAAACGAGTGTGTACCATTATCAATTATGACACACACACATAACACACATACTTCTCCCCCTTTTTCTTCATCAAAAAGGAGGGAATCAGTAATTATCAATCTAAAGCTGCAAAAATACTTGCTAATACTCATAATAATGTGTACATTAATGCAAGCAAATTTTATATAAAATAAAAATAAAAGAAAATTAAGCATAATTAAATAATGTATGCTCAAAATTAAGCATTATCAATCCCTTTTATGAACTTTTTGGAATAAACTAGATATCACAAGCTCTAGTCATACTGAGTGCACGTCGAATAGTACAAAAATGATCTTCAGAAAGCGGTTTAGTGAATATATCCGGAAATTGCAATTCGGTGCCCACGAATTCAATGTCAACATCACCTTTTTGCACATGATCACGAATAAAATGATATCTTATCTCAATGTGCTTAGTACGTGAATGTTGTATGGGGTTCTTGGTCAAACTTATGGCACTTGTGTTGTCATATTTTTTGGGAATGTGGCTAAGACTAATTCTAAAGTTCTCTAGTTGTTGTTTAATGTATAAAGTTTGTGCACAACAACTTCCAGCCGCCACGTATTCGGCTTCGGCCGTTGAAAGGGCCACCGAATTTTGCTTCTTACTTGACCAAGATACTAGTGCTTGTCCTAGAAAATGACATGTGCCACTACCGCAAAATCCGCATCGGAATAACTTATTAGGTCAAATATGTTCTCTCTTGGATACCACAAACCCAAAGAACTAATGTCGGAAAGATAATGGAATATACGTTTTACGGTGTATAAGTGAGATTCTTTTGGATTCGCTTGGAATCGTGTGCATAGTCAAACACTAAACATGACGTCCGGCCTAGAAGCCGTCAAATAAAGTAAGCTACCGATCATACCTCGATACTTCTTTATATCGACACTCTTACCACTTTCGTCTTTGTCAAGTTTCAACGTTGAACTCATAGGCGTACTCATTGATTTAGCGCCTTCCATGTCGAACTTCTTTAAGAGTTCCTTAACATATTTCTCTTGATTGACAAAGATCCCATATTTGCATTGCTTTACTTGTAATCCGAGAAAATATTTCATCTCTCCCATCATGCTCATTTCAAATTCCTTTTGCATACAAGTAGAAAATTCTTTGCAAAGATTGTCGTTAGTAGAACCAAATATAATATCATCAACATAGATTTGTACAAGTAGCATGTCATTGTCATATTTTTGATAAATAAGGTAGTATCAATTTTAACTCTAACAAACCCTTGTTAATCAAAAATGAACTTAATATATCATACCATGCTCTAGGTGCTTGTTTTAAACCATACAAAGCTTTAGACAATTTAAATACATAATCCGAATAAATATGATTTTCAAAACTGGGAGGTTATTTCACATAAACTTCCCCTTCAATAAAACCATTCAAGAAAGCACTTTTCACATCCATTTGATATAGTTTGAAATTTTTAAAGCATGAGTAAGCAAGTAGCATGCGAATAGCTTCTAACCATGCAACGGGTGCATATGTTTCTTCATAATCAATGTCCTCCTCTTGATTATATCCTTGGGCAACAAGTCTATCTTTATTTCTAACAATTATACCACTTTCATCATTCTTGTTACGAAAAACCCATTTAGTACCAATAATGGTATGATCATTAAGTTTGGGAACAAGTGTCCACACTTTGTTTCTCTCAAATTGATTGAGCTTTTCTTGCATAGCCATCATCCAAGATTCATCTTATTCGGCTTCATTAATGTTTTTGGGGTCATATTGAGAAACAAATGCCACATTATTGCATATATTTCTTAATGATGATCTAGTCATAATCATACTAAATGGCTCTCCAAGAATTTGATCAATAGGGTGGTTGGACACAAATTTCCAACTCCTAGGCAAATCATTCGAGTTTTGCTCGGTTGTATTTTCTAACTCCTTAGGAGGAGCTTGAGCACTCGAAGTTTCTTCTTTCGATGTATCATAAATTTGAATATCCGAAACCTTTTGGATAATTTCAACATTGTCATCGGAACGTACTATGGATGAGAAATGATTTGTCTCATCAAATACAACATGCATAGATTCTTGTACTACTAAACTTTTCTTGTTATAAACTCTATATGCTTTACTATTAGTGGCATACCCGAGAAAAATTCCTTCATCGGATTTAACATCAAATTTTTTTCAAGTGATCACGATCATCCAAAATAAAACATTTGCAACCAAAAACTTTAAAATATGAAATATTTGGTTTCTTGTCATTCCATAATACATAGGGTGTCTTATCTAACTTTTTACGAAGGATAGTGCAATTAATCACATAGCATGCGGTGTTAACGGCTTCCGCCCATAAATACTCCGGTAAAGAATGTTCATTAAGCATAGTCCTAGACATCTCTTGAAGAGATCTATTTTTTCTTTCAACAACACCATTTTGTTAAGGAGTTCTAGGTGCCCAAAAATTATGATCAATGCCATGCTCATCAAAAAAAATTTCAATATCAATATTATCAAATTATCTACCTCTATCACTCCTAACACGCACAATAGAAACACCGTTTTCATTTTGAACTTTTCTACAAAATTTTGTAAAGACATGTGGAGTTTCACTTTTATGGCCAAGGAAGAACACCCAAGTGAGTCTAGTAAAATCGTCAACAATAACAAAAGTATATAATTTACCACCCAAACTAGCAACCGAATTAGGACCAAATAAATCAAGATGCAACATATCAAGAGGTCTAGTTGTAGTAATGTCCTTTTTAGATTTAAATGAAGATTTATGTTGTTTACCAAGTTGACATGCATCACAAATTTTATCTTTAACAAATTTGGTCTTAGGCAATCCTTTAACTAGCTCTTTCTTAGACAATTTATGAATTAAATTCATATTAGCATGTCCTAGTCTTCTATGCCATAACCAAGATACATCATTAATAGCAGATAAACATTTAATATCTTGTTGTGATAAATCATCAAGTTCAAGAGTATACACATTGTTAGTTCTATATGCAATAAGTAAAATTGAATCATCACTAACATTCTTAACAATGCAATGATCGGATTTAAAAATCACTTCATAACCTTTATCACATAGTTGACTAATGCTAAGTAAATTATGCTTTAAACCATCAACTAATAGAACATTGTCAATACAAGTAGAATGCTTACCAACCTTACCTATACCGATGATTTTACCCTTGGCGTTGTCCCCAAAAGTCACATTCCCTCCTTGCTTGGGAATAAGACTTAAGAAATTGTTCTTGTCTCCCGTCATGTGCTTTGAGCAACCACTATCCAAGAACCACTTGGTTTTGCTACCTTTGGCTTTCAAGCACACATACACCATAACCTTAAGTAACTTCTCATTTAGTACTCAAAATGTATTGGGTCCCTTTAGGTTAGCAAACATAATGGTTCCTTTTGGAACCCAAGCAAGCTTTCTCTTAGAAAAATTTTCATTCCTATAGTAACAATGATCCACGTAATGAGTATTTCTAATACAATATGAGCAAAGATGAGTGGGAGGTGTGTATGTTTTAAAAACGTTTTTGTAATCTTTTTGGTTATCAATTTGGTTATAGCCCAAACCGGCTTTGTCGAATACACACCTTTGCATTCCTAATAGTTTATCCAAGTTATCCTTTCCTTTGGTGAACTTGGCTAGACAATTAGTTAAATCGTCCACTTGATCTTTCAATTTGATATTTTCTATTACAAGTGTGTTTAGAGTTTCTTTCTCCTTTCCTTTCTTTAAAGTTTTGATTTCATCTTTCAAAAATATGTTTTCTTTCTCAAAACTTTCACACTTGCTAGAAACCATCAAATTTTCCTTTTTGAGGCTTGCATATTCTTTAGACAATTTATTAAACTTGCTATGCAATTATTCAAACATATCATATAAATCATCATAGTCATTCTCATCATGTGCATCATTCTTGTTAGAGACATTATCATCACTAAATGAATTATAAGTAGAGCATACCTCATCGTCTCTTACCATAAGGCAAAGGTTAGCTATTTCCTCGTTGCTAAAGTTGGCATCGGACTCGCCTTCTTCGGAATCACTACAAGTGCCTTTGAGGGCGTGTCTTACTTGTTTAAAGGCTTTGTCTCTTTTATCTCTTATTTTCTTTCTTCTAACCGGGCAATTTGTTTTGAAATGCCCTAGTTCATGGCAATGGAAACACTTCTTTTCTTCTTCATTTTCAACTCTTGGTTGAATAGATCGATCATTGTTCCTTCTTGATGAAGAATCAAAGTTGTTTCCTTTTCCTTAAAACTTCTTCTTCTTAGCTAGAAATTTTATGAATTTTCTAGAAAGAAGAGCCATATCCTCATCTCCTACCATCAACTCCTCATCATCCTCTAGTTGATTTGCTTTGAGAGCAAGAGTTTTCTTGGCTTTTGAATCGACCTCGTCTTCTCTTTCCAATTCTTTCTCATGGGTTTTGAGAGACCCTAAGAGTTCATCCATGCTTAGTGGCTTGAGGTTCTTGGCTTCTTGAATAGCCGTCACTTTAGGTCTCCATTTCTTGGGAAGAGTTCTAAGAATTTTTCAAATCTTGTCCTCATTTGAATATTCCTTTCTAAGAAGATCTAGAGCATTAGTGATAATAGAGAATCTACTATACATAGAAGCAAGTGATTCATTAGGTTCCATTTTGAAAATTTCATAATCATGAACGAGCATATTAATATTATCATCCTTAACTTGTGAGGTTCCTTCATAGGCAACTTCTAATTTGTCCCAAATTTCTTTGGCGGTTTTATAACTATAAATTTTGTTGTATTCATCTATAGTTAATGCGCAATGTAGGGCATTCAAGGCTTTAGCGTTAAATTGGATTTTCTTAATATCATGCTCGTCATATTCGAAAATGGATTTAGGAGTGACTTTACCCTTTTCATCGGTTTTGGTAATCTCATAGGGTTCAATGAGTGTAACCTTCCATTGTTCAAAATCACTAGCTTAAAGAAAAGTACACATACGACTTTTCCAATAACTATAATTTTTGCCATCAAATAAAGGTGGTCTAGTGGTGGAAGAACCTTCATTAATTCCGGTTCCTTGATAGATAGACATGATCGTAAACTCTAAGATTGTAAAATTAAAACAAGAGTACAACCTTTGACACCAATTATAGGTCGAAAAATACCTTAGAGGGGGGGTGAATAGGATTTTTAAAACTTAATCGGATTTTTGAAAATGATTTAAAAATATTTGATGTCTATATTTATCAAGCAATCAAAAACAAAGTTAATTCCAAACACAATGAATAAATAGCACAATATAATAGAGGAAGAGATAGAAAAATTGAACCGATCGAAGTCGAAGATTTTTCGTCCACACGGTTCGGCTTGTTCCCCTACTACGTGCTTGGTTAGCTCCCCGAGAATTTTCACTATAACCGATCTCCTTCCGGGTGAAGATTAAATCTCTACAAGTGTATTCTTATCACACACTCTCACAAGTATTGAAAACACCTTCAATACTTTCACAAGAAATCCCTCTCGCTAATCTATGAGATACACCTCTCACAATTATGATTCAAATGAGTTTTGGTGACAAGCACCAATGTACAATATCTCTCTTGTGTAGAAAAAAATATAAATGAAGCTCACATTAAGAGATATCAAAATTGATCAAAGTATATAGCTCAAAAATGAAAGATTGATCAAAATGTGTTCTTGAATTTTTGTATATTTTAATATATGAATAATAGAGTGTTAGAATGATTCAAGGTGTGTTAAAACATGTCTAGGACCTCATATTTATAGTTTGCAGAACCATATGGCTGTTGGGGATGATTAAGAGAGGTTTTGGCTCCAAGGTATACATTTTCAAATTTTTCAACAGCTAGTTTTGACAAACAATTCAAATTTGTTTTGTTAATTTCTCCCGATTTGACCGTTGGATCATGCTCAAATTTTTCTCAAAATTGCCTGGAGATGTTGTCTAACTAATGTAAAAATTTCAAAATGATCGGGTTCGAGAAGGCCTTCATCTTACCGTTAGATCAAAACTGGAAAAAAATTGAGCGAATTTTAAACGAAAAATAAAAAATATTTTTGCAATTTAACAATTTAGTTCCAAATAAAATTCTAATGATTTTTGAACCTCAAAGATATGTTTCTAAGATACCTATTTTTATTATAGCTTAAAATATGATCATTTAAAATTAATATGAATTTATTTTGAAACTCAGTTTTTGTAAAATGATGTTTTTCAAATAAATTCAATTTTAAGCTAGTTTGAATCAATCTTTAAAAGATGCAAGAATATGTTTGAGCTATAGGGATTGGATCAATAAAGTATCTTTACATAAAATCTAAGCACTCACTCCATTTAATGATAATTCGAGTCTTCATGATGCTTGATTTTCTTGTGCGTATCTTTACTTGTTTGATGTTCTTGATCCTTTCTTGGTTTTGATAACTTGTAGAACATGTGGAGATCATTCTTGTGCATATCTTCACTTGCTTGATGATCTAGATCTTTTCTTGGCTTTGTATAGCACATGTATATCACTCTAGTTCATTTCTTGTGAATAGAGGCGTTTTAAAGCTTTTTAAAGCTGCTTCGTGTGAGATTTGCTTCGGTTTGAAGTTACACTTGGTCTGAAGATATATCGGTTAAAATGGCTATCATCATTGGAACAACCGAGTTAAATAACACTTTATTAACTTATTGTAATTATCAAAATAAGATTAATTGACTTTAAGGTCAACAATTTTAACTTTTGTAAAATTTCCATTTTGAAGAGAATGCGGTTCACTTCTATAATCTTTGTCTTTACATCTATTATGGAAACTATTTGTTAAGGCTAAGGATGAAATTTCAAGGTGGTTATTATATGAATTTGATCTTATTTCTTGGTTAGTATTGTTAAATATTTATGAATCCTTTTTCTTCTTTTCCATTTAATCAACAATTTCACAATCTTATAAGATATCCACATATGATATTTGAATTTATATGCCAAATATATCTAGTTCTTAAGCATAAATGGGGAGATGTACAATTTTGTATTTCTTGAAAGATTGCGTTCATCCCATCTATGATAGATTTGCCTCTTCATATAAAATATATTGAGTTTTTAACTTTCATAGAATCACCATAAATGTGGGAGTAATTCCAATCCTTGACATTCCAAATGATAAGGTGATTGCTTTACACACTTTGTATGATGTCTTAGATTCAGCATGTTCTTATTTAAGGTGTGACCGAGGAGGATCTTGAAGTTTATGTCATAAGCAACACCACACCACTAATCAAGAATTTATTGTATAATTATCAAACAAGTCTAAACTAGTTAACTTTGTTTCCATTTAGACTTTCCAAGCTTAGACAAATGAATTGTTTAGATTATTTTGGTAACTTTTTAGTTGACCATTTTCTCAAACAAGTCAATTGCTAGAAGGAAACTAATCATGATTTCTTAAATGCTTAGTTAATGCATGTTATATCATTTATCTAGTGAATTTTCATATAAATATATTGTTTTAGCATTATAAGGGAATAAGTTGCACTTGCTTCGCACCATTTGCTAGGAGAGATTAGAAATTCATGCCCGACAGAGTTTTGATTACTCCTTCTTTTGGTATGACATTATATGGGAATGAGTAGCTTTTGTTTCGCAACCTTGCTTTAGAGAAGTGTAATACGCTCTCCATTTAAGAATCGCATTTGGGAAACATGTATGAGATCAATTTCACTAGCAAATCGATTCCGATTGCATTAGCCCATTCTCAAACTTTGTTACATTCACTTTCAATTCACAATTACCATTCTAAAATTAAACAACTTTACAAAACAAAGAAAAATCCACTAATCTGTGATTCACCCACAAGTTTTCGATTATCCTTGTGGTTCGACACTTAGATTTGCCGAGCTATATTACAACTTGACAAACTTGCACTTGGGTTATTATAACGCATTATTCTCGCGGTGTCAAAAAAGGAGAAAGAGAGAGAAGAGGGTTAAAGATTGGGGTAAAACTATTTTTGGTTTTCTATTAAATTTTAAAAATTAGTTACGGTGAGTTGAATAATTCCATGGGCATGAACAAGAACATCCGTTCATTATCAAGGTCAAAATTATTAAACTTAATTTCAAATGATTAAAGAAAATAAACAATGGAATCGAAAAAATACGCACCTTGAAATAGATTTATAACTCATTTTATTGTAGTTTTATTCTTAGCTAAAAATCCTATCCAAGGCAAGATTGCGAACTCTAATGGAATAAGGAGAAATAAGAGAAAGAGATAATGGTCAGGGGAAAAGATATATCTAGCTAGTAGTGATGTCAATTTTTGAATTTGGGGAGGAGGAAAAAGAAACATGTTTTTGGGTAAGGCGAGAAAAAAAAAAGAATAGACGGCGTTTTTTGGTTAGGGATAGAAATTGGGATGAGAAGAAAGAGTTCTACACTATTTTCTTTTGTTAGTTTAATTTGGGTTTGACTTTTATAATAGTGAAAAGAATAAAAATGTGAGTCTATAAATTTAAGAACATCCTTTCTAAAATGGAAGAGATAAAAAGAATATAATAATTAAGTTATTCTAGAAGGGAAAAAAAAATTATACTAAAGCAATGCAATATTCCTAAATGATATATGATGTATAATTATGAAATGCCTTACTTGCTCAAACAAAAGTCAAAACAACTTTCACAATTATAAGGATCAGGGAAAAGGCTGAAGTCGGTGCATTTTCAACCAACCCAACCTTAAAAAGGTGGTATTATATTTTTAACCTTGCTGGATGGATACACGTTTTTAAATATTAATACAGCTTGGGTTTGTTTGAGTTAACACGAATTTAGCCCCTAAAATTTGAATTAATCCATTAACGCGGCAAAAATACTTCCGCATCTAGGTACCAAAGTGCAGGTTGTCAAGTTATAATACTCGGTAAGTCCAAGTGTCGAATCACAAGGATAGCCGAAAAGACGATGTGGTGATTACGAGTCCAAGGTTTTGTTAAGAGAATTTAATTGGTTGATTTTAGTAGTTGATTTTAAAGTCTTGCAATAAATATTTAAGTGATGTAACAATAGATAAGAAAAGGCAAAGGCATTACAAAATTCATTTGTTTTGCAAAGTTATGTAGAATCAACCTCATTCAAAATTTTCAATGCAATTCATAAGTGTTGAGTATTTTACCCTTTTATAAGCAAAATGGTGTTGAGCAAAAGTAACCCATTCCCATATATATGCCATAGAAAGAAATGGTGTAAGCAAAACTAAATACAAGTGTATCTTTCCTTTTTTTCTTGTAACAAAGGGTGTGAAACAAGTGCAACCAATTCCCATATAATGTTCAACAAAGATACAAACTTGAAATACACCAAAAGAAAAGGCATAAATTTAAACTAGGCATTTGAGAACTCATTGTTAGTTTGCCCTTGGCAATTGACTTGATTAGGAAAATGGCCAACTACAAAGAGTTTAGCTCAATAAATCATAACATTTCATTTATCTAAAATTAGGAGGTCTAGGTGGAGATTAAACCATCCTATTTAGGCATATTTGATAAATACAAATTGAATCCTTAGAATGATTAGTGAAATTGTTTATGACATAAATTTAAAAGATTATTTTTTGGCAACACTTTAACAAAGAAGATAATGTGTCTCAAAGATCATTAAAGTATTCAAAGATTAGAATCTCAAATTTATGGTGTTTCAATGAATATTCAAAGACTAATCATGCTTAGCAATAAAAAGTATCTCATTCATAGAATGAATGGAGATAGGCTAGTAAGAAATACACAAGTGTATTATCTTCACATTAATGCTTGAGATTTATATACACAAAGCATACAAAGTCAAATCATCATATGGAAATTATCTTACTAGCTTATGAATGGTTGATTAAACGAAGAAGATGAAGGATTCAGGAAGGATTCAACAAGTATTTAATAATACTAACAATGGAATGAGAATTGAACTTACATAATTAATGCATTGCAAACTTCATATTTTATCCTTAGCAAAGAAATTTACTCCATAATAAATGTAGAGATAAGAATTATAGAAGTGAACTCCATTTCTCTCTCTAAAAACTATTACAAGCTCTCTATAAATTGAGAGACGAGAAGTAATAAAAGATATTCCTCCAATACAATAATGAAGACTATAAATAGAAGTGTTGTGTTGTCTACCTCCCATCTATCCACTAAGAACCCTAAAATAAACAATGCATTCTTTTTCTTTTTTCATGGATAAATTCACTATCTTGGATGCCTTTTGTGCCATGAAAAAATTCACTATCCTAAGATGCCTTTTGTGCCATGGAAAATTCCACTATCTTGGATTCCTTTGTCCAGTGGCGAATGCAAGATTTAGAATACGGGGAGACCAAAACACAACATAAAAAATATGACAAGAAGTTTCCAAAAAAATATATTTTAATTAAGAAGTTCTTTACATATATTTTTAAAAATAAAAAAATTTATAACAAAATAAAAAATGCATAATTTTATTTAAAGAGTGCCAACAACTATATTTATAAAAAAAATACTAATACTAATAGAGGTTTGAAATGTCTTGGGGGACCCGGGTCCCCCGGTTCCCCCTTCCATCCGCTACTACTTTTGTCTCATGAAAAATTCACACTATTTTAAGACGCCTTTTGTCTCATGAAAAATTCCACTATTGTATTAAATAAAAATTTCTTGAGATCTAAAGACACAAAATGTGACTTTCCAAGCAATGTTAAATATAAAAGTGATACGAGACTAATCGCAAAATAAGTTAGTAAACTGAGTAGTTTTAGAGAGATAAATGCGTCAAACAGCTCTGAAAATGAGTGTATGAATGACAATATTATGCATTTATCAACTCCCCCCGACTTATCTCTTGTTAGTCCCTTAGCAAGATAAATAAAAGAAAAATAATATTATCCGAATATGCATTGATAAAATGCACTAAGCCATTTTAAAAGCTTCAAAGTTCCCTTAAAAGACGAGATTTGTCTCGTGAAGGTTTATAGTGATGATACCTACAAACATCAAAAGTTTGATTGTGGTGAATGATGATTTCAAAAGTTCAATTTGCAAAACTTATGACTATCTAAATTGCTTATCTCGTTTAGAAACTTGACACATACTTCCCTTTAATTACACGGTAAGCCTTGTATTAGCAAAATTCTTATTTAAACACAAAAAGTATTGATCATTAGAGATGGAAGAGGAATTTCCTTCAAAAACGAAAACTTTAAATTTTGTCCATTTCTAAGTACTTTTCTTATCTTTTCTTGGAATTTTTGCTAAATTTGTTCAAGGCGATTTTCATCTCTATGGGGGGCAGCAGACTCAATATATAAAATTTGTCATTTTATGCTTATTTATTACACTTAAAGGAAGCTATTCACCCTTTCCCATATGGTAACATTTACCTATCCATAATATTAGACAAAGAGACTTATGATTTAGTCAAGTGAAGCTTTAAGTCAATATTAGGATTAAAGGTCATCCAAATTTTTCAGAGTGCCATGCATTTGTCCTCTCTATTGAAGGATTTTTTTGAAAAGGCTTCCATCATTTTTTTGGACAAGAATTCACTCTTCACAAAAGAAAAATTACTCTAAGTGTTATGAAAGAATTTCTCTACTTGAAGCATATACACATTTTAAGGGACGTTTCTAGGGTCATGGATCTAATTGAAGCAAAGCAAGCTAGATTATCACTCAAAATTCTATCTAGATCAAGGAATTCATACCAATAGCTAATGCATCAACCATCATCATTTAAAAAAAAATATTCATCATTTTTCAAACTTTCAAATTTTTTGAAAATAAGCTCTAGACACATGGAAAAATCAAAAATTGAAAAGCTATTAAAGTTAAATTATATAACATCCTAACTTGAAGAACATATTGTCCTCAATGTAAACAGAACGAGAAATGGGTGGTCTCCCATTTGGCTAATTGATTTTCATGAGGCAAAAAAGAGCTAATTTCAAAGGCAAAAGTACTATATGTACACACTAGCAAATCGACAAGTTAGAATTAGATAAAACATAACATGCATGCATTACAACCAAATTTCAAGCGTAATATCATGTTTATCAAGCCAAACCCAAGAAAGGGAAAGAAATAAAGCAATAAAAAAGAGTTTTCAAATTCATTTTTTTAGCTAGATCAATCTAGCTTTTTAGTATGATGCTTTAGTGGTGGTTGGCCTCTTGGTGGATTTATGCGAAGATAAATGTACAAATTCCAGGACATAAGCCCGGAAGGGTGATCTTGAATAAAATTGCCATCTATAAAAGAAGAAAATAATAAGTTAAAAAAATAATTTACAAAAGGAGAGAATACTTACAAAGAGGATTTTTGTACAAAACCTGTAATCCGTCTTTCGCCATATCCCAAGCAACTGCGCCAAAAAATTGATGTGGCAAAAATACTTCCGTGCTTAGGTACTCAAGTGCAGGTTGTCAAGTTATAATACTTGGTAAGTCCAAGTGTCGAACCACAAGGATAGTCAGAAAGACGATGTGGTGATTACGAGTCCAAGGTTGTGTTAAGAGAATTTGATTGGTTGATTTTAGTGGTTAATTTTAAAGTCTTGCAATAAAAATTAAAGTGATGTAACAATAAATGAGAAAAGGCAAAGGCATTATATAATTCATTTGTTTTGCAAAGTTATGTAGAATCAACCTTATTCAAAGTTCTTAATGCAATTCCTAAGTGTTGAGTATTTTACCCTTTTATAAGCAAAAGGGTGTGGAGTAAAAGCAATCCATTCCCATATAAATGCCATATAAAGAAATGGTGTAAGCAAAACTCAACACAAGTGTATCTCTCGTTTTTATCTTGTAACAAATGCTATGAGGCAAGTGCAACCCATTCTCATATAATGTTCAACCAAGATACAAACTTGAGGTACACTAAAAGAAAAGGCATAAATTTAGACTAGGCATTTGAGAACTCATTGTTAGTTTCCCCTAGCCAATTGACTTGATTATGAAAATGGCCAACTATAAAGTGTTTAGCTCAATAAATCATAACATTTCATTTGTCTAAGATTGGGAGGTCTAGGTGGAGGTTAAACCATCCTATTTAGACATATTTTATAAATACAAATTGAATCCTTAGAATGATTAGTGAAGTTGTTTATGACATAAATTTAAAAGATCCTCTTTGGCAACATTTTAACTAAATAGATGATGAGTCTCAAAAATCATATAAAGTGTCGAAAGCACTCAACGTATCATTAAAGTATTCAAGGGTTGGAATATCAAATTTATGGTGTTTCCATGAATATTCAAAGACTAATCATGCTTGGCAATGAAAAGTATCTCATTCATAGAACGAATGGATATAGACTAGTAAGAAATACACAAGTGTTTTATCTCCTCATTAATGATTGAGATCTATGTATACAAGGCATACAAAGTCATGTAACACCCCTGCCTTAATCTACATGATAATATCTGTAATTAAGACGTAGAGCATTACTAACCCATCTTAGTATGACTAAGATTGGTGTATAAAAAGTAAACAAATATACAACAACATGTAAATCAAGTGTTCTTAGGCTTGGGGTATAAAAACATGTTATAACATCTAAACATACATCAGGTTTATATAAAACCAAACCACATGAATTCCTAAAGTAAGTACAGTCCTCGGGCTAGCCGTGGCTTCCCGAAAAAATATATGTACACCCAAAATGAATTATATCAGATCTTATATTTCATCCCTAATCCCGTCGCTTCCTTGTTCTCATGGGACTCATGAGTACCTGTAATATTTTAAAGAAACGGGGTGAGCTATACGCTCACTAGGGCCAAGTAATAGCAAAAGTATCACGTGTAAAACTCACGTCAATTTAAAACCATATATTCGTTAAACAATGCATGCATATGCCAATGCAGGTTACCTCCCTTGTGTCAACCATAGAACCACGAAGCCAAAATATACCAATGCTGAACCAGAGTGTAACATGATCCTAACCGCCGAGAATAGAACCTGATAACAATCATAAGTTGGCCCAACGGCCTCAAAGAATGTCATGAAATCATAACCAAGTTAGACCACAAGTCCACCAATAATATCATATAAACAGAATCATCAGTACCTTACCGTTATCTAGATTTTTGGACTACTCACCGCTGGCTCTAGATAGCAGACACGTTGCTACCCTCCGGAGGTTTAAGGATTTTCAACTCAAGGGCACTAGGCCCTACTTATTTTTATACCGGTAAGCACCAACCAACACATAATTCTTTCACCATCGAAGGGTCATAATAGAATCATAGCAGGATCCATAACAGGATCATATCATATTCAGAACGATATAATAATCACAACTGGCTTCCATCATCATAAAGGAGATATACGCCAATCTGTTGGGCCATAAGAATGATACACATATGCCAAGAGTCTTCAAGCAATTGGTTGACACAATAATGATATGTATAGTATGTAAAACATACTATTCTATAGATACATAAAGCAATTTATGCCATATCTACTTTAATAAATCCCATACCATATTTCGTGGTGTGTACAAACCATCAATAAATCCATTTTATCAACAAACAACACTCACACAACCAAGAGATACCTTATATTGTTCAAATAACACTTTACAGCAAGTATATATGGCATATCTTGCCTCAATCATGCAATCATCACTTGATAAATCATAAAAACAACATGAGACCATTATATATTCAAGTTTTTCAAACAAATGATAATCAAGTAAAATGATTCTTACATAATAAAGTGGTATTATCAAGTTTTGAAAGTCAAAGAACCATTATTTCGTGTTTATTAGCCGTAGAGAAGAAGGAAATATAACAATCCAGGCTCTCCCAAAACAATCCCAAGGAGGAAGTTGATGAATAGTAAGCTAGAAGAGGATTTATGATGATTTGGAGCATAAATATTCGATCGGGAGTGAAAACAAGCGAGAATCACTTAAGAACTCCTTTCTTTCTCTCTAGAACTCTCTAGAAGTTAGTGAAAGAGTTTGGGTCAAAATAGGTGAAAAAATAGACAAAAAGCACTTAAAAACAACCTAAGTCGGTGGACTGTTCCGGATGGCAGACCAGTATGCAGACAAGTGGATACCGGTTCGTAGTGCAAATTTCCCCAAATTTTTATAAGTCGGACCAGTATGCGGCAGCTAAACTTTTCCCTAACATGCAAACACCGGACCAACATGCTAAAATACCCATACGGTCCGCGTGTAAACTTTTTCCCATTTTGTTTTGGCCATAACTTCTTGCTCGGTACCCCGATTGAGACGATCTTTATATATGCTTGAATAGGTAATTCAGAGATCTACAATTTATGAAAGGAGCTTTTCTCCAAATTATGCACAGATAATTTCTATAATTACCAATATCACACCATATCTAATCAAAACAACATAATTAATATTAATATAAATACAAGATGTTACAAATCAAATCATCGTATGAAAATTATTTTACTAGCTTATGAATAGTTGATTATATGGAGAAGATGAATGATTCAACAAATATTTAACAATACTAACAATGAAATGAGAATTGAACTTACATAATTAATGCATTACAAACATCATTTTTAGCCTTAGCAAAGAAATTTACTCCATAATAAACGTACAGACAAGAATTATAGAAGTGACCTCCATTTCTCTCTCTAAAAACTATTACAAGCTCTCTATAAATTGAGAGATGAGAAGTAATAAAAGATATTCCTTCAATACAACAATAAATACTATAAATAGAAGTGTTGTGTTGTCTACCTTCCATCTTTCCACTAAGAATCCAAAAATAAACAATGATTTTTTTTTTATTTTTCATGGATAAATCCACTATTTTGGATGCCTTTTGTTCCATGAAAAATTCTACTATCTTAAAATGCCTTTTGTCTCATGAAAAATTCCACTATCTTGGATTCCTTTTGTTCCATGAAAAATTCCACTATCTTAAGATACCTTTTGTCCCATGGAAGATTTCACTATTGTATTAAGTACAATATTTCTTGAAATCGAATAATTACAAAAGTGCTACGAGACTAATCGCAAAATTAGTTGACAAACCGAGTAGTTTTAGAGAGATAAACGCATCAAACAACTCCAAAATTGAGCGTATGAATGACAATATTGTGCATTTATCACCCGTGTTAGTGTGTCTTCTTCATCTATTATATAATTAAAACGAATACCTTCTAATATCATATAATTATAACATATCATCAAGGAGGGTTCAGATTATGCATATAACAAAATAGGTAGCATGGAATTTTCAAAGTTAAACTTCTTTAAATTAAATTTGTTTCAATCATAGTTTTAAGCGGGTCAAAGTTCGAATTTAGCTAGACTTACCCCAAGCCATCCCCAAACCATGATTGACAAACACATAATATTGTAATTTCTGTACTCATTTACAATGAGCATTGACGCATTTATTGCATTAAACATCCGAATTACCTAAATTATTCTCTTTATGGTCCTTAAGCACATTTTACACTAACTTGGCTTAAAAGGCCACTTGTGGCAAATTGTATAGATTCAATTTGTTGATATTGTTTGAGACTTGATACATGAAGTGGGTAACCTCTAAATATCCAGTCTAGAGTGAATTAAAGTGATTCGAAGTGAAGAAACCAAACATGATCACTTAATTGTTTCTTCCGAAACAAGTGCTACTCTACTTAAAAAATGTGAGCATCATTTCTCTCAAACAAACTGTTGAATCATCCTAAAATTTGGATATGATGTACTTCAAGGCGTTACCTAGCTAGCTTTTGACCAAATTTCAAAATGATCAGACATCGTGAAGACCTCCATTATATTGTTACAAAATGGCTGCGCAAATGGACAAGGCCATGATTGATCATGTTTTGTCCATGATAGATCATGGGTGTCAAAAATGCTCTAGTAGCCTAGCCTTTTCTCTACACCATGATCGATCATTTTCCTACATGATGGCCTTTTCACACTATTTTTGAGCTAATTTTATTGTTTTAAGTTATTTTAGATATTTTGGTTGACATTTTGTATAAATAAAAGGGCATAGCTTGTTGTCTAAGAGTTTTCATTGATTAAAGCATAGGATTGAGGGAAATGACTCTTGGAGCTTTGCTTGTATTTTATTATTGATTTTGTGTTTAATAATTTTATAAGAATGAAGTTTTATTTTATAATCTTTATTTCTACAATTTTTTTGGAGTAGACTATTTGTTAAGGCTAATGAAGAAGTTTATAATGTGATTTGGTGTGGTTTTAATCTCATTCCATAGTTAGTATTGATAAATACTTATGAATCATTGTTCTTCTTCTAATCAACCATTCCACAATTTTACAAGATATTTAGATAAGTTGATTTGTGATAAACGCATAATATTGTCATGCATAAGCTCTTTCCCAGAGTCGCATGACGCGTTTGTTGCTTTAATTCTGCCTAATTATCCGCTTATCTTGAGATTAGTGTCTTAGCGAGTTTTGTATCTAACATGGCCCAAGTTGGTGTGTATTTTGTAGTATTCCATGTGTTTGTAGGATTGGAGTACAATGGCATTGCATGAAGTGATCAAGAGTAAGCTCGGAGGCTTGCAAAGTGCTGAGTGAACAAGTTCCAGACCCATGATCGATCATGGGCAAATCCATGATCGATCATGGTTGCAAGATTTTCTGGCAGAGCACTTCCATGATCGATCATGGGCATAACCATGATCGATCATGGCCCTTGCAACTTGGCCATTTCACACCCAAAATGGGCTATTTTAGTGGTTTAAGCTATTTTAGATATTTAGTTAGATATTTTGCAACCTTTTAATATATATTATTTTCTCTTAGCTTCTTGGCTAAGACATCTAAGTTTTTGGTAGAAGTTCTAGAGAGAAGTGGGAGCTAAAACCTTGTAATTTCTTCTTCTTCTTGTAAGTTTACTTTGATTTTAAGAAATGAATGCTTCTTCTATAATTCTTGTTTCGAGTATTATGGAGTAGTCTTTTACTAAGGTTACGGAGGTGAACCGCGATATAATATTCGGTGATTTATGGCTCAATCCATGTTTAAAGTTTGAGAAATAGTTGTAAATCCTTTTCTTCTTCATTTCCTCCATTGTTGCAAGCTTTCTAGGTATATTCATAATATTAAGACTTTATATGCCTTGTATATTTAGTGCTTGGTTGTTAATGAACATACAACATATTTATATGGTTCTAAAAAGCTTGTAGTCCCTTTCCCCATCCATGGAGTTTTTCCCTCTTCATAGAAATTATGAATAGTTCTTAAAACTCCATAGATGGATTTTAAATTTGTTTAGCTTATCTTTGATTCATTTATTGATATATTGAGTGCTTCTTACACTTTATGTGATACTTAGACTCTTTATTTTCTACCATATGTGATAAATGATGAGTTGACTAATTTATCCCATAAACTTTATTCCGTTTCATTGTTAGGATTCACTTTATAATTTTCATTCTTTAAATCATGAGATTACCACACTTGCTTGATGTTAAATCTTTTTATGATGAGTTCGTCATATCTATCTCGGATTAGCTTCATCGGGAATGGGTTGCCTTGCTTCACACCCGTAGCTAAGAGGTAGGAATGATAACCTCGTCTTTGGTGGTATGTCGTTTGTATCTCTCTTGATATAGCTTCAATTCGGGAATGAGTCGCCTAGCGTCGCACCCTCTGCTATTGAGAGATACACCAACATTCCCCATTTCTCGAGAATCCTTGTGTTCTAATCTTAGTATGAGCTAATGATCACCGTTTCTTAAATCGTAACTAATCTCCACCTACCTTAGTGCTTTCTTATTTATTTTCGCATCTGTTTTACATTTACGTTGTTCTACAACAAACCAACTCACAGAAACCAGAAAATCACTTAATCCGTAATCCATTCCATTCCTCTTCACTTATCCCTGTGGTTCGACACTCGGACTTCCGAGACTATATTACAACTTGACGTGCCTGCACTTGGGCTCTATCGCAACGCGCTATTTAAGCGGCGTCAAGTTTTTGGCGCCGTTGCCGGGGAATAAGGCAAAAGGCGGATTCTGGGTTTTGTATAAAACCATTCTGTAAGTATTTCTCTCTATTTGATTAATTTATTTTTCTCCCTTATTTTCTGTTTTATTTTGTAGAGTTCCCAAGGAGTGATTCGAATCATTGTCCAAGCCCATGCAAGGGCGATTGTTTGTGGATATTCGAATTAGCCCTCCCACATCTCCAAGAATGGCAAACCAAGGTAGAGCCGCGGATCATGAGAGCGATAATGAAGGGGAAGGTGCCAACAATGTTCCTCATGTTAGGACCATGAGAGACTACCTTCAACCGCCTCGGGCAACTTCGAATTCGTGCATTGTGCTTCCCGCTGGCCAAGCCGGAGCATTCTCTTTCAAACCGGGTATGCTTCAACATATCCCTTCTTTTCATGGTATGGAGTCGGAAAACCCATACTTGCACTTGAAAGACTTTGAAGAAGTCTGCTCCACATTTCGTGAGGCAAATATTAATGAGGATGTCATGCGTTTAAAGCTCTTTCCTTTCTCCCTAAAAGATAAAGGAAAAATTTGGCTAAATGCTCAAAGACCACAATCAATTCGGTCTTGGCAAGAACTTCAAGCGGAATTTCTAAAAAAATTCTTTCCCGTGCATAGAACCAATGCTTTAAGAAGGGCGATATCTAATTTTTCGCCAAAAGAAAATGAAACGTTTTATAAGTGTTGGGAAAGATACAAGGAACTTCTAAACGCATGCCCTCACCATGGTCACGAAACGTGGAGCCTTGTTAGTTTTTTCTATGAATCTCTCACCCCTGATATGCGTACGTTTGTTGAGACCATGTGTAATGGTCAATTCTTAAGTAAGAATCCCGATGAGGCTTTATTGTATTTTGATGAATTAGCGGAAGGTGCCCAAAATTGGAACACCTATTCCGAGGAACCCAAAGCAAAAACTCAAGGAAGGGGTGGGTTGTACCAAGTGTCTAATGAGGATGACATGGGTGCGAGGTTATTCCAATTGTCTAAGAAAGTAGAGGCAATGGAAGCAAGTAAGTTTAAGGAGGTCAACGTAGTATCCTCGAGTCAGTTGTGTGTCATTTGTGAAAATTCAGGACACACCACCGAGGATTGTCCTACCATTCCCGCTTTCCGGGAAGTCCTCAAAGATCCCGCCCAAGTCAATGCTTTACACCAGTACAACCAAAACCGTAACCAAAACGATCCTTATTCTCAAAGGTACAATGAAGGATGGAAGAATCACCCCAATTTCAGTTGGGGAGGAAATCAAAGTCAGAACCACAACCAATATAATCAGAACCAAAGGCAACAACAACAACCTCAAAACTCTTTTGTTCCACCTCAGAATCAAAATCCCAACCAAAACTTGGAAGCTTTGTTGAGATCATTTGTGGACAAAACGGATCGTGATGTGGGTGAGTTAAAAACTCAAATGTCTAAACTCACCACCGCCCTAGCTACCCAAGAGAAGGGAAAATTCCCCTCTCAACCTTTAGCGAATCCTAGAGGTCAAGTTCAAGTAGTAGAGGGAGGAGAGTCTAGCTCCAAGATAGAAGAACTCAAATCTATCACAATCTTGAGAAGTGGTAAGGAGGTAGACAAAACTATTGTTCCTAAAACCCCCAAGGTGGCGGACATAGTTAATCCCACGCATGTTGAGGAGTCGGAGGTAGAAAAAGTTGTGAGTGAAGAGAAGAAGAGAGAGGAAGAGAGACAAGGAAAGGAGGATCTTGAGAAAATCAAGAACGGAATTAAGGTCCCTTTCCCGGAGAGATTGAACCAACCATCCAAATCTAATACTGAGATTTTGGATGTGTTTCGACAAGTGAAAATCAACATTCCATTGCTTGACGCGGTCAAGCAAATACCTTCGTATGCTAAGTTCCTCAAGGACTTATGCACGACAAAACGAAGGTTGAATGTTAAGAAGAAGGCCTTTATGGCGGAGCAAGTGAGCTCCATCATGCAAGGCACGAGAGCCCCTAAGTTCAAGGACCCCGGTTGCCCCACAATTTCGTGTGTCATAGGAAATTGTAGGATCAAAAATGCTTTGCTAGATTTGGGAGCAAGTGTGAACGTACTCCCATATTCTGTATATCAACAATTGGGGTTGGGTGAGTTGAAACCCACGAGGGTTACTATTCAATTAGCGGACCGATCCGTTAAGATACCAAGAGGGATAGTCGAAGATGTGCTTGTTCAAATTGACAAGTTTTATTTTCCCGTTGACTTTATCATCCTCGACATGCAACCCGTGTCGAATCCCGCTAAGGAGATTCCAGTTATCCTTGGGCGACCATTTCTTGCTACTTCTAATGCCATAATAAATTGCAAGAATGGAATTGTGAAGTTAGCATTTGGAAACATGACTTTAGAGCTAAACGTGTTCTCTTTGAGCAATCAAAGAGACGACGATGATGATGAGGAAAGTGAACACGTAAACATGATAGAGTCATGTATCCAAGACCACTTTGTGGCAAATTTCGAATCGAAGTCAATGGAAGGTTATCTAACCACTTCCGATGAACTCGAGGATTGTATGCAAGTGTTTTCCTTGTGTGACAAACAGGTTGAGTTTTTGGAGAAAGAGGAAAACACACAATCTCCCACCAAAAAGCTTGAAGGAAAAATGGATCTCAAGCTATTGCCGAGCAATTTGAAGTATGCCTTTTTGGGACCTTCAGATACCTTCCCAGTTATCATCTCGTCCGAACTTTCGGATGACCAAGAAGGAAGGTTAGTTCATTTGCTTGGTAAATATAAAAAAGCTTTTGGTTGGACTCTTGCCGACCTCCAAGGAATAAGCCCTTTGATTTGTACACATAAAATTCACTTGGAGGATGGGGCAAAAACATCAAGGCAATTTCAACGCCGGTTGAATCCTAACATGCAAGAAGTGGTTAGGAACGAGGTGTTGAAATTATTGGATGCAAAGATCATCTATCCAATCTCGGATAGTAAATGGGTTAGTCCAACTCAAGTGGTACCGAAAAAATCGGGTCTTACGGTAGTCAAGAACGACTCAAACGAGTTGATTCCACAAAGAGTCACCACCGGGTGGCGAATGTGTATTGACTACCGTAAACTCAATGAGGCTACTCGTAAAGATCATTTCCCCCTCCCCTTTTTGGATCAAACTCTAGAGAGGGTAGCGGGTCATGAATATTACTCTTTCCTCGATGGTTTTTCCGGGTACAATCAAATTGAGATTGACCTAGATGATCAAGAAAAAACCACCTTTACATGTCCTTTTGGTACCTTCGCTTATCGAAGAATGCCCTTTGGTCTATGTAATGCACCGGCCACTTTCCAACGGTGCATGCTAAGTATCTTTAGCGATATGGTGGAAAGGACTTTGGAAGTTTTTATGGATGACTTTACCGTCTATGGTAAGTCATTCGACAATTGCTTGGCTAACCTGGAACAGGTCTTGGGAAGATGCGTGGAAAAACAATTGGTATTGAACTGGGAGAAGTGCCATCTTATGGTTACCAAGGGAATTGTTTTGGGGCACATCATTTCTTCAGAAGGAATCGAGGTGGATAAAGCTAAAATTGAGTTGATTGCTAAACTTCCTACACCGAAGAATGTCAAAGATGTTCGATCTTTTCTAGGACATGCCGGGTTTTATAGGAGGTTTATCAAGAACTTCAGTTCCATTTCCAAGCCCATGTGTAGTCTACTTCTCAAGGATGCACCCTTTCAGTGGGATGCCAAGTGCGAGGAAGCCTTTGTCTCTCTGAAGCATATGCTTACTACTGCGCCGATTATGCAGACACCGGACTGGAGCTTGCCATTCGAGCTTATGTGCGACGCAAGTGACTATGCGGTGGGAGCGGTTCTTGGTCAACGAAAAGACAAGAAACCGGGTGTGATATACTATGCAAGTAGGACCTTGAATGATGCGCAAATGAACTACACCACGACAGAGAAAGAGCTTCTAGCAATTGTCTTCGCCCTAGACAAGTTCCGATCCTATTTGATAGGATCGCCAATTGTGATTTTCACGGATCACGCGGCATTGAAGTATCTATTCACAAAGAAAGATGCCAAGCCGCGGCTTTTGAGGTGGATACTCTTATTGCAAGAATTTCATTTAAGCATCAAGGACAAAAAGGGAGTCGAGAACGTGGTGGCCGATCATCTGTCTCGACTCACTTTTACGAACAACATTGAAGAAAGCCCGATCCAAGATTCGTTTCCAGACGAACAATTATTGGCAGTCTCGACGCTCCCATGGTATGCAGACATTGTAAATTATCTTGTAACTGACAAGATACCAAAGTCATGCGCGCACAAGATAGAAAAAGGTTTTTGAGTGAAGTGGGTCGATTCTATTGGATGAACCGTACCTGTTTAAGTATTGTGCGGATCAGATTATCAGACGGTGCATCCCAGAGGAAGAAGTGGAGAGAGCTCTATCTTTCTGTCATTCTGAGGCTTGCGGAGGACACTTCTCGGCAAAGAAGACCACCGCGAAGATTCTGCAAAGTGGATTGTATTGGCCGTCGCTTTTTAAGGACGCACAACGCTTTTGCAAGGCATGTCAAAGATGCCAAATGCTTGGAGGGATCTCCAAGAGGAATATGATGCCTCTCAACCCAATTCTGATGATCGAAATCTTCGACTGTTGGGGCATCGATTTTATGGGACCATTCCCATCCTCCTACGGTAATCTTTATATTTTAGTTGCCGTAGATTATGTTTCGAAATGGGTGGAAGCCCAAGCGTGTAAGAAAAACGATCACAAAGTGGTGATCCGATTTCTGAAAGAACACATTCTTGCACGTTTTGGCACCCCCAAGGCAATAATAAGCGATGGCGGTACTCACTTTTGCAATAAACCGTTTCAATCATTAATGCAAAAGTACGGTGTAAATCACAAAGTATCGCTCGCTTATCACCCTCAGACTAACGGTCAAGCCGAGCTGGCAAATAGGGAGATCAAACAGATTCTAGAGAAAACGGTAAACCCGAACCGCAAGGATTGGTCATTAAGACTGACCGACGCACTTTGGGCCTACCGTACTGCGTACAAAACAACTCTAGATATGTCTCCCTATCGCATTGTATATGGAAAACCATGTCATTTGCCAGTAGAGTTGGAACACAAATCATACTGGGCAACTAAGATGGTTAACTGTGATTTCGAAAAAGCCGGGCTTGACCGTAAGTTGCAAATTGATGAAATCGAGGAATTGAGAAGAGATGCATATGATAATGCGAAGATAAGCAAGGAACGTGCCAAAATTTTTCATGATAAATCTATTTTAAGGAAAGAATTCAAACTTGGGCACAAAGTTCTTATTTATGATACTCGTCTGCATCTCTTCCCCGGGAAATTGAAGTCTCGTTGGACCGGCCCATACATTGTCCGTCATGTATTTCCTTTTGGGACTGTGCAAGTTGAGGATCCCAAAACCGGCTATGTTTTTAAAGTAAATGGACAACGTTTAAAGCCATTTTTAGAATTCCCAATTCGAGAGGGGTCCACCCCTTTCGAAGACCCGACTTATGCCTAACAAGCATAGGTCGATTCTGTAAATAATGTTTTTTTGTAGTATTTTTGAGTTTCAGGAATTTTTGGGCGAGATTGGATCGAGCTGGACCAAGTTGGGGGGAGTGGAAAGGTGTTTCAAGTGAAGAAATCTCATGGGAGAATTTTTGTTGAAGGCATGATCGATCATGGTTATACCCATGATCGATCATGGGATCAAATTGAGGAGGCAGTGCACTTCCATGATCGATCATGGGCAAAACCATGATCGATCATGGTGAAATTTTCCTGCGGCAGTAGACTTCCATGATCGATCATGGGCAAAGCCATGATCGATCATGGTCCCTCTTAAAAACAGAGCAGCCGTTTCTAAACCCCAAAATCGTGCCCCATTTTCTCTCTAACTCCCATTTCTCTCCATCTCCCTTCTTCAAACCTTCAACAATCATCATATCAAACCCTCCCCTAGCCTTTCCACCTCCATAAACTCTCAATTTCACCCCCAAACTCCAAACCCATCTACTATCAACACCTCTTTCTCTCTCTAAAACCCCAAACCCCCAATTTCGAGCCCTACTCCCCAAAATTTTGAAATTTCTCTCTATTTCTCCCCTCTCCCCACATCAATGGCTGCCATTACTCCAGTTAACAAGCCAGAAGAGCTTCAAGCCGCGAGGGGTGGGTACCGCGGGTTCCGTAGCCGTCAGGAGTACGATTGGTGGAATTACGCTTTCAGGAACCGGGCTGTGATGATCGAGAGGCCTGTGATTATTGGTGCCTTGGACGATTTCCCTCAAATGGGAACATTCGAAAGACACGAGGGGTGGGTTCAATATTTGCGACAACCAGGTAATCAATGTAATCTCACTCTATGTCGTGAATTTGTAGCAAGTTTGGTGCGTGTGCCCAATGCTGCTTATGCCTATGTTGCCCACGTACGTGGGAGAACTGTTCCTTTCAACCTCGAGGTTGTTAGTAGAGTCACGGGGATTCCGGCATTGCCTGATGGCAGCTATGACCTCCCTCATTCAGCCCGTATTTTATACCCCACTGATGACGAGTTGGCTACGTTCTTAGCCGGTCGTCCAATGACTTGGATTGGCACGCAATTCGATAGGAACAATTTAGCACCATAATTCAGGACCCTGTGGCTTGTTGTAGCCAATGCGTTAGATCCCACCTCGCACATTCAACATTTGTACACCTATCATGCCTATGTTCTATATGTAATTGCTCGCAATAGGCCGTGTTGTTTGGTTCGCTACATAATGCGAAAAATCATGAAAGTCTATGACACGGTAGCCCATAACGAAACGATAAAATTTGGTGTGCTTCTGACCCGCATTTGTTTGGAGGCGGGTGTCCAAGAAAGGGACACCGATGTCAGAAAGATACAGCGGGCCCCGATAAACAGGTCCACCCAGGCTAGAGCCGCCGGACAACTGAGAAATAGGCCAAGTTCTTCCACAGCCGCACCACAACAGGGGGGTAGCGAAGAAGAAGGGGCAGAGGAAGCAGGAGCGGATGTTCCGGGTCAGTCAAGGCGTAGAAGAAGGGCAAGCTCTGGGCCTGTGGATGACAATAGGGAGTTCATTAGAGAGCAGTTTGAGCAGATGACTGCTTTGATGCAGACCGGGTTTGCTAGCGTCAACGAGAGGGTAGAGATTATGGTATTGCGTCAGGACCGTTTGGAGGCAGATATTGCAGCTCAGGTCGAGGCACGAGTTGCAGCTCAGATGACGACTCAGCAGGAGTTCATACGCCAACAGTTCGAGGCGTTGTATGGTCGTTTTCCACCACCCCCACCTTCTGATATGTGATGATGATGTGATAGCCTGAAAACTCTTTAAGTACCTATATTTATGCTTAGTTTTATTTTATTTCTTTTGGGTTGTATTAGAATTGAGACTTGATGTTAACATTAGAACTTGGTTTTAATGGTTGAATGTTATGGTTTTTGCTTTTGAATTCTAATTCTAACCCGTTTTGTGAATAGTTTTTGTTTATCTCTTATTTTTGTCTCATGGAGAGCAAAGTCATTGTAGCCCTTCCGTGCGTTGTTGTTGTTCTCTTTACATTGAGGACAATGTGTGTTTCAAGTGGAGGGGGGTACGTTATTTTGTGTTTATTTTGTTTGGCTTGCTATCAGTCATTCCCATGAGTAGAAGAGATTTGTTCAATTTTTTTTTTTTTTTTTAGAAGTTTGAAAATTGATGATTGATTGATATTTTGTTCGATGAAGATTATTGTTTCATTAGCTTTTGGCATGAATTCTTTGATCTAGATAGGAATTTGAATGATAATCTAAATTGCCTTACTCCACTTAGTCTCATATCCCGTTATATTCTCATGCTCCACATGCTAGATTGCTTCGGTTGTTTTCAATTCGGTAATAACACCTAGATTTATTTTCATTGAGAGAAGAAAAATTTTTGTCCAAAAATAATGGAAGCTCTTTCGAAAAGATCCTCCAATGAGAGGACAAAAGCATAGCACTTTAATAACTTGGATGACTTTTATCCTAATATTGACTTAAAGCTTCACTTGACTAAATCTTAAGTCTCTTTGTCTAATATTATGGATGGGTATAGGTTGCCATATGGGAAAGGGTGAATAGCTTCCTTTAAGCTCCAATGAATGAGCAGAATTTTGAAAAATTTCATAAGTGAGACCGCTGCCCCCCATAGAGACGAAAACCACCCTAATCTAATTTAGCGAAATTTTCAAGTAAAAGATAAAGAAAGTGCTTAGAATCGACATATCTTGGAGCTTTTGTTTTTGAAAAAGTTCTCTCTTCCTTCTTGAATGATTATGACTCTTTGTGTTTATATCGAATTGTTTGAATCGAAGTCTGGTATTTGAGCATTGGAGAATATGGGATTGTGTTCTAAAGGAGATAGGTGAATTAGATGATCATTCAAAAGTCCGTCATTCTGGAAAATTGACAATAATGCCTCTTGCTTTGCAAATTGAAACTTGAATCTTCATTCTCACCATTCATCATGATCAAACTTCCAATGTTTGTAGGTATCATTTCTGAAAACCTTCACGAGATGCAACTCGTCTTCTTTGGGAACTTAGAAGTTAACATCTTTTTGTATAGTGTTTTATTTTTGTAATTATATATTTTTGTCTTGCTAAGGGACTAGCAAGAGATAAGTTGAGGGGAGTTGATAAACGCATAATATTGTCATGCATAAGCTCTTTCCCAGAGTCGCATGACGCGTTTGTTGCTTTAATTCTGCCTAATTATCCGCTTATCTTGAGATTAGTGTCTTAGCGAGTTTTGTATCTAACATGGCCCAAGTTGGTGTGTATTTTGTAGTATTCCATGTGTTTGTAGGATTGGAGTACAATGGCATTGCATGAAGTGATCAAGAGTAAGCTCGGAGGCTTGCAAAGTGCTGAGTGAACAAGTTCCAGACCCATGATCGATCATGGGCAAATCCATGATCGATCATGGTTGCAAGATTTTCTGGCAGAGCACTTCCATGATCGATCATGGGCATAACCATGATCGATCATGGCCCTTGCAACTTGGCCATTTCACACCCAAAATGGGCTATTTTAGTGGTTTAAGCTATTTTAGATATTTAGTTAGATATTTTGCAACCTTTTAATATATATTATTTTCTCTTAGCTTCTTGGCTAAGACATCTAAGTTTTTGTAGAAGTTCTAGAGAGAAGTGGGAGCTAAAACCTTGTAATTTCTTCTTCTTCTTGTAAGTTTACTTTGATTTTAAGAAATGAATGCTTCTTCTATAATTCTTGTTTCGAGTATTATGGAGTAGTCTTTTACTAAGGTTACGGAGGTGAACCGCGATATAATATTCGGTGATTTATGGCTCAATCCATGTTTAAAGTTTGAGAAATAGTTGTAAATCCTTTTCTTCTTCATTTCCTCCATTGTTGCAAGCTTTCTAGGTATATTCATAATATTAAGACTTTATATGCCTTGTATATTTAGTGCTTGGTTGTTAATGAACATACAACATATTTATATGGTTCTAAAAAGCTTGTAGTCCCTTTCCCCCATCCATGGAGTTTTTCCCTCTTCATAGAAATTATGAATAGTTCTTAAAACTCCATAGATGGATTTTAAATTTGTTTAGCTTATCTTTGATTCATTTATTGATATATTGAGTGCTTCTTACACTTTATGTGATACTTAGACTCTTTATTTTCTACCATATGTGATAAATGATGAGTTGACTAATTTATCCCATAAACTTTATTCCGTTTCATTGTTAGGATTCACTTTATAATTTTCATTCTTTAAATCATGAGATTACCACACTTGCTTGATGTTAAATCTTTTTATGATGAGTTCGTCATATCTATCTCGGATTAGCTTCATCGGGAATGGGTTGCCTTGCTTCACACCCGTAGCTAAGAGGTAGGAATGATAACCTCGTCTTTGGTGGTATGTCGTTTGTATCTCTCTTGATATAGCTTCAATTCGGGAATGAGTCGCCTAGCGTCGCACCCTCTGCTATTGAGAGATACACCAACATTCCCCATTTCTCGAGAATCCTTGTGTTCTAATCTTAGTATGAGCTAATGATCACCGTTTCTTAAATCGTAACTAATCTCCACCTACCTTAGTGCTTTCTTATTTATTTTCGCATCTGTTTTACATTTACGTTGTTCTACAACAAACCAACTCACAGAAACCAGAAAATCACTTAATCCGTAATCCATTCCATTCCTCTTCACTTATCCCTGTGGTTCGACACTCGGACTTCCGAGACTATATTACAACTTGACGTGCCTGCACTTGGGCTCTATCGCAACGCGCTATTCTAGCGGCGTCAATTTGACTTTATGTGCCAAATATATTTAGTTCTCAAGCATAAATAGAAAGAAAGTGCACTTGTATCGGTACACTTAATGATATAGTGAGTGCTTAAAACATTTTATGTGATATTTTGGAGGTGCTATATTTATGTCACCTTTAGAAAATAATGTTACTTACCTTCTTCCTGGATTTTATTTAAAAGTAAAATAAATAAAAGTAAATTACAATTTATTAGTAACATATTTCCTTTTGAAAAGTTGTAGGACGACCCTACCCTATGTTGTGCCCATACGGCTTTCGGAGGTGGCGGGGGTTAGGCCCAGGGATCCAACTGGCCCGGTCCGCACACATAATAACGATATTATCCACAAATTTAAAAACTTTTGGGCCATAGGGTACGAGACTTTTTATTAAATGGCTTGTTAGTATGTGCACTACAAAAAACGTATTTAAAAAACTTAAAAAAAAAACAAAAATAGAAAAAAAAAATTAAAAAACAAAAAATTATACCATAATACTCGGCACTACAAGAAATTTGATCATTTAAGTCACTTAAAAGGTGACTTAAATGATCAGTTAAGTCACTTTCAAGTTTATCCTCAAGTGACTTAATCGGCGGTGTCATAAAAAATTCATAAAAGTGACTTAAAAAAAATCATAGGTTGGTGAAATAGCACTAAATTAAAAGTGACTTAAAATGAATAAAAAAAAATAACTTTTGCACCTGCTCATAATATAGCAACCATATAATTTTATCAATTAACCCAATTAACAAAGCAACGATTTTTTAGCTAATGTTTCACCATTCAGAAATCCAAATCAATACAACCCAAACAAATAATGTTCGAAACAACTCAACAATCCATCAAAACAATTCCTAATGTAACATTCAATACAACCCAAAAGTGAAAGGTATGTTACTCCAAACAAACAATTCCTAATGAAACCAACACAAATAATGTTCAAAAAGTGAAAAGTATGAAACTCTAAACAAATAATGTTCCTAATGTAACAATGTAGCTTTCCCTTTGTTCAAAAAGTGATTGAACGAAGAAACTCCAAAGCCATGATTATCCCTTTCGTAACAATGTAGCTCTCACATCCTCTTTAATCACCACCGGCCACCTTTATCTCATTTGAAACTAATGTTCTACATAAATATAAATGAAATAAAATCAATCAAGGGCTCATTTGATTCGTTCACATGAAAAATATTTAGATTATGTGAAAAGAGATTTTTGACAAAAGCCCATATAAGCAATTAGAAATTCAAAATTTTAGGAATTTTTTTCCATGGAATTAGTTTCCAAAGAATTGGTTTCCAAGGAATTGGTTTCCTTTGGAAATGATTTATTGTTAAATGTTGAATTGCATCATATGCTACCTACTAAATAAGTCGTAATCATCTCACTATTCAATAAAAAAATCGAATAATTTCAAACTCAAAGTAATTGCACTAGTAGAAGTGATATATACCTTACTTTTTTCGTCTCCTTCAATATGATTCTCACATATACTCCACAAGAAATTCTATTAACTCGGTCCGCACTTCGTCAATCGCATCCATTGTGTATGTTTCTTTGTGAGATAAATTTCTTATCTAAATAATTAAATATAAAGAAAATGTGAGTTTTTGGAAGACAAGATAAATGAAGTATAACCAAAACAATCAATATTAAAAAAGTTACCTTCGTTTCCATAGGTTGAGAAAAATCGGACATCAATTCACTCATAAATTTCATTACAAAATATCCGCATTCAACTCCTCCTTCTTGTATTGGGACCTAGTTTATAAAGATCACAAAGCTTGACAATTTAGTAGTAGCTAGGAATCAAATGATAACAAAAATAATAATATTTTTATTACAATTAATCTAGCTACCTTTGGGGTTTCCCAGATTGGTTTTGGCATTGAGCTTCCATTAACAAAGACTATCCATTCCATGAATAGCTTGGAAAAACCAAATCTAAATAGGTGTTCTTTTATATCCATTAGGCTGCAAGATATTCACATTGATTGCATGGGCATCGAATGAAGAATATCACTAATTTTCAGAACTCTAAGAAATTGTTCATCCCTTCTCTATATTCTCGTGAAAGCATTCTTATATCCATGACCTATCCATCCTAATAAAACATGTCACCGAACAATAAAAGTACATTATTCAAGAAAATACAAGTTATAATGTATACTTACGTATTGATATATAAAAAAACTTTAGTTTCGTATTCGGTTCAGTACATATAGAATCTAACCAGTAGATAATCATAGTATTGAGGTCAATCACAATAAGTAGGTTTCAATGGATATTATTTTATAGATGTCGATGAGTAGGTTTCAAATATATATTTTTCATCTAATTTTGATTTTTGGATTTAAAGTTATGGTGTTGTAAAAGTTTTTTTAAAGAGAAAATAAAGTGAAATAAATTTTGGGAAGTGTAAAAGTAAAGTTGATTTTAAGTTGAGTTTTTAAAATTTTGAGAAATAAACACCCACCAAACATGGCCTTAGCTTCCTATTTTATCAAACTAGTAATTAATAAAATTCTGAAAATGTACAAGTTAAAGAATACAATATATCACAGTAATCGACTTGTTCATACTTGTACCCGAACTTGGAGGTGACCTGCACGGAGTCTCCTATCTTCATGCGTATAAGCCTTGGTGAACTTGGAGGTGTCCTGCACAGAGAATATTATAAATGAATTAGGCTTCAATTTTTGTGGATTTTCCTTTTTCTAGTCTCAGTTATGAAATCTGACCCGGGGATTTATGCAATAGTCCCCTGTATAAATGTAATTACTAATGTTTGTAGTGTAAGCATGGTCATTTACAACATGGATTGTGCATAGACAAGTGATTCTCAACCCATATGGTCTGCATCAGATTGAAGGAGCAGTGAACTTGCACCATAAAATTCAATCCAAAAGCAGCACATATGCGCAACCCACAAAGCACTCACCCACAAATCTATACAGAGTAATTTGAATTCTGCCCATATAATGACATTCCAGGAAAAAAAAAAATTGGCATTCATGCAAGAAAGTGGAGTCTGTTTTTTGCTTTTCTTCTGAACTTTAAACCATGGAATAAGGCAAAGGAAAATGAGATGACGCTGAAGGCCATCAATGTATTTTACCTTTTTCTTTTTCAGTGAAAATTTCCACTTTTCGGTAAACTCATTAACAACAGCACCAAAAGAAGCTTCATCATGTCTACCATAACCTCAACTTTTGCTTTCATTTTATAACTACTAAACCTTGACTAACAGTATCCATTACATCTCCGCTTCTTTTTTCAAGGACAACAGAAAAATGAGTCTGTCGTATGATTAGTTTGATCATCTTTAGCATATAAACAATTCCCTAATTTTCATTTTCTTCTACAAAATGTACAGTATGTTCAATAATATCACTAAGCCACCTGATAATAATATGCTGTTGGAGAAGAGTGATTTCAACCTGGAAATCAAACAAGAAGAAGCTAATTATTACTAAACTAATTGAATCATTGCTAATTGTTCTTCTACAATTTGCTCTTCAAGTTCTCTATGGTCTGCATCAGATTGAAGGAGCAGTGAACTTGTGCTCAGCAAGTCTCTGAAGTTTTTGTGGATTTTCCTAATTATGTATAAATGTAATTACTAATGTAGGAAGCATGCTTATACCTAATGTAGATGTTTCAGACCTGGATCTATTACTAAGTGGGGCTTTCGAGAAGTCATCCCACTTGGCTCAACAAAATAACCTCAACCCATATGATGAAGATGACATTTGTCTGCCATCATGACAGATAAGTCATTATAAGGATATACATGCAGTACCTATATGGATGTTCAATTTTTCATCACTTCAGAGTAGAGTTGGAAATTCTGAATCGTTGTATTAATGTTTGACGATTCACAATCTAACTCCCCTGTTCAGTTGATATCACTTTCGTATTATCTACTATGATAGCAAATAGCAGAATTACCTGTTCAGTTGATATCACTTTCGTCAACTGAAAACAACACTCCTGTTCTGAATGGTAAGAATTAACATTAGCTAATCATTTTTGAAAACAACAATGATTATGTTAAAATTCGAAAAAGAACAACCTTGATCTCCTAAAAACTATGACTTGACTCTTTACGGTAATGTTTTTGTTTTTATTATAAAATCATTTTCAATGTTTCCAAACAAAACAAAAGAAAAATTGTTAAATTAGTTTTATAAAATAAGTTTATTTTATTAAACTATATGCTTGTTAAAAACTGTCCTTTTTGGGCTGGCAGCTAGACAAAAAGCTCAGAGACAATACAAGAAAAAGCTAAGAAGTTTCTCGACCTTCTGAGTGATGGTAATTTGAGATTAAAATGCTATTTTACTTTTTAATTACAATTTTAGTAAAAATAAGAAAAACCAAGGAAATACTGACACTGAATAAGTAAAAATGAAGATTTTCAAGATTGGATCCATTTGCATCACCTTACCCAGGCTAAGAAGCTTCCTTGTACTTGTTTCAACATAGACAACAATGCTTTCACTTCTATGCAAACAAGGCATTCACAGTACATATAGAACCAAGCATGTCAACTAACAATGTTAATAGATTTTCTTTTGCCATCATTCGTAAGAAAAATGGGTTAGCCAAGAATGGGTGGTACAGGGGACCCAGATTCCTATTGGAACCCTCAAAGTTCATTTCCCATAACCTAAAACTTCAGAGCTATTTTCCAAACTCTTCTCATCATATCCCAGAATGGGTGGTACAGGGGACCCAGATAACTTTTTAATGGTTTATATTTGGATTCCTTTTCATTAACTTAATATCGAACTGTACATAAAACTTTTTCTCTTTTTAAATTACAAGGCCTCAAAAGCTTATAGATCGAGTTAAGTAACGACCCAACAATAAATTTGTCGAAGGACTATTACAAATAACTGAAATTGTAATGACAACAATAACTGGAAAAGGATGAGAAAGAAATCATAAATACTTTCAAAAGCAGAACCAAAACCAAATTTTACACATTTGCTAAGTCCAATCGGAATACAAATTATTGCGCAAATGCAAAATATTATTTTAAGAGTGCTTGCTCGGCTATCTTATTCTTATCGATATAGGTGGATCAAACAGTGCTAATATACAGCAAAAAAAAAACTGTAAAAATAAGCCAGTGACCATAAAATAAGCTTGTGTTCAACTGTAAAAATAAGCCAGTGACCATAAAACTGGAAAATACTCTATTCCCCAGTCAATGAAATACAATATAGGTAATTACTCCATTTAGGTGTTCAAATCTATTAGCTATACAAGAAATCCAAACTCTTCTCATCATATCCCAAAACTTCAGAGCTATTTCCACAGCAAAAGCTTCACAAATGAGAACAAAAGGAAGTAAAATTCTGAAAACCATCTCAACTAGAAGATATTTAATCATTTAGCTAAGCTTCACCCTATCCGGTAGAACTCAATTACTGGAAAACTATATGTCTAGTAAAGTATCAGCAGAAAACAAATGAAATTCAATTTCAAAGGAATTTAACACAATCTCGTTAACTAGATAGGGCCAGTAACTTTAAGTGCTCGTTAGGCAAAATGTTGGAGTGCAAAATATTGGAGATGACAGGTGCTCGTTGTTACTAAATTGAGTAAAAAACACAAACAATTGGAGTGCAAAATGTTGAAGGCTCATACCAAGTAGAAATTACTGAAAATTATATCCCAAATTAGGCAATTCATACTTAAGAGTGTAGTTGAAAGGTAAATGTATGTGAATTAATGAAACTAAAGCCTCATATGAACATCATATCTATATGTATGCGAGCTAATTGATGACAATTTACAAAAATTGAAGCCATCGAACTATGAATGTGTCAACATACCAAATCAACTAATAATCAATAAATTAGGGTTTGAGAAATGATCGAAGTACCTTTGACGAGAATTGGAGACCTAGAAACACCTTAGAGAGGCGGAATATGGCCTGAATCTGAGTTGGCTGGCAGATTTACAAAAGATCTTAGATCTACTAGATGAGTGACTAGGAAGGGACGATTGTATACTGAAAAGGGAGTGGGTGACGAGGAAGATGAGGATTGGCTGGCCGGCAACGCTGAGAATTGACTCCGGCGACGGTGAAGAATAGCGGCAATGGTGAGAAGATCACGATGGTGAGGAATAAGGTTGTTCTTTTTTCTATTGAAGAAACTGTGGAGGAATTAGAAACTAAAGAGCCTGTGTTAACTTTTTCCTTAGTTTTCTTAATTTAGTAAGTCACTTTTAAAAAATTGTGGCTTATTAGTATAAGGTTTATAAAAGTGACTTAAAGTTTATTATTTATAATTATTTAAGTTACAAACTTAATAAGTGACATATTGTCTAATTTAAAAGTGACTTATTTAATAAAATTTCTTGTAGTGATGTTAATTGTTGTTCCATTTTGCTTCGGGACAATGAAAAAAATGTAGTCTTATTATTTATATTGACCATGTTTCTCTTTTGGAAAGATGGGAGACAATGACCATGGATCTTTATCTTCGAATCCATCGAAGTTGTATGGAAGGTGAGTACTCCCTGTGTGTTTATGAGAAATATGTGTTGGTAAGGTGCCATGGAAATTAATATCTGTTGTGCTCTTAGCAGCACCCTTTCTAGTTTGAATCTTTTTGGTAGTGATTTTTAATTTTTTATACTAATTTGGTTCTATGTATTTATACCACACTTTTTCTAAGCAGAATGCCGCCTCCACCGTCAACTCTTGAGATGGTAGTCCCTGCACATGCAGTGGGTAAAGTGATGGGCAGAGGTGGGGCAAATGTTGACAATATCCGTAAGGTGCATGCAGTCTTCTTCTTCTTTAGCAATTCTTCTACTTTTATTTACATATATATATATATATATATATATTTGGGGTGGGGGGTGGCTTGCTTGACAAAATATCTGCACCGCTATATGCATTGGTTATATTGAGGAATGGGAATCATGGGCTCTCAAACTCTTCCATTTGATACTAGGGCAGATGGACATTGTGATGGTGCCTCTTTTCAATATTAATATTTTGAGATGGTTACTTTTGTGTAGAAATTAGGAAATTACCCTCTGGTGCATTAAAATGGAAGAAATAATAATAGGGATCAAAATTGTCACAAAGACAAAACAAGGGAAAAAAGTGTCACCTGAGGTTAGCTTAGTGACATTTTTTACTTATATGGACACTTTCGTAATTACCCATTGTCCCTTTCTTTGAAAACAAATTTCATTATGATGCCCCAAATTGTAATTTTGTCTTGTACAATTATTTAGTATATATATATATATTAGTTCAGTTTCCGTGCCCCTTGGTCTGTTATTATTTTGTTATAAGAATATACACCCTATAGGTTTGGATGTTTATTTCCAGGTAATGCTTTTAAGAGGGAGCGGCATGTATTATTTATGATACAGGAAAGTTACTCTAGTTGTAGGCTGAACTTAACATTTATTTGTTTTTTCATCAAAGAGTGACATCTCTCTCTCTCTCTCTCTCTCTCTCTCTCTCTCTCTCCAGATATCAGGAGCAGCTGTAGAGATACTATATGATTCCAAATCTTCCAGAGGTGACCATTTGGCTCTAATTTCGGGAACATCCGAGCAGAAGCGTGCAGCGGAAAACTTGATTCAAGCATTTATAATGGCCACTTAAGGCTGTTTTCTTCTGGGGAAGTGAAATATAGTTTTAAATCCTGAGGCATGTTCAAATATCTCCTCCCCAGAATTCCTTCTGGTTATTTTTCATCATAGAGGATACTTCATTTCTAGGTTTTTTCTGCTGAATTCCTGGCTCTTCTCTACCATGCCTATGCATTTTATGAAGGAATATCACTACCGGCTCTATCCATCTGCATTGCCATAGAACTCAATAGGATCTTTTCTCTCCGTCTGATTTTATTTAATCAGTTCTTATCCCTATTAAGTATGGAATTGATCTCTTTCCAAATACTCTGCCATTTTCTATACAATATGTTCATACTGAATACTATTGTTAAACTCATAATATATGGATGTTTTGGCTTTTTGTTGTCTTTCGTTCCTGTTGGTCTCAACTTCTTAGGAATGATCTTCTTCTATCTATAAGTGCTCTCTCTTCTATTTACATATTAATTTCTTCAGAGGACATCATCGATCTTATGATGTTAAGAAAGTTCTAGAAGATGTTGAATTTCTCTTCTCTTTTAAAGTCTTGTCTTGAGTCGGATATTTGAAGAATCTATATGCAGATTTAAATCATCAAAACTGCAGTTTCTTGCTTTCCACGAATTCCACGAATCTGTTGTTGCGTTCTAAGCTATATTAATTCTGATGCTCGTTGGAAACTTGGGCTCATGCTTTAGACCGCCCTTATCCTTCTATCAATTCGGTGGTTAATGCAGCCTTGAGTGACTTGGTTCTTAATTCCCTAGCTAATTTGTTTAACCTTTATTATTAGATCGAACAAACGAATAATGTGAACTGGGCCTTTAACCCAGTTGGTTAAAAACAAATCTATATTCCAAAAAGAAAAAATAAATTTATCTTCTCGGTCAATTCCTCGTCTTCAATTCATCTTGGCCATGCCTTTGGCCAATGCTTGCTAGACCAAGTTAGGTTCTAATAAAATTACATAATATATCTTGATATGAATATTTCTACCTTGTTTCCCCTTTTGTCATTAACTGTTCGAAAGCTTTTAACTACATCAGTAGCCAGGGATATATCATACATCCATACACTGGAAACCTCGATTTCAAGCAAAAATACTAAACAATCCCTACTTTCCTGTCAACTACTATGTAAACCGTATGCTTTAATAGTTATAACCAACTGCAATCTTGTTTCCATTTTAGAAGTCGCTCCAGGTTTCAAATTATTTGTTCCATTTTTTATTTATTGGTTTGTTTTTTGTTTTTTGGGAGGGTTGGTGGTTCGATGAAGGGGTATGGAGCATAAACATGTTGATCTTCATTTTTCTAACATAGGATTAGATAATAAGGACACGGGACTTAGAAGCATAATTTCTATATAATAAAAATAAAAATAAATATTTTCTCATGAAAACATTACTGATAACCCGTGTTATCTAAACAAATTATAATGAATATATATATATATATATGTATGTATGTAGCCGATCAAATATAATTCCTCTCCCTAACTCCCTTCTCATCTAACCTTTTCAAATCTTCCGTTTTGTTGCGACATTTTGGAGTCCTAACGAAGTGTCATTTTCCAAGCTGAAAATTTTGCCATCTTTCAAGCAATGTCGTATTTCAAAGAAGGGTCACATGCAAGTTGATAGTTCACAAAAGAAGGATGTTCTCTTGTCTACCTCCTCTTTGTCAATGGTGGCTGGTTTCTTCCTTGTGTGCGGCTTTTGGCCACGCTTAGGCTTTTGCTCTACGTTCTGGAAATTAGTCCAAATGTTTCGAGCCGATGATGTAGTTGTGTTGTCTGCCAATGGTTTTCCTTTCTAACTAGTCTTGTTAGAATTTGTAAGATTTTTTTTATATATATATTTTTAAGAGGAATTTATATTATTTTAGTGGCAAACTAGCTAGGTGAAAATTAAATTACATTTTTTTTGGATGTAGGAATTTACAGTTGCTCACTGACCTTACGGTCGCAGCCTTTAGGTTTTTCCCTCATTGGTGTATTTACATAGTCTCTCTGTGGTCGATAATTCCCTACTACGGTTTGGGAAATCTTATTGCAAAGTTCCTCTTGCGAACACTTACTTCTTTTTCGGGATATAAGAAAATGGAGTTTATCTGAGAAAGTTTTATGCAAAATAAGTTAGGGAATATTTTTTTTCCCGTAAATGAAGGGCCTATATTTGACTAGATTCTAAATAAGTGCAACATTAACTTTGCAGCAAATTTTCGGTTTATAATTTTTTATATAGTATTGTACAAAATTAAGTATACACTGCATGTTTTTCAGCAGATTGTTATTTATAAATGTTTAATTGATAGTGCTTTGAATTATTTTAATAAATTGCAAGTTTAAACCTATTTATTAATAAAAACACAAATGATATTTTTTTTAGGTTATGCAAAATTAAGTTTACACTCCTTACTTTCTATTACATTACTATATATTGGATTTATTTGACTTTGTTATAGGGTTACATGAGTAACACATAAGAATATGTTTGTTAGAAAATATAAACACATCATGCAAAACAAATTTATGTTAAATTTATTGGATTGCGAAGTTAAGTTTGCTCAAAATAAAATTTTGTACGAAATTAAGTTCGCATAAAATACAGTTTTGCTTATTGTCCTCATTTTAAAACATAGTTTTTATACTAAAAAAAAATTAAAAACAGGCATTTATTTTAGAAAAATATTATTTTCTGAATTTTTTATTAAAAAAACATTCTCACTTTTTACCCATTTCCGGTTTAGTTTTATTGCCCGCAGTTCCTTTCGTTCTCTGACTGTTCTTTAACATGTATAGCCGTTTCCTGTTATTCTTATCGTTAGTTATATTAGAGGGGAAGTTGAGGATTGTTATAGCTTTTGATGTTTCTCAGCAGCACATTGGTTCGTTATGTAACTTAGTGAGTTTTTGAGGCTCTCCTATGATTTGGTGGGAAATTAGAGCACAAGTTTAAGTTACGAGGAAGGGGAAGGGGAAGACGGAAGAATTCCAACCCATGTCCTTGGTTTTAGAAGTGTACGTCTTGTTAATAGCTAGCGGTGGCAGAATATTCTTGAAAAGATAAAAGGGGTTATCTATATTTGTGGTTACATTAGATGTAACCATTCTAGCATTAATTATAAGCTGGTGGTTGTATGTACTCAGTACTCTAGTATGCTGAAATACATAAAAGTTGGCACAAGAAAAATTAATGTTTATAATTTCTCTAGATTTTTGTAAGGTACGATCTATTTAGCAGGAGATTTTATGTTTGAATTTCTCCAGGTACAATGGCTAAAAAAAAATTGTATGAAACTGTAGCATAAATGAAGAGATGGTAGTGAAAGTTTATATTAGTGGAGATGGGGTGGGGATGGGGAGGGTTTTTGTTATTTATAATTAAAAGAGAGAGACTTAGACCTCCCTTTTTTAAAACAAATAAAATACATTAATGGGGAGCTAGATTTATATTCTTATATTTTCAAATTAATTTATATATATGCCATGATCATGGTGGAGTGGATAGTTAGATTGGTGAAATATACTTGCGATTTACATAGGCCCGGCAATTTATAACATGACACGAAATTGCCACGAATTTACCAGGTTTGAGTTAACCCTTAACAGGTGCAGGTTATAATTGGATTAACCCGTCAAACCCGTTTATTAAATGAATCGATTTCGTGTACATTCGCGAGACTCGAATAAAATCCGTTTAACATGGTAAGAATATATACGAGTCGATTTTGGGTCGTGTAAACCCGTGTAACCCGAATATATAATTTATATATATATATATAAATTATTGTGTGTATATTTTAGTGGTTAATTACTTAATTGAAATATTAGCGAGTCACTAAATATTATTCGAATACAACCCGAGTCTAATTGTTTATCTTAAACAGATTAAACGAATCAGGTCATGTCATTCGTTAACTAAACGGGTCGTTAATAAATTTGAATTTTTCACCCGTTTATTAAACGGGTCGTGTACAGATAAAGACACTTTTCACTCGACACAATTTCAACCCGACATGAAATTGACCCATATACGACACGTTGTTAGGCCTAGATTAGATATACATAGCTTTAGAATAAGAGTTTTTAGTAATATTTTTTTTGTGTTAAATTAATAGTCTATTTTGATTTTGATATTTTTAAGAACATATTGATTACAACATAATTAATAGTCGAGAATCGTTGATTATGTTTCTAACATAATTATTAATTTAATATGTTTAAAAAAAATTGATTGAAATTATTAATTTGAGACAAAGTGAACCTGCATGAAAAGTAACAAGTCTCTTTTAACTTCGTTTACTCTTTACTAAACACCGAATGAGTGTTTCAATGCGTTCTAAGCCTTTGTGGTGAATTGATTTGACAATTGTGGTTAAGGATAAAGGCGAATTCGGTGATTGAAAGCTCAGCCCAATCTGAAACCTAAAGTTTGAACCAAAGTTGAAAGGCCCAACGTTAAAGGAACAATACAAAATTAATGGGGCTGCGTTTGGATTTAAATTTCTAAAGAGGACAACATTTCAACTACTTCGGCTCCGTTTAATTGCAAGGTGAAAAAAAAAATTAAGTTAATTTTAGTGAAAAGATAGAAAATAAGTTGAGTGATAGAGGTGATATTCTCTTGATTTTTAAGTTTTTCTATGAAGAAATTTTCTTTGCTTGGTGGTAAGTAAAAATTTTCCACAAAAAATATTGTAAGATTGATGATATATATTCATAAAATAAATAACATTTCTCAACTTATTTTCTATCTTTTCACACAAACTAACTAAATTTATTTTCATTTTCCATCTTTGCAATCAAACGGAGTTTTCGTGTTTCATTATAGTCAGGTGCTTTGCATTCCCCAGGAAGGCCGTATTTGGACCATTGAAAACGAAGGCGTGGGGAAACGTATTTTTTATATAAAGGTTTTTACATGTAAATAAAATTTTGATATGATTTATATCAAAATAAGTAAAAAAAAAAGGAGAATTGCAGTATTATCATTTACAATGTCAATTAACCACATTGGCCTATATTTTTTATGAAAACTGGATTTTCTTGCAACATTTACAAGCAATTAAGATCGAATAGCCTAAAAGCAACCTTTTATATATATATATATATATATATCTAATATTGCCTAAATTTAAAAGGTTAAATTAGTAGACCCATCAATTATCTCGTACTTAATGTATGTGGGATCAATAAGGGTGTGCATATTGATTATTAATGGGTATTAGGTATATATCTTCTTTGATCCAACAACATCTATTTTATTGAAGGTAGATCTACGATACAAAGATAGAATTAAGGTAACATGTCATCCTGCAGAGAACCTATTAGAAATTGTAAGGGATTGTTTATTCCATTTATTTAAAACTACTGTGATTTGTATTCTATATACACGTACCTATATATATATATTTTTTTTTTTTTGAAAACTATATATATACATACATACATGTCTAAGGTATGATAAGACATAGCTAAGACACAATCATGCCAAAAATTTTGGTGGTTATAATGAAATAGTACAGGAATAGACACCTAACCCTCTTTTATAATATTAACGATCATGGCTTGGTAAAACACAAAATCATGATAATCCATGACTTAAGAGAGCCCTAGTTTGTTTTTTCTAATTTGAATACAAATATAATAGAATGGGACCTGCAGGTGTGGTTATTATTTAAGGGACTTAGCTGGATTTTGATGATTGACATGTACTGTCACAATGCTATGGAATTGAAAACTTAGCTGTTTTATCTGATTTAATTAGCATATTTTGAGAGTTGCTCTCTATGCCACGTAGGTTAGGTTTGTAGATTAATGATTTAATTATTTTTTTTTATGTATAGAGTGATGCATGTTAATTTGTGCTTCTATCTGTAGTTGCACCGGAACAATTCTTAATTATACTTTGGTTAACCTATAATTATATCTTTAATTAACCAAATGATACACGTGCCGAATTTAGAATCTAAATTGTGGCCCAACTCATGTGATCGGATTATCGGAACTTAGATTCGAAACTGGATTTCGTAATAAATCGCATACTGATTGATATTTCGTGGGTTGAAGTTGATGTAATTAATCATGCAATAATACGTTACTATATAGAATGCAGAAACAAAATTGGTCCATTATATTTAAGGTATTGCGATTAACACTTTACATTGGTAATTTATCACTTCAAATAATATTTTCAATGCATAAAAGGTATCATAAAAAATATATATAATGTATCAATACCCTATATTTATAAGGTTTGAATTAATATTCCAATAATATTGCTAAACCTACCAAACCTCTGTTATAGCAAATTAATGTCTTCAATATAAATCTTGATTGAATGAATGTTATACAAATTAACCGTAATTCTTTATCATATGAATGTTATATGCCAAATTAGCTAGCCTTGGGTATTTTACAAGGCAACATTAAGGAAGTCTCTAGAGATCCAAGGGAGTCACGTTAGTACGTATGCTTAATTTGACTTATTTTTCGGCCCTATAAATTTGTAGTGTGATATATATGTAACAGCCTTTCAAGTCATGGGGGCAGCAATTAATATGGGAAGAGAAACAAGAAACATAAAATTCAAGAAAGTGTGGATTAATTTCGATCTCCCAACAAATATAATTGAATCTGGAAAATTAGTCATATCATGTTAATTTGAAATTGTATATTAATATTACATTTCGTACATAATTAATTAATAAATTAATATTCAACAGGCAAAATTTCTTTTCTTTTTTTTTGTGTTATCAAAATGGTGTTATATTAGTATTGTTTTCCGCTCATAATGTGTTTATTTATGATATATATTGTATACAAAAAAATTTATGTAGTATGTGCATATATAATTGAATTCTAATCACCCATTTATATAAGTATCTCTAATGCATCAATCTCTCGACTCGAACCTACAAATATCAACCCACTAATTAACAATGTGGTATTTTTTTTGAGGCAACAATTTGGTATTAGATTTATTTGTGTCATAATTTGTCATGTTTTCATAATGTAAATTCAAAATGATACCTAGCTAGTGTAAATTAATAGTAACAAAACATATATATGTTTTTAGTTTTATCAAAATATCATTGCTATTTCATACAAGAAAAATGTGTTAATTCAAAAAAGTACTTACTATATATAATCTACGGCATAAAATATCCACTACCTCACTAATATATATATATATATATATATATGTAACTATTGGCCAAAGTTCACCGTTACCTTTCAAAGGATAAGAGACCAAGACATATAAACAAAGTGTAGTGGTATGGATCAATTTAATTATATTTTACAAAACAATATAGCATGGGCATTACTTGCTTAATTTGATATATATATATATATAGTTAGGCTATAAAGAGAGATTCCATCACTTTAATAAAAAGAAGGGATGATCATATGGAGGGGCAATTGGATGAATTTTTTCATAAGATTTTGTAAAGATGATCTATATTATAAGTAGATCACTTCCACCAAATTTCAAAAAAAAATTCAACCTAGAAATGGGTGAGATGATCATCAAAAATTTTAACGGCCGAAAATGTATATATATATCAATTTTTCAAAACACCCACTTCTAGGTTGAATTTTTTTTTTGAAATTTGGTGGAAGTGATTTATTCATAATATAGATCATCTCTACAAAATCTTATGAAAAAATTCATCCAATTGCCCCTCCATATGATCATCCCTTCTTTTTATTAAAGTGAGAGAATCCCTCTTTATAGCATAGCTCTATATATATATATTTGCAATGATGGCCACAAAACATGTTGCAATAATGCAATTGTACGTTCTTTTCCTTCCCATGCTATGGCAAAGTTGCTTTGCTTTCATTTGCCATAATTTGACACTGACTTCTTTCAAATATTTCACCATGTAATTAATTAGGTGGTCCGTATATATATAGATGAATATCAAAAATCCAATTATTTTATTTGTAACCCACATTTATTATCCCACTTCAATTTATGCTATGCATGCCTCGATCTATTTTGTGTATTGCAATATATTCTACCACTGTATTAAATATGTAGCAATGGGACAGATGGACATATGCTGGAGCGTGGGGCACACAATCCAGTCAGGGCCTCAAGTTGGAGTGTGTGTGGGGCCTAGATGAGTATACTTTGTCTCTGTCTGATTGGCTTTGAAGGAAGTTATGGGTCCTAGCTAGCATTTCACAAATCACAAATACGATTCAGGTTTATATGTTGGCTACTACGAAAATAATTATATCTTTTTTTATATTATAATATTATTTTAAAAAATTATATTATATATTTTAAAAGTTATACATTACATTAATAATAAATATAATTACTTTGTCAATAATATCACATTTATATAAAGCAACAATTCTAATAATGTTCACGACTAAGGGTCCGTTTGGTTGTCCTTCAAATTGCGAATTAGATAATTTACGATTAAGTAATTTACGAAATTTTCATTTATTGATGTTTGGTTGTGTAAATTGAACAATTGTAAATAGGATAATTCAAGTTGATTCACAAAAACTCAAATTAAGTCATTTCAAGTAAAACTTGAAATTGCCTAATTCTAGAATTAGATAATTCATTCGAACTCTGTTTTTCAAGAAGATCTAGTTTCTATCCGTGATGTTGATGCATCTAGATAAAATTTTAAATAACATAAAACAATAGAGAACATGTTTTTATTCTAACAATCGGAATTTCTCATTTAAGTTTTCCAAACACTACTTGAATTAGAATTGAATTATTCATAAATGAGCAAATTTACAATTCTTCAATCGAAAATTAACTAACTCTAAAATTAAGTAATTTACGCAACCAAACGGGTCCTAATTAAATTCAAATGGTTAGAATAGTACGCTTATCTGTTGCTTGTTCCTTCCGACTTTACCCTTCATCCCAGTTTACCTCTTTAGCAACCATCACTTCGTGCCTGACTCGCCTGCTCAAACAAGAGTGAGTTTTAATTCAAGAACCACTGCCTGCCCATGGAAGAACTGCTTTAAAGGCATAAGGGCTGGATGTGGCTCAAAAATAAAAGTCATGTGTAATACTAACATGTTTGACTCAAGTCCAAATATCAATTTGTCTGTTATACAACACATTCAGTTGGCTCAAGAAGGGGTGGGACAACGATGAAACTAGAACCTAAATGTCTTGTATGAATATTTGTACAAATACAACTGCATTTTTTATTTTTATTTTTAATTTTTAATTTTGTAATATAGTATTTACGCCATTCTTTAAATTTATTCAACTGCCGCAACAAATGTGGGAATGCATTGGCCCATAAAGCATTACGAACTTTTCTCAATTGATTTGTGGTCCACTTGATTACGTGATCGATAGAGCCAATATATAGTACACTAATAATTGACAAAAATTAATTTAAAGAGTTAATAATAGTGGGTTAACTCGATTCTTAAAGGATTAATTTGTTTATATATATAAATAAATAATTGCAAATCTTAATTTAGTACGGAGTTAATAATAGTGGGTTAACTCAATTCTTAATGGATTAATTTGTTAATATATATATATAAATAATTGCAAATCTTAATTTAGTACGGACTGCACGGCTGTGTATGCTCGATCCGTCCTTTGCTTGAAAAGTGTGAGAATTAAACTTTTTGATTGATTTGTTGTTCATTAAAACATCAACACATGCCATAACGTGTGTGCTTCTTATTCCTTGATTAATCTAGCCAATGCACATGACATTTGATCCCTAAAATAGTTTTTATTCATTGCATAAAAATAGTTATCAGATGTGGGACACTTGCTCAAATAGATTATAGTTGCTAATTGTAGAGGATTACTTGTACCAATAATCTATATCTATATTATTAACAAAGTCTTAATTTATATTTTGGCGTGCCAATCAAATGACTAAATTACCCTCTCCTACAGTGTTATTCCCCCTTTGTCATTTATAGGGTTATTTGGTAAATTCAGACCAATTTATTTTCCCTACATCCACTGCCCCACTAACTACCTACACATCATCATCTCTCCTTGAGCCACGTACTTCCTTTCAAAATTAACTTCCTATATGAATTTAGATTTCCTATTTATTTTTAGTAGAGATTAACAGCTAATAATGTCTTATATTATTTTTTACTTTCTTATAAAAATTAATAATGTTTTCCTTTACTTTTTAATAATGTCTTATAAAAATTAATAATGTCTTATATTATATAAATTATTTTTAATAATTTATATAATGAAGACGCCGTAAAAAAAGGACACTTGGCTTTGAAAGTGAAATGGACCTGTGTGCTTTATTATCGAAAACAATTAACGATAAATTAAAGGGCAAAATTAAGGGATCCAATATAAGCTTTTAAAAAATTAGGACATGATATATTTGTTTTCGCCTAATTTTAGGATGTAAGTTTTGTTACTTTTTTTATAACTTCCCATTAATTTTAATTTAATTTAAGAAAGAACTTAATTTGCCATTAATTTAATTTAAGAAATAACTTATTAATAGTATATATATATATATATATATTTAGAGGAAGGATCTAAAGAGGACCATTTGTTTGGTCCTTAAATGCGGACCAATCATTTTGAGGGAGTAAATGGATGAATTTTTTTATGAAACTTGGTGAGGATGATCTCCATGATTAGTAGATCATCTAGTAGATCATCTCCACCAAATTTCATCAAAAAATTCAACCGGGAAGTGGGTTAACTAAACATCTTAAATTTTAATGGCCAGAAACGCACATATATATCAATTTTTTAGTAAACCCTCTTCCCAATTGATTTTTTCGATGAAATTTGGTGGAGGTGATCTATTAATCATGAAGATCATCTTTACCAAGTTTCATCAAAAAATTCATTTATTTATCCTCTCAAAATAATTGGTCCGCATTTAAGGACCAAGATTTTGGTCCTCTTAAGATCCTTCCCCATTTATATTTATATTCCTATTCCCCATTTCGCATTGGTTTACATTATAGTTAGGATACTACTATTTTTGTAGCCAATGCAAAGTATTTTTGAAAAGTTAGAAGATGATTTATTGGACTTAAAGGAATTAGAAGAATATTTAGAAGAATTAAAATTTGATATGATATGTGCGAAACTATTTTACAACATGGAGGCTCAAGTAAATATGTCTTTTTTTTTGTTTTTTTTATTTTATTATTTAAGTAACATTACTAACTAACATTTTTCTTTATTTATAATCAACTTCTACGGGCATATGACATTGAGTTTCACATTCAGCCATTCCTACCTATTTTTCCGTATATGTATATCGATGGGATTGCAATGTAATTTTTATTATCATAATCTTATTCATTATTTTTTTTTGTTTCATGCTATGGTTTTCACATTCATTTTTTTTAACGCTATAAGGTGAAATGTACTATTCATTTGTACCATGACACTATATAATGTAGAATTTGAACTTGATGTGGTCCACTACCATCACCAATACTGTCCCTGACTTAACCACCTATCACTAGGTGCAGGGTTTTTAATTCAAAAGGCCTCGGTGATATTAGAGGTGAACCATTTACTTTTTAGTCACATGATCTTGCTATTCCACAACACGCCCCCTCACGTGCGACCCACATATCGAATCGCACGGGTAACCCAATTCCCACATCAAGAATTGGTAAATTCGAAAGCCAACGCCACCCTTTTCAAAGGGTCCCGGAGCCAACGCCATCGAAGGCCCAGTATTCATAGCCCAACCGGGCTAAGGACGTGAATTGGAATAGAACCTTCTTCTGATACCATGTAGAATTTGAACTTAATGTGGTCTACTACTATCACCGATACTGTTCCCGACTTAACCACTTATCACTAGGTACGGGGTTTTTAACTCAAAAAGCTTCGGTAATATTAGAGGTGAATCACTTACTTTTTAGTCACATGTTTTTCTTTTATATTTTTCAATGTGGGATCTTGCTACTCTTCAACATATAATACTCGATTAATTAAATTTTCTATGCAATGTATCTATTTATTCTTTTGTTTTAAGGTTGCTACTGCAGATGTTCCTCGAAAACAATTATAAGAAGAATCATGTTGACTAATTTTCAGTGCACAGATTGCTATTTTAATAAATCTTTTGTATGTTCTATTGTACTTTATGCTTATATTTTTCGTAATTTATTCACAGACTCCATTTTGTAAAACTTTTTTATGTTTTTCCTATAATCGTTATGTTCATTACATAATTTAATTTGGTTTCAGTTACTTATTTCCTCAGCTACATTGAATGGCTTATCATGAAACATCACTGACTAAATACAAAACAAATTATTTTTTTACTACACACATGTAGGGTGTGCCAGGAAGCTAGTCTCAATTAATTCTCAAGTTCATGTGCAATTAGATCGTCTGTAGAAGATCCACTTGAGATATATTATATATCGCCTCAAATTAATTAAATGCATTGTATTATATTTTAATTAATCATACATGGCCTACAAATTTTAAAGCTTGGCCAACACTACTTTTTATAGATAAAATTAAGAGATGATTTAATATTTCTCTTTTTACAAAATACTATTATCTCCTTTTGACCTTTTATATTTGTTTCATAATTTTATAAATATTATTGAGACTATAAATTTCACATAGTGATATATAAGAATATAGATATATCAGATACTTCACTTATCGCCAATTAATTTTGAATTAGATGATCCAAACTCTAAAAAATATAAACATTGCATTATTCTCAAATGGATCTTAATTATTGAAAAAATTGGAGATGAAGTTATTGACATACTAAAGGAACTCAAATGAAAATCCAATAATTTCATGTAGTATATATTGAAATCTAATTACAAATGTGTGTGCATAATTATGTGAGTAGTGTTGTTGGTGTAAACTATATGTATATATTATTGATGCTTTTATAATTTTGTTCTTCAGCTCTGTTTTTGTGGGCATTCATTTTTCTATTGTTTGGCCTTCCAATTTCTAGTTATATCTTGTACGTGCATATATACTTTATATAGAAATTTTTAAGTGCGGACCGGGTTATACGGACCGGGTCTTTTTACGACGTTTTTAAGTCGTAAAAAACACCCCCCAATGTTTTTATAAAGAAAAAACGTCGTAAAAAGTCCCAGTCTATACCGAAAACAGACTCATACTTTGTATATATATAGGTATATATATATAATCCATAAAATAGACAGATGAAAATAATTAATCATACATGTGTCAACTTACATGATAAAGTTAACACTTAACTAATGTGTCAAAAAGTCTATTCGTAAGTGATTGTGCAAATTATTAATCCAATTTGCCCCGCCAACCACAAGCTGATGCGTGGCCATCCATGTCAGCAATCAGACATGTCCCAACGGGAGGAGCTCGAAGGAGTCATGTTGGGTCACCAAAAAAAGCATAGAATCCTTCACAAATTGGACGTCCGCTCGAAAGTTAATTACGTATAGCAAATTGCGGAGCTCGGGTTCCAAAGCTCTTTTGGCGAGCTCTGGAGCTCCCTCTCATATAACCACAATGTTAGAGTGGCTGGAAAAAGTATGGGCTACTGCCACTTGTTCTGCAGAACGAGCAGAACTTCTCTCACCCTAATTAAATGCACACCAACTGCATTTAATGCTCCAGAATTCTTGGAGAAGTAAGGTCAAAGTTGGTGATGATCAAAGTATGACTCCAGACCTGTCTTGGGAGCTTTGACTATACGTTTCCTCCCAATCATATATATAGAAGAAACATTTACTTCTCTAAGGGGAACCTAACAACCAAAAACAACCTAACAACAATCAGACAAACCTAAGAACCAGAGAATTAACTCATCAAGAGAGAATCCAGCATTTAATAGCAAGGAGACAAAAGAGAATTAAAAGCTCAGAATACTCAGTAAAGTTCATAGAATAGGGAAGCTATAACTTGTGTAGTTTGAGCATACTCTTATTGTAACATTGTGAGGATATAACAGTTAGAGAAACTTTTGTAAATTTGTAATAGTTGTTTGTTTATCATCAAAATAAAGCAAATTGAGCTCCTAGCTTTATTCCACAAAAGATAACTAACTTGTATCTTCATACGAGGCCAACCTCCTCTATACATCCTTGACTTTGTTGGTTTGTTGCAGTTATTATATCAATCATTTGATCCGATCATTTAAATGTGTGGTTTAAAATACCCTTCCAGTTTTTAGCACCAACAGTAAGGGTGTGTTTGGCAATCCCAATTCCACACTATAGAATTGGAATTGGGGGATGGTTTTAGAATTCTATTGTTTGGATAGGTTAAAAGGTTATAGTTTTGGAATTATACTAGAATTCCAAAACCACAAATTCTAAAGGATTAAATTCCATAAAAATAGTAGAGTTTTCTAATTCTAATTTCTATTGAATTCTTAAAAAGAAAAAAATCACCATCACCACTCATATCACTCCCAACCCATACACCTCCCACCTCACCCCAACCCAAACCCAGCCCAGCCCCGCCCCACCCCACCCCACCCCCAAGCTATCCTTCACAGTTCATGCCCCTGTTTCACAAACCAAACCAAAAAAACAAATCCAGCTGCAAACATACACACACACACACACATATATATAAATTACATATGTACACTTACAACTCTCACCTCACCTATTTTTTCTTTCTTATTATAAAAGATTTCTACATGTACACGTGTATATATATATTATATATATGTACGTATACATTAAATATAATGTATATGTATATACGTATATATACATATATATATATATATGTATATACAAAGTATATATATTAAATGAACTTCCGCTATCACCGCCTTATTGTTTATTTGAAATTTCAAATGAATTATATAATTTATTCAAATAAATAAATTTTGAATTCTATTAGAATTTCAAATGAAAACTACGTGCAATCCAAACAATGGTATTATAATTCAACGGCATTGCAATTCTTGGAATTGTAATACTATAGAATTACAATTCTAATAGAATTCTAAAACTACATATCCAAACACACCCTAAGTATTTTGAGCGGATCTTAAACAATAACTAATGCACACGCATTTTCTGACACGTCCTTTTAATAATTAATTTAGTCATTTAAGTTAAGAGTATCTCCAACTATACTGTATAAATTTGTTTTGTGTAAAATTTATACAACTTGTAAAACTTTTAATATCTAGTAGTCTTTTAAATTTGAATTTTGTGTTAAATTGTTGTGTAACTTTCAACACCAGTTTATATTGCCATGACAAATTTATCTATCCTCAAATTTTTTATTAAATTTTAAAATGTAATAATTTTTAATATAAAATACATACTTGAATAAAAATTGTATATGTAAAATCTATTCATCAAGACCAACAAATAAAGATTCATTGTTAATATAAGATTATGTTATAGAAATTTATGAAAAAAATAATTAAAAATTGCATAAACTTACATTTAACATGTGCTAAGATCTTAATGATTATTTCAAGTTTTACACAAATGTTTACAAAAACATATTGGAGCATTTTTTTAGCATCAAGTTTTGTGTATAAGTGGGTTAACACATAGGATTTACACTTTAATTTTTACACAACAATTAGAGATGCTTTAAACGGTTAATACTGTTAACCTGAATGTCTTAATCTTATTTTGATAATAACAATAAATCAATCATGTGTAATTCAACATGTTTTTTGATTTAAGATTATAGTTTTCTTACTTGAAAAATCAAGAAAGCATGCCACATGACAAGGATTAATGGAATCAATATCCGATTAAGTCAACAAAGCATTGGGCTAGACAAAGAAGATCAATCTCATCAATGCTATTCATGGATATTAAGATCAATGAGATATGCAAAAGCTTCAAGAGAAAAGCATCAAGGAAGAATCAATTTGAAGAAATAAATCAAAGCATTCAAAAACTCACATATTCGATAATTGAGTGTTTGCTTAGAATTAATGTAAAGTTTCTTCATTGATTATTTATATAGCTCAAACATGAACATGCATCATTCTTAGATCAATTGAAACAAGCTTGAATTGAATTTCCTTTGAAAACATCATTCTTACAAAAATCGGTTTACAAATTAATTTGTATTAAATTCAAATGATCATATTTTGAGTTTTTTCGAAAATAGGTGTCTTAAGAACTTATTTTTGAAGTCCCCAAAGCATTAGAATTGATTTTGAAGCTTATATGCAAAAGTGCAAAAATTGGGATTTTGGCCTAATGGACAAAGCCCATCAGTCTACTAAGGAGTTTGGCTCAGTCGACTGAGGCTCCATCAGTTGACTAAGCAAAGCTCATTAGTTGACTGATGTTTCGGAATATAGCCATTGAATTTCTGATTTTTTACCATTTCTGGTACCAAACTTCTACCAAACCTCAAAAATGGCTATATCATTTTTGGTACTATATATATACTATCTAAGACACATTTTAGCATGCTTGAACACTCATAGAAACTTATTTTTCATCTATCTTCATTATTCTAAGATTCAAGTTTTAGAATTGATCATTATTCATTTATCTTTGAGCTATCCATTTGATCAATCAAGATAACTCTAGTGTGAGTTTCAAATTGTATCCACTACATACTTGAAAGAGCTATTGTAAATTGGTGTGAATCACCAAACAATTAAAATTCAATTGTGAGAAGTAAATCTCATAAGATAACAAGAAGGTAAATTCTTATTTAGTATTTGTGAGAGGTAAATCTCATAGATTAGCAAGATGGATTATTGTGAGAGTATTGTGGTATAATTGTAGAGTGTAGTAAAATAACAACACTTGTAAAGGTTTGATCTTCACCTAAAAGAAGATTGAAATTAGTGGAACTTCTTGGAGAACTAATCGAGCACGAACTATGGTTTGAGAAACCAAAACCGTGAGGACAAAAAGCCTTGGACTTCCTATTGGTTTAATCTTTCTAACGCAAGCTTCTAATTTGATTGCATTTATATTTATTGATTGCTCTTGGGATTGATTGTTTGATTGATTAATTGCTTGCATTCCTTGATAACTTTGTTTAGTAAATTTGTTTTACTTAAACATTTTTGAAAAGTTTTTAAATTTTACATTAAGTTTTTAAAACCCTATTCACCCCCCTCTAGGGTTGATTTTCGACCAACAAATACATAAATCATTACTTTCTACACATTTTGGGTTTTAAGTACCTTATCCATAATTATATTCATACGAAGGACATCTTATAATTCCAAACTAGATAGCAGATTTCCTTTATAATTTATTTCTGTCATAAGAACTGTTGGTGCTAAAAACTATAAGGATATTTTTGATCACACATTTAAATGATTGGATCACGTGATTAATATGATGAATGCAACAAACCAACAGAGTCAAATGTGTATAAAGGAGGTTGGCCTTGTATGAAAATATAGGTTAATCCTCCTCTGCGGAATGGAGCTAGAAACTCGGTTTGCTTTGTATTGATTATAAATAAACAAGTATTACAAACTCACACAAGCCTCTCTAATTATCCTATATTCACAATGTTATAATAGGAGTGTGCTCATGCTACACATGTACTGACTTCTCTATTCTAAGAGCTATACTGAGTGCTCTGAGCTTCTATTCTCTCTCTATTATGAGGTTTGTCTTGTTGTTGTTGGGTTTAACTTGGTTATTGAAAGAAGTAAATGCTTCTTGTATATATATGACTGGAGGAAACGTGTAGTTAAAGCTCCCATATCAGGTCTGGAGCCATGCTTCGATCATTACCGACTCTGACTTTGCTTCTTCGTGAATTTTGGTGCATTAAATGTAGTTGGTATGCATTTAATAAAGGTGAAGAGAGTTCTGCGCACTCTGCAGAATAGGAAGCAATCGCCCATACTTTTGCAAACCACTCTGGCATAGTGGTTGGGCGAAAGGGAACTCTAGAGCTCGCCGAAAGAGCTCTGGAGCCCGAGCTTCGCAATTCGCTATATGTAATCAACTCTCGATAAGGTACCTAATTCTTGAGGGGCTCTATCCTTCTTGTAGTGAAACAACATGGTTCCTCCAAGCTCCTCACATTGGGACAGGTCTGATAGCTGATGTGGACGATCACGCGTCAACTCGTGGTTGGCGGGACAAATTGGATTAATAATTTGCACCATCAAGAACAATTTACAAATTTTTGTTCATTAAAAGGATACACATATTTTTTTAATGGTTAATTATACCCTTACTACAATATTTTTTTTTCTTTATTACAATTGTTGATTGCTAACTCTCACCACTACCCCCACTGCCCATTGGAGTTTCGACAGCCACTCCAGAGCTCTGGCGACTATTGTCGTACCTTTAACAAAGATATGGGAATTTCGACAATAATTTTTATATAATATAAAAAAAATTACACTCAAATTTATGACTTTAGTTGCTTGTGGATTTAGTGCAAAAATGAATTTATACCAAAATTTATATCTTAATTTGTTTACGGATTTTGTACAAATATATATTTGCACTAAAATTTGTAGTGTTAGTTGTTTGCAGGTTTAGTATAAAAACAGTCTTGCACAAAAAATATATCATGAGTTGCTTGAGGACTCAGTTCAAAAATATATTTGCACTAAAATATGCATAATTTATTACTTGCGGATTTAGTGCAAAAATAGATTTACATTAAAATATGTATCATTAGTTGATTGCAAATTTATTGGAAAAACATATTTGCACTAAAAATATATCATGAGTTGCTTGAGAATTTAGTGTAAAAACATATTTATACTAAGATATGTATGAGTAAATGATCCATTTGCACCCTAAACTTTGCTTATGGTTTCAAGCTGCATCCCAAACTTTAATTTGTTTCAACTTGCATCCCAAACTTTAATAAGTGATTTTAATTGCCCACTCCATCACCACTCATCCAATTTATAACAGACCATATCATGTGTGTACCACATGATGCAAAAGAATGAGCATAAGGGTAAATCTACACGGGGCTAATATTTTAATCACCATAATTTCTTATATTACATTATGTAAAGTTCAAATCAAAACTCCATCTCCCCCAAAAACATGTGCACTCTATATTTGTGTTGAGGCGATTATTACTTAGGGTAAAATTAGGGCTACGTTGTGAGCATGGACCGGGTATTAAGACCATTTATTGATCTAAGTGATCAACTGAAGGTTTATAATAAGTTATCTTTTCATTTTATAAAGTTTTATAGGTTCAAGTGGGGTTTTTTCATTCTATCACGTGGAGGGGTTTTTTTTTCCCTAATAAAACAGTGTTTGGGTTTAAGGGTTTTTGATGAAAAATAGTTTGTTTTACTTTGGTTCTTTGTTGTTGATGGTGGTACTCTATTTCCACGAGCAATCCAAATGATCAAGTCCTCCCAAATGAAAAAATCACAACCACCATGCTACAAAACATATAACAGCTTGTATATAAGTAGATGAAAATCATGATTTTCATAACATAATTTGTAAAAATTGTAGTTTCATATCTGAAATACATTCATCTTGGATTTTTCAAACTCCATGAGGTCAAATGCTTAAAATTATTGCCGCAGTAGTTCAGTTGTATTTCCATGGCTTTGAGATAAGTATTTTCTTCACACTCTTCACAAAATGGTGCTTTGGGTTGTTTTGCTGTGTTGAAATGAAAAGGACTGCATATATAGGTGTAAAAGGATGGAAATATATGGTAGAGTTGGAAGGAAATGTTCTATTACAATTTTACCCTTTCTATTTCAGAAACGTGATAGGATCTGTTATAAAATGAACGGAATTGTGACAAAAAGGGCAATTAAAAACACTTATTGAAGTTTGGGATACAAGTTGGAATGAATTGAAGTTTGGGCTGTAACTTGAAACCATAAGCAAAGTTTACGATGCAAAAATGGTCATTTACACAATATATATTAGGGGTTGCTTGCAAATTTAGTGCAAATACAAATTTGCAATACCTACGCTGGACCTCTGGTGAAGCCATGGCATTCCAGTAATGGTTGTCGAAGCTCCAGAGGGGGATAGTGGTGGTGACTAATTTATTTTTAAGTAAAAATAAAAGAAATGAATGAACCGTATTTTAGATAAAAAAAAATAGTATCCTTATCTAATAGTGTGTGTATATATATATATAAAATGGGAGAAGTGAAAGTATTAATGAACATTTTATTTAAAATTTGACATGTCTCACCTTAATCATTCACTAATTACTTAGGCAATAAATAACACACTTAATACCATACTTTAATACACAAATAATTATTCACCTTAATAAATAATTATATTATTTATTATAATTATTATTATCTATACTTACTATATAGTATTGTGAAGGAAGTAGATAAATCAATCATTTTTCTTATATTCTTAATTGTAGTAACATTAATTACATATTAATTGATTTTTTATATTCTTAATGCATATTAAAATAATAATAATCTAATAGTATATATATATATAAAAAATTAGAGTAGTGAGAAGAATTTATTACATTAAGTTTAACAAGGCTTTTTAGCTACCACGTGTATTTACATTAATTGTATTAATTTTAACAAGGCTTTAATATTTTCTTTCCTTTACATGGTTTTTGTACTCCTTATTCCTCTTACCAAAATTATACACGTACCCTCATTTAATGCACAAAATTTCTAATGCTATTGTTTAGTAATAATCCTTCAATCCCTTTCCGTTATTTCTATGGAACTCTTATAATTGAAAAGAATAATTATATATTTCTAACTTAGAGTCCATATAATAAAAAGAAAAAATAATTAGAAAATATATAATTATAAATGCGCCCGTACATCGCACAGGTTAAAAAACTAATTTTAAAATGAAAACGTAACGTGTCATTCCTTTAAATATAATTATAGATAAAGCCTAGCCTTTTAACCCATTTCCTATACTCTCTACAGATACGCATTAATCTACAACTGAATTTTGGCCTAAATTAAATGTAAACAACACAAATATAAATAACTGTTATTGTTATTGAAAAATTAGAAAATACTAAAGCCCTGGCTGAAAGTATAATAAAAGAATGGGAGTTTATACAAAATCAACTATCATATTTTTTTTAACAAAAGCGATCGACCATCTTATATATATATAGTGAACCGCATTTCAGGTTGCCGAAATTAAACTTAATTTGTCATTTTAGTGAACTTTGAATTCCATTTTTTTTTTCAAGCGTAAGCTATTTAACAGTAGTTATTTAAATATCGAAGCACGCAAGATACATGTAGATTATGATTTTGTTTTATTTATACATAAATATAATCTAATTTAAACTAAAAGGATAAGAATAATGTTGTGCTAAGATACCACTAGAACAAAACTTAACACAAGCATATGATTGACGGAACAATTATGCATACAATAATTAAATAAACAAGCACAACTAATATTCAAGCAATACAAAAAACAAGAGATTAAGGAAGAAAACAACCAACCAAACACGCAGGCAATTAGGTGACATCGACAAAACCGCCACTAATTAATCGGGTAATAACTATTATTGATCAAGATTAATTCTGAGTATAATGCGCAAAGCAAACCCTAACCGCTAATTAGAGCTCTCAATATTATCTCTCAAATATACTCTCCAATTTAGCTAGTAAACAATACAATACATCTCATTTATAAAACCTATGACAAAGGTTATATTTGTAGGGTATAAATAATATGGGTCTAGGATTGCACAAATCCTATGAGTTTAGGATTGCACAAAATCAAAACCAATTAGGAATTGGATACAAATATAACTAGGAATTGGATAACATAAAGCCAATTAAAAATTGGACAATATAAAATAAAATATGAATAGAATTTTTATACAGAGCCAAATTTTTAACTAAAAGTAATTAAGTATAGGTCGTTAGTTTAGTAACATATTACAAAGATCACGAAGCTTTTTAAAAAAAATAAAATTCTAACTAGTTTTCTTTAATGACAAAATGCTAAAATCCACGCAAACTCTTTAATTTAAATTGGAGACAGTAAGTTAATAATTTTTTGTTATATAGCTTAGACTTTCCTTCATGTTTCCTGGATGGTAAGACTATGATAAGTAGTAAGAAGTGTTGAGGAATAGAGAAAGACATGAGAGAATGAATTATATTGTGGTATTTGATGAATGAATATAAGATCCTTTAAATAGGAATGAAATATATAAGCTATACATGGAAGTAATAATAATATTCCATAATTTTAAGAATCATAATGACAGTCAACTATACCATATCTATACATATATTCTAATAGGAAGTTAGCGGTTCAAGTCCTCCTACTCCTTCTCAATCAAATCACATTGCTTGTATTAAAAAAAAATAGTAAATAAATGAACGTTGGCCTTTATAGATCATTTTAAACACAAAAGTGTAAAGTGTAAAGAAATATGTACTTCACAGGTTTTCACCCTCAAGTTAATTGCGCTTTTTTGCCTTTCTATTTGTTGGTAAGAAATATAATGGCCCGAGCTCCAGTCAACTAATGGCAACCTGCAATTCAATTTCTTCCGTAATCTCGTGGCACTTTCGTAAGGTAAATTTCAGTTGTGATAACATATGAAAAGCTCCATATTTTTCTTCATCTAATCTATTGTACTAATTTAATGCACTTTTATTGCTTCAGTATAAATCTTTGTACGTCAAATATTACATTTGTAAACCATAATAGTGGAAGCAGTTCAAGTCGATTTTCTTGATGCGGCTAAATTTATTGCTGATTTTAACAATGGGGTTTGGTTTACATTATTTGCTGCATATATAATGTTAGGTTTTATGGAATTCTCGAAATGATTTGGTCTATAAAAGTAAGTCTAAGGGCAATGTCGTCTATATTTGCAGAAGCTTTCGCTTTATCGAAACTTTTGATGCAGTTCACCGGGATTTCTGCAGTACCCTTTATTCAAACGTTGTACCCGCCGAGGATGAATGGGTGAATCTCAACTCAGGTGCATCTTTATCCATATCAAAGAATGGTGCTGAGCTAGGTTCGGTGGTGTGTAATTCTCAAGGTTCCATGCTTTCTGCCTATGCTATCTTAATTTCAACCACTTTCTGATAGTACGTATTGATATGACTGTAGCGAGAGGTTTATCCTTTGTGAAGAAGCATGGATGGTACCATATTGAAGTGGAATCTGATGCTCTAAATGTGATCAATGCTTTTAACTTGTGCGCTCCTGTTAGATCTGAGTTAGGAGAGGTGCTCGAAGATATTCGAGACTTAATTTTAAACATTTATGTTATTTTTAAGCACATTCCTAAGAGTGCGAATTGTGTAACTAGTTCATAATATTGTTTTTTCACTTGGTCTTCTAAATAAATACTCAGAGTGCTAGAATTCCTTGTTCCTAAGTTGGATCTTGATTTTCGCTGCCTTATATGTGGCCTGTTAGTGGTTGTTCTTTTGTTTGTTTAAAAAAAAATGGATTATGTGAGCAAGAAAAGTAAAATGTAACTAATGTTCAAGTTTGATCATAGCACAATTAGTTCATCCCAATATGCACGTATCTTGTCAAAAAAAAAAAAAATTGCATATAGGTAACGAGTGTGCTATTACAAAGTTATTCACTATATTATAATATTAATTCCTTTTTCCTTTTGCATCAATATAAAATTATTAAGTATAGCTAATAATTAGGACTCTATGAGCTTGAGTTAAAATTAAATCTCCTTTGTTACAAGTGTAACATTTTATATAAAATTAATACACAATTTTAGATATGACTATTGATACTTTAAAAAAATAAATCTTTTAGCACTTTTAAATTCAGCACAAATTTAAATAAAATATTTTTTTAAAGTGCAAAAAAAATATCATAAAAATATTTTAAAATACTAAAAAAATCATTTATCTAACAAACACACATACTAATGGCTTTATAACTTTAGTGAGGAAGCTCTATGTAGTGTGTTTGATAGGCATTATTTTCTCTAGAAAATGGGAGTTTTTTACCCAAGTTCTCACTTTTGATGTGTTGGATTTACTTTATTTTTTAGGTAGTCAAATTTCAACTTTGAGGTGATCTGACATTATTTTCCTTGAAAAGTTAGAAAATAATTTTTTAAAGGAGAGTAGATTTTATTCTCCAGGTAAAAGTAAACATTTTCTAGGCAGCTTGAATATTTTACTCCATTTCTCTTTCTCTTTCTCTCTCTCTCTCTCTCTATCTCCCTTTACACTCCATTTTTTGGTATAATATATTTGAGAATAAGCTAGAAAAATGCATAATCACCCATAAATATTTTTTCATATATCTTTGAAAATTAATTTAACAATATGAAAAAATTAATTTTTTGTTGTTTAACTTAGGGGACATTTATTTATTATTGTTATATATTATATTTATTATTATTATAGTTGTTATACTCCCAAATTTATGGTTAATTTAGAATATCAAAAATAATAAAAAAATTACTTTATTTTCATGTATATTTTTTTATTTTATTTTTAACATATCTCAAATTCTGTGTAGAAAAAGTAGAAGTTCCATGGAAAAAAGTACAAGTTCCATGGAAAATAATAAAAATCAAATACTAAAAGATGAAAAAGTACAATATTTTTCGGGTAGAAAATTAAGGCAATCAAATACATTTAATTGATATTTTTCATACAACTTAATTCTAGACAATTCATTTGCCTGGAACTTATTTTTTTCCATACTTGTAATCAAACACACCTGTGGCTATCAAACTGAACACTAAACTATTGTTTGTGAGCTTTGCTCCTATAATTTTGTCCTCTTTTTCGGCATTATTTTCTCTTCTTGCTCTTGTTTGGCCAATTGTAATTTGTCATTAAACAAAATGGCAAATGCAAGTTGAGATTATAGTTATTCTTTCCATATCTAGTTATGTTATCATGGATCCCGCTTTTATAGAGTTATGTAAAAGGTGATTATTTATATCTGTGTGCAGATGATCCACTCTTAAATTATGATATTTTTTAATTCAACTTTTCAAAATTTTCTTATTAAAATTGATAAGTATATCCACCAATTTAATATTTTTGTATAAATTTTTATTTAGCTTTTAGATTAGATTCTTAGTTAAAATACGTTTCCTTATTCATCTAATTTCTGAATTTCTTGCAAGGTTTTCCTTTTAATTAAAAACACCTAAAAGTAATATAATAAATTGATCAAAATCATAGCATAAAAACTTAAACAATAATTTGTTGAGAAACGAGTCCAAATTTTTTTTCCAACACGCAGATGCATTTCAAACAAAATTGGACAATGGGGGATTAGAAAATGAGAAAAAACTAGGCATTAGTTCTATATGTATTTCCATCTCAAATATCAAACGCTATCAGTGTGAGAAGAAATAATAATTATACATGTGTTGTGATTTTTATTTATCACTATAAATCCTACTAAACTACGGTTAAATTCAATATTTACTTAAAAAGTCATTGATTCCGATTATTACAAATATTACTTAAGTGGAATTGCTGTTAAATATATAAGGAACTGATAATTTCAAACTATGGATTTTTTTGACGCACTCAATCTTTTCATCATTCTTTTGAAGGATGCCTTACAATTTACAACTTTTTCACATTTACCTTACAATTTGCAACATTGTGTATGATAATGAAGATAGGAGATGACAAAGTTTAGAGATTGTCAACTTGAGTAATTAATTAAAAAAAAGAAAGTTAATTGAATAATTAATACAATGAGAACAATGCATGAAAAGTACGACGACGATCAAAGAAAAAACACTTTATGGTAAACCAGTTTAAAAGTGGCCGAAATAATTTGAGCGGGAGGGAGGGTTTACAATGGATACTTACGATTATGATGAAGGATAAGGTATTTGCTCGTACGTGTTATTTTAACATTTGTTACATTTACCTTTAATTTTAACTTTTTAATGTTTAAATTAAATATTAAAATGGATATATTAATTAATTTAGTGGATATTATATAATTAAATTATTAATATTTATTATTTATAAAAATTAAGTTACTAAATCTATCCTAACATGTGGTTAAACTTATTGAGTAACGTGGATTAACTTAACAATGCGGATAAACTATAAGAAATCGTGGATATAAACAAAATCATCCTTTTGTAAATATCACTCTAGCCAGGAGTTGCTCAAATCTAAGAGCATCTCGAATGCAACCATGAATCGGGTGAAAATGAGATGCCATAAAGAATTGATGGGCAATGAACTAAAAAATGTTCTTCAATTCAACTATCCATAATGACCATGAAAATGATATGACAAAAATGAAAATAAACATTGTGGGGACGACCATCTGTTTCTAAAAGTTCTCTTAGAAAATGTCTTAATGCCATATTATCATTTTTGTCTACATACTTTTATTTTTTAAGCGTTCAAATATTTTAATAGTAGTTTTATAATTTATTTATTAATAAAAATTACAAATTAAAAAAGTATGAATCAAAACCTATCAAACAACACGCATTTTACATATAAAATTATTAATTTATTTTTTATGAATTTATTAATAAACAATTTTTGGGGCAATTCCATTGGAGATGGTTTTTATAAAACTTGTCTATTAAGAGATTTTTTTATACTACATAAGAAAGACAAGCTTACATGTCCATGGTTAAAAGATATCTAATTCATTTTTGTATTGGAGATGCTTTAAAATATTAATTTAGAATTGACGACCTCTATTTAACCCTGTTGACCTAAAAGGCCATTAATCTTATTTTGATAATAACAATAAGTTAATAAAGTGTTATTTAACATGTTTGTTCAAATGGTGTTAGCTCTAGCATTTAACAATATCTCTATCGACCAAGATTTACATCAAACCGAAATCGACAAATCTTATTCAAACTCAACACTCACCATATGTTCCAACTCATAAGCAATTCTTTCCTATATCCTCTAAGTGCAAAATACAAATACCCACAATCAAGAGAGGACCAAGATTTATAAAACAAGTGAAGTAACGCACAAAGAAATCAAGCATTTCGAAGACTCGAGACATTAGCAAATTGAGTGAGTGCTTAGATTTTGTATAAAAGTTATCGTTGATCAATCATATAGCTCCTAAAATGATTTAACCATGTTAAGATTGCTTGTAACTAGTTTCACTTTGAAAAAGCCTTTTCCCGAAAACTAGTCATCTTGAAAAATTCATAATAAATTCATTTGAATGAATTTTGGTACAAAAACAAAATTGGGAGTCTTAGAAACTTATTTGGAACACTCACCAAGCTTTGGAATCAATTTTGGAGTTAAAATGCATAAGTTGAATTTCTGCAAAAACCCACTATTGGCAGAGCAATGTAGTAGACTACATGAAGCTTATGGGAGTCGACTACCTCATGTAGTCGACTACATGGAACCTGAGGAAGTCGACTACACTCCAGAAATATAGCCGTTGGAGATTTCTTGCAAGACTATTTTTGTGCTCTAACCACCTTCAACCACCCCAAACGGTCATATTGCTTCCGTAACTATATATAGGACTTCTAAAACACTTTTGTAGTTCTCTTAGAAGCTTTGAACATCATCTATTGGTAAAAATCATACCAGAGAGTTTTATATAAAAATATCCAAATCTTTACTTGATCCAATCATTATTTCTTGAGCTATTATTCTTGATCAAACTTGATAACATTTAGTATGAGCTTAATTTGTAATCTTCATACACTTGAGAGTTATTATACTTTGGTGTTTGTCACCAAAAACTTATTCTTCAAACATTAAGAGAGATTTATCTCTTAGATAAGCAAGAGGTTGTTCTTATGTTGAGTGTTGTGAGATATCAACATTTGTAGAGTGTGAACACTTGTAGAGGTTTGATCTTCATCCGGAAGTAAATCGGTATTAGTGAAAATTCTCGGAGAACTATCTGAGCGCGAAAGTAGGGGGCTAACAAGCTGAACCGTGTGGATAAAAAGTCTTCGACTTCTATCAGTTTAATCTTTCTATCTCTAACTCTATTATCTATTGCTATTTTTTTTGTGCTTGGAATTACTTAAGTGTTTTGCTTGATTGCTTGATATAGACTTTAAATATTTTAAAAACGATTTTAAAAATCCGATTTAGTTTTAAAAACCCTGTTCACCCTCCCTCTAGGGTATTTTCCGACCTACAAACCCAACTTAAAACAAAATATAAACTATGTCGTTTTAATATCTCCGTAATTTGACTATGTTCATCACCTTTCGTCTTCATTTATCGAATAAAGATACGATGTCTGCACCTCTGTTTTGGAACACATACTTAGATTACGTAACGGAGCAAGGAATCTAGTTAGGGGGGCGAAATTCAAAATACACAAAAACATATTAAAAGCTATAAAATTTGAATAAAAACATAATAGTGAATGTGAACAATTATGAGAAATTACAACAACATAATGCCAACATAATAACATTAATAATATTATGCAATTAATCAAGAAGCACAACGAATTTTATGTAAATAATCGAGAAATAATATTATATCCATTATTAAAAAGTAGATATAAGAAAGGATTTACCTTGGTAGTGTTGAAAAAATTGGTAAAAATACTATTTTCCAGCCATTTTGAAGGTAATTTTCAATGGGACCTCACATTTGGTTGCTCCTCCGTAAGAATATCGAAATCATATATTTGTTTACTTAAAATGGTTTTGGGGCGAATGAAAAATTGTCACAAAAGTGAGTAACTTGAAATAGAAAAATGAAACAAAAATGGTTAAGTCCCACGTGGGAACAATATGAAAAAAATGATGGGCTTATAAGGGATCACTATTTATGAACTTATTAAGCATTAAAGAAAAATAATGTTCTTTCTCGCGCCCGCAACTGGTGCAAATCATGACGACTCTTATGCACCCGCACCTGCGGACACAAATGTCGACTCGAAAAAGGCTAACCGCGCGGGGCCATGTTTTGCATCCGAATTTATTTTTTAGTTTAGATGCCTTGAAATTAAATTTTGTGTGGAACATAAGTGCACATAAAGTCCCTATAATATATATAGTTTTACCCATTATACTTAGGTACCCTCAAATATTCATCGAAAAAGAAGAAATCATACCACTCATTAGAGTCACCAATTTTTACTTTGTCGCGACCAGTGCCAATTTTAAAAGAGAAAATCGTCAAATATGAAAGTTGCAGAGAAAGTAGGGTTCAATGTGTGGAAGAGAATAGTAGCATAGAGATGAAAAAAATAGGTGGTAAGTTTTTTACTAAAAACAACTACCGAAATAAACGGACAACCAAAATAAATTAATTGCGTTAGATTATGATAATAATAATAATAATAATAATAGTAATAAAGAACAACATAGTTTATGTTTTGTCTTAAGTTAGGTTAAATCCAAATCATTAATTTTAAATTAAGGGCGTAGATTTTAGCAACTCTCCTCTATAGTGATTTTTTACCCATCTAGAGGAGCCATATCCTATTTTCATTCACTAGTATATCTTAATTTTTATGGTAGTACTTCAACAGTAACAAATATAAATTGTTGTAATATTTATACTCATTTTAGTAATAATATAAAAAATAATTCGAAAAACAAATAATATGTGTGGAGAATTGAAAAATAAATTAAGAATGCAGGTAGACAAAGCCTTAATTTTTGTCTTTTATTTTTGTGTGAGTCGTGAGAAATGGACAGAGAGCATGTCACGACATTACTTAACTTATTGCACAAATTATTACTTTTTTATTATCATTTTTTTACTTTGTTATTAAATGGACCCAAATTTACTAACCCTATTTAGAGAAGGGTCGGTTACAATGCCCTAAGAATCTAATAACGAGGTATAAGGGTCATGTAATGAGATATTTTTCATTTCATACTCATTTTTTGAGTAAATGTCTTACATCTTTCATAATTTTTTGTGAATTTTTTTTTACTCCTCAATCTCCAAAGAAAAATTTTTCATGAAAAAAGTAACGAACTAAGAAAACATTTTCCCACATGTCTCAACCTATTGTCTAACTGTGAGAATCCGCAAATGCGACCCCCGGGTCTCGTTCCCGTTGGTGGGAGTCTGAAACATCGGAAAGGATTCCGTCGTTCCATTTGCTTCTATGTGTTGATAATTCATATCGGGAGTCCTTCTATTCTATTTCTAGATACAAGAGGGTTCGTTCAGAGTTGTCAGTACGTTTTACGAGAAAACGGACAAAATGATTGTGTAAGAGGAAAGGCTACAGATAAGCCTTTCTTTACACGTTTATTTACGAAACCAGGATTCTATAGGGTTCGGGAACTATATTACGGTTTGAAAAGGTGTTAAGCACCCATTCCGCCCTTTCGGTCTCTAGTGGTCTTATATGTTTATTCTATGTTGAAAAACTTGGATGCTTTTACTGATAGTCTACTACTTTCTAAGTGAAAACCCTAATTTTGGAAAAAAAACGGGAAAAGGGATGAAGAACCTTTATGTTCCAAGATCCGATGTTGAGTTTTGAGAAATGTAAATACAAGTGATAAAAGTTATTTTCTTTAGAGATGGAGTTTCCCGTATTATTTCTCGGAGAATGCCGGTTTTCTCGAGTTTTGACTTATTTTGGAAAAAGTTTGGATCTTATAGTGGAACTAATTTCAATATGGAATTGGAACTCTTGAGGGGAGTTTTACCGGACATATCACAATCTATGAAACAGATAGGATATACCGGGTTTTTAATTCCTAAGTAAGTTTTACCGGTCCGGGTTTGAAAACAGGATTTTATCCGGATGGTAATGTACTTACTCTTCTGGCTTTGCAAATGGTTTTATCAGGGTCTTTTGTTTTGAAAACGATAGACTATTTGTAACTTGGCAATAAGTTTATTCAAATAAAACGTGGACTAAACGCTAGAAATAAAACAAGTACACAGATATTTAATGTTAAATACTAGAAGAGACTTTCTTTACCTTCCCGACGAGAATGATAATAAGAAAGAAAATATAATACGGCAGAGAGATTTCTGGCGATGATAATATTTTCCTTCTTCAGATATTTCCGAAAATTCGATTCCAGAGACGGGACACGTCGAGTGTCGAGAATAGATTCGATAACTCTTCCGAAATAAGACGATAATAGAGAATGCTCAATAAAAGACTAGAAAATCAGATTTAAAACTTAGAATTCTTCAATCCCAAGTCGCTGCCCTCAATCCTTAGGGGGTGTTGGCCTATTTATACTAATCGGGAAAGATTGTCGCACGACACTTCCCCAAAAAGGGCATATGTCGCGCGACAATGTGTCCAATGTCGCGCGACAAACGGCTGAAGTAATGTTTCTGACAGACTGATGTGTCAGAGAGTGGATGGTATGGTGTCAGGAGTGATTGTTGCGCGACATAGTGGGGATTTTCGCGCGACATATCCATTTGTCGTGCGATAATCTCTCTTAAAAATAGGTTTGTTGGCCAACAAAATCTTTCGGGGTAGTTTCGAGTGCTCGGGTGGGTCCCGGGCCCAAAATAGTAGTTCTCAAAGGTCGTTAAGGTTCTTGCGGGGGTCACGGATCGGGGTGTCTACAGACTCTCTCGACTCAAGTTTCTTGCTTGCAAGGAATTGAGGCGACTGGAAGAGATCATGATCCATGGCTCCCGCATGAACTCTAAAGGAGTGTATATGCACAAAGTGCTCGTGAGTGCCTCCGGAGAGGGCTTTGTGTTTGGTTTTGCCTCCAGAGAGGGCTTGTGTTACCTCTTTGCCTCTTTCAAGGACTTTCGTCTGCTCCACTCGCCTCAGATGGGAGGACTACCATTGCGCCTCAGGTGGGAGGACTACCGTGTGCCTCACTGGGAGGGCTTCGCCTCAGGTGGGAGGACTACCATTGCTACACTGGGCCTTTCTGGAAGGGCTTTTGATATTCTCGCCTCAGGTGGGAGGACTACCATGTGCCTCTCTGGGAAGGCTTCGCCTCAGGTGGGAGGACTACCATTGCTACACTGTGCCTCTCTGGGAGGGCTTTTGATCTTCTTGCCTCAGGTGGGAGGACTACCATTGCGCCTCAGGTAGGAGGACTACCATGTGCCTCTCTGGGAGGGCTTAGCCTCAGGTGGGAGGACTACCATTGCTACACTGTACCTCTTAGGAGGGCTTTTGATCTTCTCGCCTCAGGTGGGAGGACTACCATTGCTACACTGTGCCTCTCTGGGAGGGCTTTTTGATCTGAAAAATAAGGAACAAAATTTGCCTCTGGGAAGTCTTTGTGAGTATCTCGCCTTTGGCGAAGGCTTGTGTTTGTGTTTTGCCTCTGCAAAGGGCTTGTGTTTGTGTTTTGCCTCCGCAAAGGGCTTGTGTCTGTGGAAAGGACTTGATGACCGGTTTGCCTGTAAAAAGGGCTTATGTAAATGGATTGCCTTCGAAAAGGGCTTGTGCCTGTAGAAAGAACTTGTGAGTGATGTTTTGCCTATAGAAAGGACTTATGTAAATGGATTGCCTCTGGAGAGGGCTTGTGTTTGTGTTCTCTCTTAGACTGCTAGAGTGAGAGAGAGAAATTCTTGCGAAAGTAAAAAGAGCTTCTCAGGGTCTAATCCAGATGTCCGTTTTCCTGTATCTTTCTGAACTTTACTCTCATGTTTCCCTTGAGTGAAGATACTTCTCTCAGAAGGCAATTTTCGGATCTCTCTTGCTCTTTGCCGAGTGATGATTCGAGGTTTTTTCCAAACCATCTCTTCTGTATCGTGTTGAAAAGAAAATTTGTTTAAAAGTTCAATATCTGATCTCTGTTTTCTTCTTGGTGGGCCCACATCGTATTCTGTTTTTCGATGCCCTTATTTCTTCCTCTTTTTAGGAAAGACTTTTCCTGGCCTTCTCTGTTTTTGACCAGGAGTCTTTTCATCCCTTTGTCGTGATCAGGAGCCTTACTCACCCAAAACGAAGCCCTGAGCCGGTTTTGGCTTAGCTGTCACTTTTGGCGTGGCTGTCCCTGTCACTCTGCATTTCTGTTTCTCTCGCTCGCTTTGGGCGCTCATGCGGGTTTTTTTTCTCTTTTCTACTATTTCAATTTTTTCTACCCCCGTCTTATTTTGCCTTTTCTCATTTGATGGTCTCGGTCCTTTCTGGTAGATCAGAGACTACTTTAACTGCTTGTATTCTGTTTTCGCTTTTTCGGAGAGATGGTTTAGAAGTCTTCCTCGAACTTTCATCCTGGGTGTGCGGTTTTTAGTAATTTTTTCGAAAACTGCTTCTCGGAAGTCCTCCTACAAGAGATAAAATGAGACAAAGGTCAAAAAATCAGGGGATGGGATGGGTTTGTCGCGTGACACTTCGGTGTGGGGGTCTTTGTCGAGCAACAATGTGGCCATTTGTCGCGCGACAAACTGCCCCACTATATAAGCCCCTTGCTGAGCTCATTCCACCTCATTCTCTCATTTCTCTTTCTCTCTCTAGCTCTCTTTATCTCTCTTTCTCTCTTCTTCCGAGCGCGGAAGCCCTGCCGCTTTTCCGACTCTTCTCATATATTACATATACACAGATGGATCATGCACATCGCGATAGACTGGAGGGTGACCAGGAAGAGGTCACTTTTACAGACGCTCAGGGCGTTCTTCGCTGCAGTCCTCACCACGACGACTGGGAGGACTTGGATTGGTACGGAGAGGATGGGGTGGACCGTGGTCGGGCGGTGGTTTACCAAGACGTGACCCGGGCTACTCCAGTTCCGGACATTCCTTGACTCTTGATGGAGCCAGTTTCTCACGAGATCCGTCGAAGGTCTCTAGTTCGTCTTCTTTTTGTGTATTTTATCTGTTCTTTTATTTATGTCGTTTCCTGCATGTATTTTAAACAATGTTAGTATGCATGTCTGCCTAGAAATAACGTCCGATTTAGTGAACTCATACTTTTTACCTGTGATACCTCCTTGATCTCGGGAATCTACATAATGTACCCCAATGACTCTATAACTCTCATAATTACACCGAAATACCCTCTGTTTTGGAAAATTACATAATTTACCCTTATAACCCTATATCTCTCATAATTACACCAAAATACCCTCGAGTTTGGAAAATTACATAATTTACCCTTATAACCCTATATTTTTCATAATTACACCAAAGTATCCTCAGGTTTGGAAAATTACATAATTTACCCTTATAACCCTATATCTCTCATAATTACACCAAAGTACCCTCAGGTTTGGAAAATTACATAATTTACCCTTATAACCCTATATTTCTCATAATTACACCAAATACCCTCAGGTTTGGAAAATTACATAATTTACCCTTATATCCCTATAACTCTCATATTTACACAAAAATACCCTCAGGTTTGAAAAATTACATAATTTACCCTTATAACCCTATATCTCTCATAATTACACCAAAATACCCTCAGGTTTGAAAAATTACATAATTTACCTTTATAACCCTATATATCTCATAATTACACCAAAGTATCCTCAGGTTTGGAAAATTACATAATTTACCCTTATATCCCTATAACTCTCATAATTACACAAAAATACCCTCAAGTTTGGAAAATTACATAATTTTACCCCCATAACCCTATATCTCTCATAATTATACCAAAGTATCCTCCTAATCCTATACTCGTTTCTTTTGTCCGCAGTGGGTTGGCCGTGATTGGGGTTCTCCCAACACCATCTCTTTAGAGTGGCGACAAGCACCGGCCCCTGTCCAGGAGTTGCTTCTTGCGACTCCTTTTGGCTCTCTCTTTGATGCCCTCCCGGAGCGGGTATCTAGGGCAGCAGTGTTGGTGTCAGCTCTGGCCTACCATTGGTGGGACACCACTCACACTTTTCACTGGAGCTGAGGGGAGATGACGATGACCCCCCTCGACTTGTTTGCTCTGACCGGGATTCCTTCAAGGGGGTCCCTATACAGATTGATGTCCCCTTGCGTCTGACAACAGAGGGCATTGTTGGTGTATTAGGATGGTTTCCGGAGCGGCGGAGTTCCGGTGATACGATTTCTTGGGCCGTCTTGGTTACCCGGCTAGCCACAGAGAGAGCCCGATTAGCTGCCTCAGGAGCGCCGATGACCCGTCAGGAGGCGCGCCAGTATGCTCGCGTCCTTCTTCTACTGACGCTCCACGATCTGTTCGAGGCCCGTGGGGGGGGACACGGCCCATCTCTGGTGGCTGCCCTACCTTCGGGACTTCAGCATTATGTTCGACTATAATTGGGGCGGTTTTATCCTGGCCGTCCTCTATGACGCTATGGACCAGGTTTCTCACCACTTAGCCCTGAACCTTAAGGGCTTTTCTCTGTTGTGGGAGGTATATACCTTTGTTCCCTTAACCTCGTTCTAATTCTTTACTTTTTACCTGTTGATTATTGCTGATACTTTTTATGTTTCTTCTTAAGAGTTGGTTTGTGGCGTATACCCGTCTGGGGCGCGTCCAGGTGGATCTCCTCGTCAAGAACGAGGATTAGTTTCTCTTTCTCCGTCGATTCATCGCGGGGAACTACAGGGCTCTTTATGTATACCGGACTCGAGAGACCGGTGCTGCCGCCGTTCATGACCTGCTGGAAGAGCAGGTAAATATTTTAGTACTATTTTCTTTCAATAAATAAATGGTAAATAGAATATATAAATAACTGAAATAAAATTTTGTTCTCTTTGTAGATTGAGTGGGCCCCCTGGGGTGATCTAGGTCTTCATTTCGGGTACAGCCGTGCTCTGACCGCCTCGAGGACCAGGTGACTGATTAGAGATGAGTACGGCCTTCACTTTTACTTAAGCGAGAGAGTTATTCGCCAGCACACGCCAGCCCAGTGGCCTCGAGTTCCACTATTTCCCCCGATTTTGATGAGGCGAATGGGCGAGATTGATCCCGTGACGGTGCAAGCCTTGGTGGACGGTCTTGGCTTTCAGACTTTCACTGAGGAGGGAGACTATGCCGCTTTCGCTGCCCGTTATCGGATGAGGGAGCCGAAGGGGACTCGGGGACGGGTCTTCTATGAGAGATATCAGGCGTTGGGAGGTGATCCTCATTATATACGAGGACAGACCTATCTAGCCAGGACGGTCATGGGTCACCTGCCACCTGTCCCTGACCAGAAGGACAACATTCTAGATTCCGAGGACGAGGACCCCGAGGGTGAGAGGGATATTCCTGCCGCTGTCGAGGGTGGTGACAGGTCAGGGGGTGAGGGCGGTGATACGACAGCGGCTCCGGAGCAGCCACCCCAGACGACACCTGCGGGGGAGCGGTGTGCTGAGGGTTTTGAGTTCCCCACCGGCCCTTCCGTGTCTCCGGAGGTCCTCTTCGACGCTGCCGAGGCTGCTGAGGGGAGAGCGAGTTTTTCTGAGAGGTCCTGGGAGCCTGCGGACCTTGGGGCGGATTACGAGCAATTTGGGCGGACCCCTCCTGCTGCGGCGGCTACTCCCTCTAGTGGGGTCCCGCCTTTGAGGGCGACGGCCATGGTGGATCCTCTAGGTGTCCGTACTTACGCCACGTTGACTCCTCTTTCGACGACTGCTATAGGGCCTCCAGCCCGATCTCCAGGTTTCGAGGGTTCTTCATCTCGGCCTTCCCTGTTCCCGATCCACAAAGAGGGGGGTCTACTTTCGTTGATGCTCCGGTGGGGCCGTCCATTCCTTGGGTAGATCTACCCCCGTTCCCTAGAGACATTTCTTATGTCGGCGCTGGTTTGCGTCGATACACGGTCCCCGAGTATCTTCTTCCTGAGGATACTTTTGACTACTTGGGGGGTTGCTCTGGTGACGAGGTACTTTCTTCACCTTCTCTTGATTTTAACTGTGCTTATTTATTCTCTTGGCTGTGCTGATTCTCTTGTCTTATGTCTTTTTTCAGCGGGTGAGTGTACGGGTGGCGGATCTGCGAGCTTGGCACGCCAGTACCTATACAGCTGGAACTTGCTTTAGTACGTCGGTCGAGACCCTCCAGCTTATATGCGTGACTACCAGAGGGCTATCGACGTTTCTTTGCGGCCGAAAAATCCTCTGACTTTTTCTCGTGCCCGGACGGAGTCTCGGAGGAGTAGCAATCAGACCTTTAGGCGTTCGCGGTTGTCGGTGATCCATCCTACGGCTCCTGTCCAGTCGACGGGGCCTTTCCAGGCGGTAGTTCCTCCTGTTCAGGGTGTCCCAGTGGTTGATCTTACTCCCGAGGAGGGCTCGGGTGAAAGTGGAAGCGTGTCAAAACGCTCTCGAGTAGATTAGTTTTTCTCTTTCTGCATTTTTGTTAGTTCAGACATGTATTCATTTTTTTAGATGTGCTTTAGACAGATTATGTAGTTTTTGAAAACTGTTCTTTTATTGGATTTTATGAAAACCTTTATTTGTGTCTGATGATATATATATGCTATTATTCTCTGTCTGTGAAAGATATATATATATATATGAGTCAGTGATTTAGAAGCCATACCTTGTAGTGCAGTGACATTTAGGTTTTCTGCAAAAAGAACAAAGTGAGAACAAGAATGCATCCAAAAATAATTCTTTTGGCAAGAATGACTCTTATGTGAAAGGAAAATAAAAATAGGGTGGCCCTAAGTGGGTTTGTCGCGCGACAATTCCTCCTGGGCATGGGTTTGTCGCGCGACAAACAGGCACAGGACCCTCTTTTTTGTTATAAATACACCCATCTTCCTTCCTTCATCCCCACGCCTCTCCAAAATGTCTTCTTATCGCACAAAATCTGATTTTTCTTACGTTAATGCCTGAGATGCTCTGATATCTTCTAAAAATGGTCTGAATTTTGGTGCATTTAGCCCTTTAGCGGGCTGGTGTCATCGTCCCGTCGATTTTTTCTTTCTGTTTGGTGCTTTGCATTTCTGGAGTCCTGCGGACCATCTCTTCCGCTTTGGACTAGATGAGCTATATCCGACTTATGAGGAGTTCTCCTGGCTATTGCGTTCTGACATTCGTCTCCCGATGGCCTTTTCCGTGGAAGAAATCGATCCCCGAGATATGCTAATTGCTCTGTTAGCCATTCCCCAGAAGGCCTGTGATGGTTTTATTGCCGACGGACTCCTTGACCTCTATAAAATGGTGAGGTATCTTTCATTGTTACGAAAATAGAACCTCTTACGGCGTGGGGCGTACTGCGACGGCCTTGATCTGCCTTGTCTCTGATATGTTACTAGTGACGGGTTCTTCCCGCGTTGATCTGACTATTCTGAGTTTGATATATCATGCTAGAAATGGAGAGTCCATAGTGCCTATCATTCTTGCAGAGACTCTGAATGGTCTAGACGATATTCAAATAGGGGCTTCGCCCTTTTTCAGGGGAAGTCCGCGTTTGCTATACATGTGGCTATTGGAGCGTTTCCGATCGGTGGGCTTCAACGGGGTTCGGGTCGACAATCCGACTCATTTCTTCCATCGTCCCCTTTTTGGTGCTTTGACCATGTCTTCCTCTGATTGGTCGGTGTGGTTTTCGGAGAATTTTTGTGCCATTCGGTGGAACATCCCCTAGTGGAAGTTGAAGGCAATGGTGCTTAGTACTGGGGGTCAGAACTATGTTAGGCTCCGTGGGCTCTGGTTCACCTCTTTTTATCTCCCAGGACGTCTTCTTCGGCAGTTCAACGTTCCTCAGGACATTCCCCTTGGTCTAAACAATTTATCCTCTGAATCTAAGTTTGTGACCCAGCATGTTTCTTTATCGGTAGAGAGGATGTGGCGTGCTCGACTGACTCGTCAATTCAACTATGCCCGCTTTGGTATTACCCGGTCCCTCCGGACTGACATTACCCGCTCTTGTTGGGGTCTCTGGAAGGAGAGCTGATTGATGATCCCTTCAAAATATAGTGGTTCCGGTTCATGGATTCTGCACCCACAGAGGAGAACATCGTTTTTGCGTACCAGATCCTGGACGAGGCTCGTTTTGATTTGGCCACTGAGGACCCAACATGGCCAACCCCTAAGGATTAGTTTCTTCTTTGTATGCTGTACCTCCTTTGTAACTTCCGGTGTTCTGAACCACTTTCTAATAATATATGAAGGACTATTTTATGGGAAATAAATTTCTTTACAAAGTTTAAACCGGGCCTGAAGTCACTTCTCAGGTTGCCTACGTTCTCCTTTTTGATTTTTTCAAGACAACATAATTTTTGTTAGGGCTCAGGTTTACGTAGTTCTTATTTACACATGTTGTGCCTATTGATAATACTTCTTCAGTCGGTCCATGTTGACTGGTGAATGCAGTAACTATCTGTCTAAGTCAGTGAGTATAGCGGCACCCCCCGTATCAATCTCTTTGACGATATACGACCCTGTCCACTTCTGCCCGAACTTACCCCTCGGATCTCTGGCTGGCTCTCGAATTTCTTTCAATATGATATCGTTCTCATTAATGCCCCGAGTCCTTACTTTCTGGTTAAATGCTCGAGCGATTCTCTTCTGATAGCCTTGATGGTGGTATGCGGCTTTTAATCTCTTCTCATCTAGTAAGGCTAGCTCGTTATGACATGCCTGGACCTATTCCAGTTCATTGACTTGATTCTCTAGCATTACTCTGAGGGAGGGGACCTCTAACTCAACAGGAAGGACTGCTTCCATTCCGTATTTAAGAGAAAACGGGGTTGCCCCGGTGGAGACCCTCTCGGTGGTGCGGTATCCCCACAATGCGTATGGTAATTTCTCTGGCCAGTCCCGGCAGGTGTCGGTCATCTTGCTTAGGATATTCTTCAGATTCTTGTTGGCGGCTTCAACTGCCCCATTGGTTTGTGGTCTATACGGCGAAGATTTGTGTCGGGTGATACCGTATTCTTCCATAACTGTATTGGCCTCTCTTTCAAAGTGAGTGCCATTATCCGAGACGATCTCATGTGGGACCCCATACCGGAAGATAATGTTCCGTCGGATAAATCGGGCAACTTTTCTGGCATCGATGGTTTGGAATGACTCGACTTCCACCCACTTGGTGAAGTAGTCGATGGCCACTAGTATAAATTCATGGCCGTTGCTGGCTTTGGGTGAAATCTTCGCGATGATGTCAATTCTCCAAGTCACGAAAGGCCAGGGAGCAGTCATGTTGTACAACTCTTTTGGTGGAAGTTTCTGAGATTTAGCATATATTTGGCATTTGTGGCAATGGCATACGTGGTTAATGCAATCGTTCTGCAGGGTAGACCAGTAATAGCCTTGTCTGATGATTTTGCGGGCAAGTGTATGTCCGGTCATGTGAGGTCCACAGTCGCCCCCATGTATCTGATCCATTACTTTGACGGACTCTTCCTCTGCGAGACATTGTAGATGGGTCCCGTCATAGTTCCTCTTATATAGCCTGTCGATACAAAGTATGAACCTTGATGCTAATCTCCTGAGTGTGACCCGTGTTTTCTTGTCTGTTTGCTCGGGATACTGGTGATTTTTCAACAGGTTCCAAATATCGTAAAACCAAGTGGTTGAGTCCCCTTCCTCTTCCTTCTCTACCTCCAAGGCCATGCAGTGTGCTGGTCCTGACTTCTTTTGTATTGTAAGAGTTATTTCTTCCATCCCTTTTGGGATATCGATCATAGATGTCAGGGTTGCTAGTGCGTCAGCAAAACTGTTCTGTGACCTGGGGACATAATAAAACTCCGCATGCTCGAACTTTCCCGCGACATCCTCCTGTCGGGCGAGGTAAGGGACTAATTTCTCATCTCTGATCTTCCATTCCTTCAGAACTTGGTGGACCACTAGTGCTGAATCTCCGTATACCTGTATTCTCTTTATACCCCTTTTGAGCGCGATCTCTAACCCGAGTATGCAGGCTTCATATTCGGCCATGTTATTGGTGCAGAAAAAGTCCAGACGATATGATACAGGTGAGTGAGTTTCGTCTGGAGAGACTAACAGGATGCCTATCCCATTTCCGTTCCGGTTGGCGGTCCCGTCAAAGTACAATTTCCAGTCCTCATCGATCTCGACACTCATGATGGTTTCGTCCGGGAATTCGGCTTCTTCTAGCATGTCTCCCAATATCAGATTGTGGGCCAGGTAATCAGCTATGATTTTGCCTTTGACTGCCTTTTGGGTCATGTAGGTGATGTCGAATTCGGAGAGTAGAAATAACCATTTTGTCATTCGGTTCGAGAGAGCTGATTTTTCGAAGAGGTATTTCAACGGGTCAATTTATGATGCCAGGATGACTGGATAAACCAGCATGTAGTGTCGTAGTTTATGTGTTACCCAGACGAGAGCGGTGCATGATTTCTCCAATGGTGTGTAGTTTATCTCGAACGGGGACAGCTTCTTGCTGATGTAATAGATGGCCTGCTCTTTCCGTGTATCGATCAGGTGTTGGGCTAACATGGCTCCTGCGATCGAGTCAGTGATGGTTAGGTATAGAATTAGTGGTAGTCCAATTTGTGGTGGGGCTAATACTGGGGGGTTGGAGAGGTAGTCCTTTATCTTATCAAAAGCTTCCTGGCACTGATCGTCCCATTCTCCTGGTGAAGACTTCCTCAGGAGTTTGAAGATGGGTTCGCAAGTTTGAGTAAGCTGAGAGATGAACCTGCTAATGTACTGTAAATCTCCCAAGAATCCTCGAACTTCTTTCTTGGTACGGGGTTCAGGCATGTCTCGGATAGCTCGAACTTTGGCAGGGTTTACCTCGATTCCCTTTTTACTGACGACATAGCCCAGGAGTTTTCCCTTGGTTACCCCAAACACACATTTCTGCTGATTGAGCCTCATTTGGTACTGGCGGAGGCGATCAAAGAAGGCTCGTAAAGCTGATACATGGCCTTTCCTTTCCTTTGACTTGATTATCATGTCGTCCACATACACCTCTACCTCTTTGTGAATCATGTCGTGAAAGATAGTTGTTGCTGCCCTTTGATATGTTGCTCCGGCGTTCTTCAGCCCAAATGGCATAACGGTGTAGCAGTATGTTCCCCACGGTGTGATGAATGCAGTTTTCTCCTGGTGATCCACGTGCATCTTGATCTGATTATACCCGACAAAACCATCTACAAAGGATTTCAGGGCATGGTTGGCGGTATTATCCACTATCAAATCGATGTTGGGTAATGGAAAATCATCTTTTAGGCAAGATTTGTTAAGATCTCGGTAATCCACACACATGCGGACTTTCCCATTTGTCTTTGGAACGGGTACAATGTTGGCTAACCATGAAGGGTACTTGATCACCCTTAAGAAACCCACACTCAATTGTTTCATCACTTCTTCTTTCACCTTTAAGGATCATTCTGGCGTAAGTTTTCTCAACTTCTGCTTGACGGGCCTAAATTCTGGCTTGGTGTGTATCTCGTGCATGACTATCTGACTGTTCAAACCTGGCATATCCGCATAAGACCAGGCGAAGACATTCACGTACTCTTTCAGAGTTTGTGTGAATTCCTCTCTTTCTGTCTTACCTAGACTTGCCCCAATGCGGACCTCTCTTCTTTCCTCTTCTATCCCGAGGTTAATTACAAGAGTGTCTCCTTCCTCGTTCTGTATACGCTGCTCCTCCCGTTCAAAGTGTTCGTTCAGTCTTTCCAACTCCATATAAGCAATTACAGAATTAAAAATAAAAGGATAACGCAAAACAGAGTTTTCTTCATTGATAATAGTGTTTACAGGTACAAGTTAAAAAAGTAAATCTAGGAGTGACTCTTCCCTAGCCTTACCCTCACTCTTACCTCTCACCCTTATAATTTCACTCTTTCCCCTTTCTCCTTGGTAGTCTGGATCAGCGTATATCAAGTGTACAGGGTCGTCTCTTGGCTCGTTATCCTCTAGAGCCATGATGTCGAAGAGATCTCCGATCATTTCTTCTTCCTCATCTTTCTTGTTTTCATTTTCTTCCTTCGGCCCGATCGTCAACTTGGTAGAGAAGCTGTGTGCGATGTTTTTCTTGATATATATACAGGTCCTCTTCATAGAAGATTTCTCATCCCGGAAGGTTCTCTCCGTCGCTGTTTCTCCAAGGCTCCTGAAAGCCACAAAAGAGGAAGTCCTCTCCTTCTTTGACAAAAAACCCGTTCAGAGAGTTAAAACTCGGATACTGATGCCCTCGACCCCTTTTTTCTTGATTGTCTTCTTCAATGTGTTGGTACCCCAAACCTTCCTTTTCGTACCTCGTTACCGGTTCCAAGGCTTGAAGTAATCCTGGTTGTCCCATTCCCAGACTGGCTCCAGGTAAGTATTTCATCATTTTCAGCATGTTTGTGATCTTGGTGCTGAGACCGAAGATATTGTCAGGGGGAAGATACTCGATTATCTGGGTGTTGAGAGTTTGTACTTGAGGCTCGTAGGAAAAGCCTCCCAGCTGTATACTCTGACTTCTAATGCCTAATACATGTAACTCCAGATCTGCCAAGGTCCTTTCAGGATCTCCTTGGATGGTGATTATGTTCCCTTCGAACGGTATCTTGATCTTTTGGTGTAAGGAGGAGGGGATGGGAGTGCTCCTATGTCGTGTAGCCATGCCATTCCCAACAGTAGGTTAAAACTGGAGGGAATGTCTATAATTTAAAAGTCGACTGGAAAGTTTTCGGGACCGACCATGAGATCAAGCTTCAGAGAACCCAAAACGGCTCTTTTGGTGTTGTCATAGGCCCTGACGGTTACGGCGGATGGAGAAAGCTCTGAATCCAAGATACCCAAGCATTTGGCGGTCTTCAGGGGGCAGACGTTTATGGTTGACCCATTGTCGATGAGGACTTTTGGCAGGATTTTGCCTCGAGTCCGGACAGTGATATGGAGGGCCAGGCTGTGTTTTCTCCCCAATGGAGACAAGTCTTCATCTGAAAATGATAGGCTTCTTTGGACTGTAAGTGACCCGATCATGTTTGGCAGTTGTTCGGGCGTGGAATCTGGTGATATGACGGCCTCGTCTAGGAGTTTGGTGAAGGCGGTCCTGTGAGGTTTGGAGGTAACCAAGAGGCCCCAAATGGTGATGTGCGCCTGGGTTTTCTTCAACTGCTCAAGTACTCGATCTTCTCATATTTCCTTAGGAGGTGGTAATTTCTCGGCATCCGTGGGTGGTGGCTGGTATACCCTTCCTGAGCGGGTAATTTGTTGTATCCAAAGGGATGCTGGGTCTAATCCCTCTGAAATTTCTGATGTCTCTGGCTCTGCTGACCAACTAAAAGTCCCGGGGGAGGTTTCTGTCATACAGATTGTCTCTTTAGTGGGGCCTCGGGGTTTCCACGGTTATTCTTTCTTCTCCTGAGTCCATCATATTCCAGATTTTCCGGGATTGGTTTTTATTATGAGTGGTTGTGAGATCCCCTGATTTGTCTTTCCTAGGCCCTGCCCAAGTAGGAAGTTCATCTTGGCCATCCATTGATCGATTATCGGATTGAGGCCTGGGGCAACTTGGGCCTTTGTTGGTAGCATAACGGGCGCCTTATAGGCTGGGTCATCCCGAATGAGTCCTACGGGGTCAAGGCCTTCTTTATCAGTGGTTAAGGCGTTAATTCCCGCAAGTGGAGCATGATTAGGAAGGGGGTTGTTGGTAACATTGGGCCCGCCTGGTGCGGGGATGGTTTCGACTTCAATAAGGTCCTGGATACGATGGCGAAGAGCCAAGCAGCGTTCCGTGTCATGGCCCACTGCTTGATGGTATGCACAGTTCTTATTCATTCTCCAGGTGCTGGGAATAGGGTTTGGTGGGGGGCACGGGTTGAGTGGAGTGATCAGTCCTGCCTTTCGGAGTAGCTCCAGGCTTTTGACCAGGATAGTGGGAAGGGTGCAGAAATTTCTCTTTTTCTTGGCCTCGGTGTTCGAAGAGTCTCCTTGTGCAAGCCAACTCATTGGAGGGACTTGTTGTGACTGTTGAAATGGGTTTTGTTGATACGGGTATGAGCTTAGTTGGTTTACAGCTGGAGTGGCTGTCTTTCTCCCGGTGTAAGAGGCTTTCTTGGTATCCGTTTCTGCCTTCTTGGCTAATTCTTCCTCTACTTGTGACCCCATACTCAACAGGGCTCTGAAGTGTGGGAATACATGCTTTTCCATGCAGTTTAATACAGCTGGAGTAAAATTCTTCTGTATGATCTCCAACTGCTCTTCTTCATCGGGCCGTTTGGACATTTGTGAGGCCATTTCTCTCCAGCGGGTGACAAAGTCGCCGAAGCTCTCTTTCTCGCCTTGCTTGGCCATTTCCAGGTGTTTACGGGTAATTTCCAAATTTTCGTTGGACTCGTACTTGGTCATGAACTCACTGATGATATCTCCCCAAGTTTTCATGTGGTGTCTCTCTAGATCAAAAAATCATCTCAGGGCGGCCCCCGTGAGAGTCATGTGAAAGGCCTGAGCCAGCTCCGGCTCTCCATAGCCGGACACTTGCATGGATCTGATGTAGGATTGGAGATAGGTTTTGGGGGGTGGTACCTGTGAATTTGGTGATAGAATGGAGTTTGAATCCCTGAGGTAGTCTGGCTTCTGGGTATAAGGAGAAGGCGTTCATATCTATGATCTCGTCTGCCCCTTTTATCAGAGAAATCCCTCTTTGCAGAACCTTCATCTGCTATTTCAGTTTTTTCATCTCTTCGTTCTCTCTTGACACCTCGTCGGGCTGTTCTCGAACTATAACCGATTCTGCATACACTGCCCGGAGTCGATTGATGTCTGGGTATTCATTGGGAGGGGCTACTGGGGTCGGTGGTGGAATAGGTCTTGCGGGGACTTGTGGCCATGGTTGGTATTGGGGATCGAAGCCTTGCTGAGGTTATGGCCAGATGATGGGTGGCTCTTATTGTTGGTAAGTGGGGCCCGAATTCGGGGCCCATTGGTTCTGATTGTTAGGATCGGTTTGAACGGGACCGGCCATGACGGGGCCCGTTTAGGGGGGATTGGTTCCTGGAACCAGGGGGAGCACTTGCGATGACTGCCCTTGATCTCGATTCGGTGGTAGTCGTTCAAATCTCGGTGGTGCGGTCCGTACGGCTGACAGCTCCTCTACTCGGACTCGGGTATTCTGTTGCTCGTTTGTGAGGCTTGCTAGATTCGTACTGACGGTCATTAATAAACGATGCATCTCGGCTAAAGTTGGCTGAGGTGCAGACGCCTCGGCTAGGCTCTCATCTGTCTCTCGATTCTCGCGTTCATCGGTCATTTCAGGTGTGCTTGGTCTTACTAGTCTCCCAGTGTGATCTCGATCGGCCCAACCTTCCAATCTGTTATTGCTTCACGACTGTAGACGAAACCACGTGGCGAGGATAAAGGAAGACTGTGATACGACTCGATTTTTGCCAAAAGAACCACTAAAAATTACCGAGAAGAGCCTCGAATTTTTAAAAAGGTGTTTGGAAAATAAGCCGTAAGGTGGTACATCCCCTATGGCTGTTTGACAAGTGTTTTAACTCGACTCGATCTTATATGCAGCGCAGGTGTACGAACGGTTAAGGCTTCAGGCTCCCTCCTATTTGGCAAGACCTTGCGATATACCCCAGGAACGGGTACGTGCAAGAGCCTTTTGATATACTTCCCGAGTACATAAGTGTTCTCGTCACTCGATATACCTCGGGGGCGTACTTGGCCAAGGAGAGTGGAAGAAAATGCTTTCGGTTTATATTGGCCCAAGCAAGCCAACTCCCTACTCACTTATAATACTTTCGAGTGTTTGGGGTAAATTTACACTCGTAGGATCAAATGCATGTTTTATGAAAGTGCGTGTAAAGTTTGAAAGTTTGGTTTCACAAATATCATTATCTTGATTACGTATTTTTGAAAAACTCCCATTTTTAGAAAAATGTTTCTTCTCAATTAATTAACATAAGTAGGAAAAGCAGTAAAAGCAAGTATTCCACAGATAAACAAAAGTCCACATATAAGAGTCTAGTTTTTTAAAGTTCCCAGCAGAGTCTCCACTGTGAGAATCCGCAAATGCGACCCCCGAGTCTCGTTCACGTTGGTGGGAGTCTGAAACATCGGAAAGGATTCCGTCGTTCCATTTGCTTCTATGTGTTGATAATTCATATCGGGAGTCCCTCTATCCTATTTTTAGATGCAAGAGGGTTCGTTCAGAGTCGTTAGTACGTTTTACGAGAAAACGGACAAAATGATTGTGTAAGAGGGAAGGCTACAAATAAGCCTTTCTTTACACGTTTGTCTACGAAACCAGGATTCTATAGGGTTCGGGAACTATATTACGATTTGGGAAAGTGTTAAGCACCCATTCCGCCCTTTCGGTCTCTAGTGGTCTTATATGTTTATTCTATGTTGAAAAACTTGGATGCTTTTACTGACAGTCTACTACTTTCTAAGTGAAAACCCTAATTTTGGAAAAAAACGGGAAAAGGGATGAAGAACCTTTATGTTCTAAGATCCGATGTTGAGTTTTGAGAAATGTAAATACAAGTGACAAAAGTTATTTTCTTTAGAGATGGAGTTTCCCGTATTATTTCTCGGAGAATGCCGGTTTTCTCGAGTTTTGACTTGTTTTGGAAAAAGTTTGGATCTTATAGTGGAACTAATTTCAATATGGAATTGGAACTCTTGAGGGGGGTTTTACCGGACGTATCACAATCTATGAAACAGATAGGATATATCGGGTTTTTAATTCCTAAGTAAGTTTTACCGGTCCGGGTTTGAAAACAGGATTTTATCCGGATGGTAATGTACTTACTCTTCTAGTTTTGCAAATGGTTTTATCAGGGTCTTTTTTTTTGAAAACGATAGACTATTTGTAACTTGACAATAAGTTTATTCAAATAAAACGTGGACCAAACGATAGAAATAAAACAAGTACACAGATATTTAATGTTAAATACTAGAAGAGACTTTCTTTACCTTCCCGACGAGAATGATAATAAAAAAGAAAATATAATACGGCGGAGAGATTTCTGGCGATGATAATATTTTCCTTCTTCAGATATTTTCGAGAATTCGATTTCAGAGACGGGACACGTCGAGTGTCGAGAATAGATTCGATAATTCTTCCAAAATAAGACGATAATAGAGAATGCTCAATAAAAGACTAGAAAATCAGATTTAAAACTTAGAATTCTTCAATCCCAAGTCGCTGCCCTCAATCCTTGGGGGTGTTGGCCTATTTATACTGTTCGGGAAAGATTGTCGTGCGACACTTCCCCAAAAAGGGCATATGTCGCGCGACAATGTGTCCAATGTCGCGCGACAAACGGCTGAAGTGATATTTCTGACAGACTGATGTGTCAGAGAGTGGATGGTCTGGTGTCAGGAGTGATTGTCGCGCGACATAGTGGGGATTGTCGCGCGACATATCCATTTGTCGTGCGACAATCTCTCTTAAAAATAGGTTTGTTGGCCAACAAAACCTTTCGGGATAGTTTCGGATGCTCGGGTGGGTCCCGAGCCCAAAACAGTAGTTCTCGAAGGTCGTTAGGGTTCTTGCGGGGGTCACGGATCGGGGTGTGTACACTAACTTCTCACAAAAATCAACTATTTTTTTCCCATGTTGAGATCCTAAATTAACAAATTTAAATATTATCAAACTAGATGTAAACACTCTTAAAATATCAAACCGACCTTATTCGGTTTACATTTCCTCTCTACCAACCTAAACATAAATTTGCTAAAGAAAAATAAAAATAAAAATGAAAATAAGAGGTTCTTTAAATTATTATTGTGGCTGGAATTCGTTTATATATAATTTAAATAAAATATTTGAACAATAAGGGGTAAATAAGAGAAATAAGTGAAGCAGTAATCAAAATTAAACGTAAGAAAAAAAATAATATGTTTTTTTTACTTACAATTTTACCATCTATTTTTATAAAGTGTATTAAATAAGTTATGCTCTTATTATATTTTGTCAAAGTATAATTTATATAATGTATATCGATAAAAATAAATGATTGGAAAAATTTTAGATGCATGTAAAATCACATTCTTGTTTCAAACCAGAAGCACCTTCTTTTTGGATTATCATCTTTATCTTTTATTTTATTTTTATCACAAAATGTTTAGACCTTTTACATACCTTATTTACTACATTCGTAAAACAAGGGCGGTGTTATTTTCACTTGTTATATCTATCACAAATATTCTCACGCTCACAAATACCTCTCAAAAGTAAATTTTTAATCACTAACACCTTTTAAGACTCGTCTAATAAGAGGTGAGTGTAGATGCACATATTCGCTCCATTTGAAGAATCCCATTTGAGAAGAGTTTGTTTGTAATAACTCTTATAACATCAAGTAATAGATGACCGAAGTGTTTTCTAAATAAGACTTGTCTAATGAAAGGTGAGTGTACTTACATAAATTAGGTTCGTACGAGGAGAGTGTCTTGTTAAACACTCACATAATATTAGACAACAAAAATAAATATTTGTAACAAATAAAGTAATATTAAAATATATTTTGAATTAAATTTTAAATAGTAGTATTTATAACAAAAATAAAAAGACTGAATGACACCGTCTTAAAACAATAATCAACCCAAAAACAAATATAAAAAGGTAATTTATACTAATACGAAAATCAAAATATTTTGACGATAGTCAAAACTTTGTATATAAACTCGAAGGGAAGGCGGGGTGGGCGGGGGCTAAGGCCATCTCCAATGGTGTTTTCTACACAAGTAAATTTCTAGGATAGAAATGAATAATATAAAAAATCTTCTCCAATGGACATTTCTATCTCCATTTCTATCCTAAGTGGAAGTCTAGTGGGATTGGGAATTTCTATCACCATTTCTACATGTAGAAATGGTGATAAAAATTCTCTATGTGACATGACAAATTTTCATTGGTTGTTATAAACCCACTAATTCTCTCTCTTCATTAAATAGGAGACAAAGTAAGGAAGAAATGGAACAATAGAAATCACCATTGAAAACCATATTTTCTATCATTTTACACCAATACAAATATATTGACAATAGATATAAAAATATTATAAAATAATATTAACATATAAAATAAAAATGCAAAAATAAAAATCACCATTGAAGATGTCCTAAGTCACTCTTTTAATGGTTCATCACTTCATCTTTATTTCTCTACGCGCACAATCACAATATCTTCTTTCTCTCTGTGTCTGTAAAGACAAAAACCGTGGATCCATCCCATCCCATCCCACCAATCCCCCCACCTCTCTTTTGCATAAAGACACACAAACATACACACCCACTCTCTCTCTCTCTCGATCCTCAATTCTCAGATCCCCTTTCTTTCCCCGACTTCTTCCCTTGTGTGTATTTCTATTATATTATATTCTATTCTAACGTTGCTTACCCTTTTAATAATAATAATAATAACAATGTCTTCTCTCAGGCCAGATCTGTCTAAAAAAATCTACCCCGAACCCTACACCACCGGTATCGACCATTTCGACATATTACCAGACTCTCTCCTCTTATTAATCTTCAACAAAATCGGCGACGTAAAGGCCCTCGGCCGATGCTGCCTCGTTTCTCGCCGCTTTCATTCCCTTGTTCCTCAGGTAGACAACATCGTCGTCCGTGTCGATTGCGTAATCTCTGACGACGATCCTTCCTCCGTTAACGGCTCTGCCGACAAAACTCGCGGTGCTTTTTCCAACATTTTCCGACTTTTTTTTGGCGGCATAGTAAAGCCACTACAAGCCCTCGGCCACTTCTTAGGCCCCAAGAGATCCGCCTCTGCCTCTTCCTCTTTTTCGCTTTCCATTACTGATGACGAGGATCTCGACCAAGCTGGGGTGGTCACACATCATTCACCTACGCAGGTCTTGAAGAATTTTAATGAAATTAGGTTTTTGAAAATCGAGCTACCCAGCGGTGAATTAGGGATTGATGATGGTGTTTTGTTGAAATGGAGGGCTGATTTCGGATCCACGCTTGATAATTGCGTCATCCTCGGTGCATCTTCGGTTACTCACCCCGGACCCGCCAAGTGTTTGCTGTCCCTAGACGATGGGGTTTTAGTTAATGGTGATGATAATGGGGGTATACCCGAATCGTTTTACACAAACGGTGGGCTTAAATTGCGAGTTGTATGGACTATTAGTTCGTTAATTGCTGCGTCGGCCAGGCATTACTTGCTTCAGCCGATAATATCGGAGCATCAAACTCTTGATAATTTAGTTTTAACGGATGCGGATGGTTAGGGGGTTTTGTGTATGAATAGAGATCAATTGGAGGAACTGAGGGTGAAGCCATTGTCGGCTTCATCAGCTTCGAAGAGAACCCTAGTGCCGGCTCTGAATATGAGGTTGTGGTATGCTCCTCACTTGGAGTTGCCTGATGGGACGGTGTTGAAGGGTGCTACTTTGGTTGCAATTCGGCCCAGTGAACAGCCGGTGGTTAAGAAGGAGGTTTCTGATGGATCTTGGGTTTCTTCTGTGTTTGAGGAGCCTTATGGTACGGCGGCGAGGATGTTTGTGAAGAGGAGGACCTATTGCCTTGAAATGAATTCCTTTTGAGACCTATGCGTGGTTTGATTCAGGTAATTGTTTTGGCCTGATATTCAATTAAAATACTCTCAATGTATGTTAGATCAATATGTGTTCGTGTTATTGCCTCAATGAACTCAATTATCACAATTTAAGCAAATGCATTTGGGTTTTCATTGATTTTGGAATTTTGATCTAAATATAAATTTCCTTATAGATTAGTTTACTCTGTCATGGGATTTTTTTCGATTGAATTGAGATTCTTGTGGAATTTGTTAAGAAGAATGGTGCTCAGCTTGTTAGATTTGATATCATTTAAAATTTGCTAGTGTACAGACGTTTATTTCTGTAAGATTTACAAAAAATGCGTAACAAAATTGATGCTTCAATTTACTTCATAATGGATGTGAAAATAGGTAAGAGGTCTCTTAGGGGGCAGTTGATTAGGTTTCTTGGATATTGTTTCCATTGAAACTGGAAGGACACGGATGTGGTTTTTGAATTCCTTTGCGAAGAGAAAATTAAGCTAACATTTTGGTATCATGGAAAGTTCATGCAGCAAACACCATAAAGATGTACTATGAATTTGCTACATTTTCCACGTAGCATATGTTTAAGGAAGCATACCCTAAGACTAGGCCTGCCAATGGATTGGATTTTTTCTGCCTGAATCTGATCCGAATCTGGTCAGATTACAATAGTGGATTACTGATCTGTTTATTCAAATTTTATCCAAATCTGTTAAACCTTCTCTTTAACAAGTAAGGTATGTTTATATCCTAATACGTTCCATCTATGATCTGATTGGAATATCTATGCATTTTGTATGTATGTGTGTATGTATGCATGTATGTATATCCTTGTACATTTAAAATTTAAAACTATATATATATACTAGTGGTAACTCGTGCCAAACGCACTATGGTCTAATTTACCCCCTATATATCTTTCATGCAAGCATTCCAATCTTTTATCTCTAGCACATATCCTAGCCATTAACAAGGTGTCATTCATCTAAGCCCTCAAATCATTTTATCCCTGATATATTTTAGGATTCAAAAATTATTCCCTTTGTTTAAATTAATTATATATATAAAACAAAAATGCTTGGTAGTGAATTCGAATATTGGTTACTATTTTATACCTCCATCAGATCAGATTCAATACAATGTCTCTTGGATCAGATGTGGATGCCCATATTTGATCCATTGAGAGGCCTACCTAATGTAACCAAAAAAAAACAAAAGAGAGGCCTACCTAAGATTGACTCTAAAATATTTTAACCTTTTAACTTCCATGAGTATCAAATTAGGTATCTGAAAAAACATGGGAAATTCTATGTGAGAAACCTTTAATGATGAACTCTTACTGCTGAATAAAACCTTTGAAAATTGTGACTGCCAACAATTATTATTATAAATATGCTTTATCTCACACCCGGGGTAGTTCCCAAGTGGTAAAGGGGTCCAACCCTAGGGTTATGAGTTCAAGCCTTGCCCCTCCCCTTTAAGCTCGAACACTTCGGTGTATCTAGTATTGCCGCGCAATGCGCGTGTCAAAAAAAAATAAAAAATTCTTTATCTCACGACCATAACAAAGATCATCAAGCATGATCATTGAGTATTCAGCATGGAGCTTGCCTTAAATGCTAAATGTTCTATTTTATAGTCGTGTTCCACATTAAGAGGTGATAAAACAAGCATAAATATGAGAATAGCAATTCTCTCTATTCTAATAAGAAATAAAAACAAAAACTCCTCTGTCTTACCCCATTTATCTGCATAGTATTCAGCTTTGGATATGGCTTTGATCTCTATGTAATGGATGAGTCTAAGGCTCTAAGCCATAAATCTATGCTATTTTCTGTATTCTTGGTTCTTTTTGGCCACTCTAGACTTATTTCTTTTTTTTTGCAATGGATTTTTCAGAGAAAGTTGATATTTTAAGGGAAAGGGGGATTTGCAGATTGTGGAAGCAAAGAGAGGAACAAGAATAACCACACAATTTTGTTGGGGATTGAAAGGGGCAAGGAGAAGAAAATATCCACCCTTTCTGAGCTTTGGACAGATGGAGGTGATGTGCATCTGCTTTTTATTTTTCTTAGGTCAGGCATATGCTTTCGGTGAGTGCACAAGATAATTTGACAATTTAAGCCCTTTTGTGCCTTCCTTTTGAATTTTTAGTCAATCTCTCTCTCTCTATATATATATATATATATATATATCTGTGAATATTGTAGGTATGAATGGATATTGATTGATGTATGTGCGTTATGTGAGATATGTAACTTTTAAGCTTCATTCTAAGCAATGTACTTTTATGCATTTAGGTGCATGTCTTTTGTTTGCTAATTCATCCTTTGTATATAATGTTCAATCCTGCTTCACCTTTGCAAAGATATAATCATTTGTTGAAAATTTATCTACCCTACTAGAGAGAGTTAAATCTAGCCACAAAGATTTTTGCGCGAGGGTGGGGTTGGGTTGCACTATTTTTGCATTATAGCCTGGAGTGACATCGACTGTTGAAGAAGCTTTGTTAAGATTTTGTTTTCCAATTTGAACCTTGCGATAATAATTGCTCATAAAATTTTAAAATATATTTGTACATAATGAAATTTGAATCCTTGCCAAGACAACGGGGTTGAGGGCTTCTTATCATGGACCATTTCTATGTATATTTTCGTACAAGAAAATTGGTGCGAGTTTAACACATTGTATATGTCGAAAAACATTTGCAGAGAAAATTAGGTATTCGACGCAAAACGCGTGGTATTTGTACGAGTGAGAACAAGACATGGATCCGACGAGGGTCTCACACATTGTTTCACTACTATGATTAAGACACCATATCTGTATTGTCATATGTAGATGTGTCGTGATCTTTCCTTTCTTTATAGAAAGGATTGTACCAAGGAGAACAAGACGTGGATGAGGGTCACACACATGGTTTCGCTACTATGATTAAGACACCATACCTATATTGTCATTTGTAGATGTGTCGAGATCTTTCCTCTCTGGTTTTTATTGTCAAGAAAAAAGGTTGTAGTTGTTCAATGTCAATTTGTCAAATCTTGCTTAAAGGCCCCAAAAATTGAATGAAAAAATTAATTCGCAGGTAGTAGAAAGATCAAATATATAAGGTTTTTATTTTTCTTATTAATCCTGTACATAGCGTAGCATCAAATATGAAGCTTATATCAATACCTTGTAATAAAAATCATCCCTCAAGCTTTCCTCTGGGAGTGGATGGAAATGTTGAAGAAAAGAAAAATGCTTTGTTTTCTTATGTGTTATTAATAGAAAAGGTGTCCGATTGGTGGAATTAAATACCAGTTATTAGCACTTTGGCCACTTGGATATAAACTGTTCAACATCTTGATCAAAAGGGTAAAAAAGGCGCCCATGGGAATTTAAGGCTAAGCTCATTTGGAGGGATTCTAATATGTGTGCCGACAAACTTGCAAGGCTTGGCCATAGTTTTGTTGGATTTCAGTTGTATGATTCCCCTCCAATAGAGGTGGAGGATCTTGTTTTTATTTAGTTTTGTTGTGTTTGGGCTTCAGCCTTTCGAAGATTAAAAAAAATAAAAATAATAAAATAATAAAGAGAGAGAAATAAGAGAATAAGTGAGATTTTATTTAATTGATATGAAATATGGGTAGGGATAAACTCTATTTATATTATGAACTAACCATCTTACTTCTATACTATGAACACTTCATTTTGCGACTCTCGCAAGAATCCGATTTTTCAGAAAATGATCATGCATGCATCCCGGAGCACTCATACATGTATACATACTCTGCGCATGTGATACAGGTCGAAAAAGGAAGTAAAAAATGACGCCCGGACGAGAAGTTACTAAAATAACTAAAAGCTACTGAAAATCGAAAACCGTTAATCTTGTGAAAACTTGGAAAATAAGACTTTTTATTTCTGATCATCCTTAAACTTTAAAGGTTATTAGATAATGTCATAAAGAGTAACATGCTCAAAATTTAGCTCAATCTGACGGTAGAATCTCTGGGAATCGAGAAAATTTGGATTTTACTTTGGGTAATCAAACGAAGGCATTCCTGAACTTCAAATGAGCTCAAATTTCGTCAATAGATAGGTCTTATCATGGGAAAAAAATACTAAAAAATTAAATCAATCCGATGCTTCATTTGACCAATACAACAAAAACTGGGACGGATAAATAATGTTTGTCGTATGGACAAAGGGTGGAGGACCCTTTGTCTAAAGGCCCCCTATTTCAACCCCAGAACCCCTTTTCGGCTATAAAAATTCTTGCACTGACCCCTTTTGAAGTATCAAACAACTTTGAAACTTTGGAAATAGTTTTCCAAAATATTACTACTATGTTTTTAAGGCTATGAGGTATTTTTTTAACTCAATTTGACTTTATTTATTTATTTGTCTTTATTTTTCTCAATTATAATCGATCAATCACATGATTAAATTGCTGTTAATCTTAAAATCAGTTAAGATTTCATATTTTAAATCCGTTTTCAAAACCAAACACATGTAATGAGCTGATTTAAAACATAGTTTTATCTATTAATTTCATAAAATCTAGATTTTATTAGTCTCGATTCACGAAGGAATCATTAAGCTTCCGTACCATGTTTAATTTATAAATCATGGTGCTTGTATAAATATCCAATATGAGAGTATTAAACTCATTAATGCGAGTTTAAAACACTAAACGGTGGTACACTATGGGCGAATGGATACGTTTTGCTATCTATCATTATCAAAATCACTTTTCAAAATCACGCACATGCACTGATTTCTAAAATTAAACGAGTGGACTACGAAGCATACATTTTCTATCCCTACCCCAAAATCCTGATTTCATAAAACGATGAATTGATACATGATAATATCAATTAATATGCGATTTTTTGAATATAATTACACGCATATCATACTCAGAGACTGAAAGGGCGAATTAGATGCCTAACACCTTCTCGATTCGTAACTTAATTCCCGAACCTTCGAATTAACTTCTTTCGCATTAATTGTGTTTAAGAAATTGTTTAATCTATAGATACTCCTTTTTCGCACGCACTTTTGTTTTTTTAGTAAAACAAACTTGCGGTTTTGATTTTTTTTACAAATCATCACATTTTCTCTAATTAAAACAAACCGTTTTCTAAATAAATCGAAAAATCGGAGGAATGTTTGCCCACGAGGGTCGGTATCGAAAACACGAATTCTCATATATATAAAACCCATGTAAGAAATATCAATGTAAGACAAAATATTCTTTAAACATTACATATATACATCTACATATTAATATTTTACAACACTCCATTGGATGTTCATTATGTCAAAATTCAGTGACAGTTGCATAGTTAAAACCTTCATAAAGAAAAAACTAGATCATTGAACTAGTATCAAAGGAATAATATACTACCTCGTTAAAACCTTTACTAAGAAAACCTAATAGAATAAAATCTAGTAAAAGGAAAAAGAGTATAATATATAAATCTTGATTAACATACTTTAGGATGCTCTTCCTAATTATTTACTTCCTTTAATGACAATATTTATATAGTTTGATGACGAAGTCGATGCATGTCAATATCATAAACAAATCTTGGGAATATCGACTTTGGCAATGATTTCGTGAATAAATCAAAAGTCATCAGTAAAACAAATTTACATGACTTCAATCTCTTTGTTCTTTAAAAGTTCTTTGAATTAAGAAAACTTAGGTGAAACATGTCTAGTTATTTCATATTTGATGAAACTTTTTAAAATACGTATTATATACACTGTATTGTCTTTATTGATAACACTTGGAACATATGTAATAGAAGACAATTAACAAGAACTATAAATATACTGAATTAAAGATCTCAATCACACACATCCCTAATTAGCGTCATCAAGAGCTAAAATTTTAAAATGGTTAAAAGAAATGACCACTAAAATTTGTATATTATATCGCCAAGAAATAACGGTATTACAACTAACAAATACTTAAATTAATTAAGATCATACCTTATAATTATAAAAAAATATCGTGGATTTGCATAACCTATAAACTTGGAATCATAAGAATTATATGAATATAATAAAATCAAATAAGTGGTTTATTGTGAATATCTGAGAATATGTTTGATGCATATTCAGTATCATTTAGTTGGTGTTTAGCTATATCTAGCAAGTAAATTAACAAAGAATGAAATGTCCAGCTTAGTGCATTGTGTTAAATATAACAGTGCACCAATTGCACTTAAGTATAGTACTTTATGACCCAATACTTCTTCATATTTTTTCTTAGGATGGTATGGATCTTTATTTACATCTAAAGACCGAATAACCATGGGAGTGCTTAGTGGATGTGCTTTGTCCACGCTAAAACGTTTTAACACATTCTCAGTATAGTTAGATTAATAGACTAATATCCCACTAGTACTTCTCTCGATCTATAGGTCGAGACAAAAAATAATGTTTTCCTAAGGTCTTTTATTTCAAATTCATTCTTCAAATAATTAGCAGTTTTCTCTAACTTTTTAGGAGTCTTGATTGATGTATCAATTTAAACTGTTATTATTGAAAATCCTTTTGAGGATTTATTGTAAAGACACATGGGCAAATGTGATTGTTTCTATTTCCTTCCTTAAACAAATCTTTGTTAAGATGATTGCACTAGATTCTTCTGTAATAGATACAATTAACATCTTAGTTATATCGAGTATGTATTTTTTGACTTTGCTTTAGGCAAAGTGATTCCCTCTGCAATTTTCACATCAATGTTAAAATCTAAGTCTCCGTATAAATTAGCAGTTTCAACATCTTTGAATTTCATTTATAGTATTTCAAAAACTACCAAGCTAATTACAGATATCTGAAATTTGTATATTCAATCCATAATTGGGGGGAATAAAATACTTATAATAAATTATAAGTCTTTGCATGGAACTTTGCACCATAAATCGTATCTTATGTATCGTGAATTCATTATTCTTATATATTTTTCTTACAAACGCCCATTTGTAACTTACATGGTTTTTTAGGGTTTATACTATAGGTCCAAATATATCACATTCCTTAGATATTCAATTTTTTGCCTTCATGACATTTCTCATTCTAGCAAATATTTTCTTTGTTGACATTCATTTAATGTACGTGATTTTTTATAATTATCATCATTGCCCTTTGATATTTCAGTAATTACTTTATATGCAAATAAGACATCGATGACCTTTTTCTTTTCTATTCCACACTCTCTTTTTAAATATAGAGATTTATTCTATATTTGGTACAAATACCTTTTCAAGGGCTTCTATTGTAATACCTCGTAATATAATTAGTGTAAATTAGACACATATTTCTTGGTTGAGTATGGACTAAATTGTAAAGTTGCAAAAGTTCAGGGTTAAAATAATAAAGTTATGAAACTTCAGGGTTAATTATCGTAATTAGACAAAAGTTAGATTTTTTTTGTTTTCCTTTCTTTAAGTCCACCGAATCCATCACCTGCATAATTCTCCATTTTCATTCATTTTGTTTTCATTTTTGCCAAGCGTCAGTAAGAAAAAATAGAATAGGTATGAAACTTTTCGTCTTAACAATTGGTCATTAAAACTCCGCTGAATCGAGTCAGTCTTAAAGAAAAGTTATTCTATATGTTGAGGGCTACGCAACGGTATAAGAATTTTAGAGTTGTGCTGGCAACTTAAATTTTATTATTTGGGGATAAATATTCTGAGGTAGGGGTTTAATTATTTTTAAAAGCTGATAGTATAATTTTATTATATATGAATCATCATATTTTAATTGTCTTTGTTTTAAGAATTATTATATGATGAGGATGATGATGTTTTGTGATTTATAAAGCCATGTGTATGTTATTTGAAACAAGATATGCCATTATACTTGATATATTTGTATTATTTGATATACATGAGTTATCCCGTGAATGTATAAATATTTTATATTTATGAAATTAATTAATAAATGAATTATATACATCAAAAGACATATATAGAGATTTGTTGTGGTTATATGGAATAAGTTGTTTCAAATATTCATTTATTAGCATGTTATGCATACTGTGCATCGTCATTGTGTCAACCGAATTCTTGGAGACTTTTTGGCAAGCTCGAATTATTCTTATGGCCTATTATGTGGGAATATATCTTGTATCTAGGGTGCTGAAAGCTTCTTATATCTGCTGAATTATTCTAGGATGTGATATAGTTATGTGATGAGTTTGATATGATTGTTATTGTGGCCTTTCGATGATGAAAGGAATATGTATTGACTAGTGCTTGCCGATGTGAAAATAAGTGGGGCTCGGTGTCCTTGGGTTGAAAATTCCTAAACCCCCGGGGGACAGCAATGAGGTCGGCTGTCTAGAGCCAGCGGTGAGTAGCCCGAAAATCTAGACCTCGGCAAAGCACTAGTGATTCTGTGATATGATATGGATGGATATGTGGTCCAATTATATTATGATATGATGATGATCTTTGATGGGCTGGATGATATTATATTGTGATTATGTTCGACTTATTCTCTGGGACGGTCAGGCCCGTTCTTCTTCTTATAATTATGATTCGGCCCAGTTTTGGTATCTCTTGGGGGCGGTCAGGCCCATTGTTATTATCATTATTATGATTTGGTTCGGCCTCGGTATTCTTTTGGTATAATGGTTGACACAAGGGAGGTAACCTACATATGCACATACATGCATTGTTTTATTGGTTGAGCCATGATTTATGATTAAATAGTTAATTATGTTTTGTACGTAATATTGACTGTTATATCCCCATACTGAGCTATGAGCTCACCCATTTTTATGTAAACAAATTTAGGTATCCAGGAGACGGATACGGCAGATAAGCAACTGGGTCGGGAACGAAATAGAGAATCTCTGATACCGACTCATTTTTGTTGTATAGGTGTGTAAATCGCAAGTAACGGCTAGCCTGAGTTGTTGTTTACTCTGTAATACATATTAGCATAGTGTGTATGTCTTTTGGATTTTATGTCTATGTATAGATGTATATTGCACTCATGTTTTATATTATCGCCCGTAACATGAGTATCAGGGTTGTTTATTCCAGGTTATGTGATTTTCTTGGATTTATTGTTTTATTGTTTATTTCAAACTTACTTTAGCTCGTCTAAGGTGGGTTAGTAACGCTCTAGGTCTTAATTACAGGTGTTATCCTACTAATTAAGGCGGAGGGTGTTACATCTATTGTCTCTTTAAAAACTTTGGTCTTTTATAAGACAATGACTTCTTCTCGGCCTTTGAGAGAATTGGCTTTTGTATGACATCTTCTTAAGTGAAACGAGGAGCATTTTCAAGAGTGTTTTTAAGGCATGCTTACTCAGTCTTCCTCTTTCGGGGAATTGAGCCTTTGGAACCTATGGTTTATCACGTTTATGGCATGGTGTAAATTCATTAACTGCCATATATTGATTTTGCCTTGTAGGAACATTAATTATGGTAGGTACATTTATAGCTGGCAATGTGATTTTGTTATATTTATTGCATAATTGAATAAATCATGTAATTTATTTGTAATTTCTTGTAACTGCATTATTCTCCATACTTCTTTATCACATTACGACATACGTGGGTACAGATGAGACAAAGTGAAGTTATTCCTCGATAATTCTCGCCATTGTTATAGGACGGATAGTTCTGCATGACTTTCTTATCTCTCCTTAACGGCGAGAATACTGTCTCATTAAAGTGTTAATATGCAAAACATGCAATAAACACATCTCATACCATTAATTAGTTGTAAATACTACATATTTGAGGGTGAATCAAAGCTTATATGAATAACATAATTAAATTTGGGCAAACAAGATTACTAATATTGAAAAATACGCACGAGAGATTATGGGTCTAATTTTAATTAACTTTCATGCAATATAGTGTATCTAGGAAATAAGAGGGATATCTCTATTTCTATTAAGAGTTAATATCCTTACTTCTATTCAAAACTCATATGGGACAAGAATTTATATATAATATGTGATGGTCACATTACACATAATATTGGTGTGGGACAATCTATATCTTTAACATTACATATGGAGATCCACATATCGATATTTTACAACATCTATATCATTATAAACATGCTTTTTAAAGATCCTACAAGCACAAGTAAAAAAGTCAATATTTTTCAGCTGATTTGTGTGAGAAGTTTTAAAATAAGTTGAGTGATATGGTATTTATCTTTATGAATACGTAGTTGTCATCTATCCTTCTTTATTTTTGTGGAATTTTTTTTCTTTATGGAAAAAAGAAAAAGTATGGGGCTTTTGGGATCCAATCCCTAAGATATAAACATTTTAGGCTATGGTCCACAATTTTTTTTGGTTAATGATTCAATCCTTGTAAATACATATATATATAGGGGAAGAATCTAAAAATGACCATTTATTTGGTCCTTAAATGCGGACCAATCATTTTGAGAGAGTAAACGGATGAATTTTTTTACGAAATTTGGTGAAGATGATCTCCATGATTAGTAGATCATCTCCACCAAATTTCATCAAAAAATTCAACTGGAAAGTGAGTTATCTAAACATCTTAAATTTTAACGGTTAGAAACGCACATATATATCAATTTTTTAGTTAACCCACTTCTCGATTGAATTTTTTTGATGAAATTTGGTGGAGGTGATCTACTAATCATGAAGATCATAGTTACCAAGTTTCATAAAAAAATTCATCCATTTACTCCCTCAAAATGATTGGTCCGCATTTAAGGACCAAAGAAATGATCCTCTTTAGATCCTTTTCCTATATATATATATCAATCATATTATATGCATCTAGTGAGAACTCAAATACATAAATACTATTCAATAAATACAATATTTCTCAGTTACATATATTATATTTGACTATCTGTGACCGATATTAGGCCTGTCAATTAAGTCGAGTAAACCCCAAGCCAGCCCATTTGGCTCACTTAATAATGATCAAGTTTTAATGGAATTTGAGCTTGGATTGAACATAAACAAATTTTCAAACTTAAATTAAATTACGAGCTAATTAAGTTTAAGCTCCAACCGCTTGGCTCAAACTAGGTTCAGCTTGCTTGCATGTATTAAGATTACTTTAAATTCTTGAAATTATTAAACTACCTTTATTAGTTCGCCAATGTGTTATTTTAATTCTATGTAATGTAGCTTTCTAGATGAATATATATTGATACATTTTCTAAAGATTTATTATAATACTAATCTTTTGTGAATGGTTGAGAAATGATAGTGTTTTTATATCTTAGCTTCTCCTAATGGCATGTTGAGAATTAAAGTTGTAGTATTTTGGTTTATTCTTGTTCCAAGCATGGATAATTTTGTCGTTTGATTAAGAAGTATTTTAATAATTTATTAGCTTTTTTAAAGGATTTTTATTTTATGAAATTGTATTGTCCGAATTTGGATACCATTCAGGATTGCTTTAAACTTTTGAAAGTATACTTTAATTTACGGATAGTTACATATAAATTAATTATTATTTAACGCTTTGTGATTTTGTTTTCTTATATGTTGAAATTTTAACATCATATATTTTGATAATGTTATCATTGTAAATCAGTGTAAAAAGTTCTTAGAACTACTTAATTCACTTGTATGGGCGTCTTGAATTTAGGCTTGAAACTCATAATAAAATATGAGCTGAATTTGAATATATAAGATGAATTTTAATGTAGGTCGAGCTTGAGCTTGAACTTGCTTGATTTATACGAACCAAGTTTGAACAAAACCAAGCCTGACTCATTTATCCCCAATTGACAGGCCTAAGATATGTCAAAAAAAAGTATCTATAAGTAATTTTATCCTTTAAAAACCAGTAATTACGTGGACCATATTCTTTAAAAAAAAATAAAAAAAATCAGAGAACCACATCCTAAATTTTTTTTATGTTAAGGATCCGATCTTAATTTTTTTTTTTAAAAAAATATCTCCTCATAGCATTCAACTCATTTTTTAACGATGTTATCATTAAATGAACAGCGTTAATATTCAGTAGTACTGTAGCATGTAAAATAGTGGTGAGAAAGGGTCATGTAAATAAAAATGAATGAGGGCCACAAAAGAAGAACCGTCTTGACAGTTTCATTAATTTGGTGTAAATTGAATGGGGCTTTGAGATAGGTCAGTCAGCGGCAACAACTATGACCGCATATACTGTATATGGTAAATTTTTTATTTTTTATTTTTTTAACAGCACTGTATAATTGTATATGGTAAATTGAATGAGCAGGGTTTGCTTTTACACCTTTTTTTTTTTTTATATATAGTGAGGTAAGGTGAATTTGTTTACATTAATGAGTCTCTGTCTGTTTGAAAATGCAATATCATTGGGTGAAAATCGATGCCTTGTTTCAAAGTGGTATGGGAAATTTCGGAAAGTTTTTTTTATTTTGTGTTATTTCAAGTAATTTTAGTGAGTTGCAGTTAAATTCACACGTCATCATTTAATGGTTTCTGAAAGCGCTTCACATGTTTAAAAGAATTAAAAAGGTCTTATTTTTCTTGTTCCTGCAATTAAAGCTGGGTTGTTGTTGACAACCAACGAGTATTTCTAATAGTATAATTAAAATAATAATTATAATTAATTTTAATTATATTCACTAAAAACACTATCCTAATAGTATAATCAAAATATTAATAACTTTTTAACCAATAAATAAAATGAGGCACCCACTAATTTTATTAGGTAAAAGCTAGAGAATATTTTCAATATAAATCATCGTTCCTCCTTTTTTTTGAACCAAAATTCAAATTAATTAATTTATGGCCAATTAACAGGGCCGGATTTAAGAATTCAGAGGCGTAAAGTAAAATTTATCAATGGGGCCCTCTGTCCTCAAATTTTAAGTTTTTTTTTTCTAAGCATCCAAATTCAAAATAAAATAAAAATAATAATCTACATAAATGATTGCTACTTATTTTTTAATCAATGTTAACATATAAGATTTTTTGATCAATGAACTTTCTCAACTTCAAACTTTAAAAAATTATAGGGCCCTAAAAAATTTAGGGCCTGAGACAAGAGCCTGTTACGGCTCACCTCAGGTCCAGCTATGCTAATCAATATAATGGACCCCATAAATTTGGTTATTGAGAAATAATAGCTATTGTGGATGGCTACATTGTTAACTTTAACAACTTACTAAATGAATAATTAAAAGTCATTTTAATTATTCAATTTTGGTTATTTCATTGGAAATGCTCTTAAGGTTAATAATTTTAATGCTTTTAGGAATTAAGTTGTTACATTTAAGATTCCAAGTTTTAAGTCCATAATTTTGTAGTCTGTCAACATCTTTTTTTACACTCACAATACAAAAATTTTGAATTCAATTCACGTGGACATAATTATCGGTTCTAAGTTCATTCTTATTGTGATGGTTGTAAAATCATCATTTGTCTAAAAAAAATTCCAAAAGTTCGGTTAGGTAAGGCAATGTTAATTTAGACCTTCTCTTCTTAAAAAATAAATAAAAAAAATAAGACTATGTGAGCAAAACGTGAATTTTAAATTTGGAACAGCTATTCAAATGGAATCCCATAGGTAGACCGTAGACGTAGGGATGAATTTTTATACCAATATTACCGTATCTATTACCAAAGTGTATTGTAGTTCGGTAATGGTACAATACCGTACCAAAATATTAGGGCACGATACTAGTACTTAAAATCAATACTGATGGTATACTGTACCATATCGAAATATTAGTATGTACCATGGTTATACCATACCGTAGCATTACCAGTTGTACCATTAATTCCAAATACCACAAAATTTAGATTTTGGATAATTAAATTTAGATCAATTAACAGTTCTGATTTAGATTTTAGATAATTAGATTAATGGATAATTTTTAATATTATTCACACTCACAATCTAATCACTTAGTATGCAGTTTTCATTTTGTTCCTCGATTAGGTTGCCAAGGAAAAGGTTAGGGGCTCTCTTCCTCTAGACTGAATTTCTTTCCCTCCTAGTTGTTTATCTAGGTATATTTTCTCTATATTTGTGTAGTTGTTTTATGTTGTTTTGTGTTGTCAAAATGCCCTAACGAATCTACTAAGAATCCACTAAATAAATTCTTCCTCTTTCTTTGATAGAAAAACCCACTAAATACTACCCTAACTGCTTCAAGAAAAATATTGCTCTTAGTCTCTTACCATGTTTCTTCAGAACAATTTTATTTAAACTTAAGCTATAATTTAGGTTTAATTTAACATGCATTTTAATAACTACAAATTTGAAAAGACAGTGTTTGTCCTTCGCATGCTTGATGGTTCTTTATATAAAAGTTGATTAGTTGAATAATTTGATATTTTATTTGGTTTTTGAATTGGAGTTTGGCTTGTAACTTTAACCTATACTTTAGACTTTTTTGTTGTATATTTTTGCATGAGCTTGTTTTATGCCACTTTTGAAAATCGGAATCGTGCCCACTGTTGGATTTAGTTTACAAATTGCCACTGTTTTTTTTCCCCCATTTGTATGCTTGATTTTTTTGGTAATCTACCGTACCATACCAAATTTTTTGATATACCGAAAATTTTGGTATGACAGTTGTAATAGATTTAGGTGTACTAAAATTTTCGAATGATACGTGATACATTCAGAATAGTATGGTACGGTACTATAACAAATCCACCCCTAGATAGATGTAGACATATACGGGTAATGCAAGCCCATATTAGAAATAATATCAAAATGTGCAAAATAGCATGTGAAATGAGCTGCCCAAAAATATAAAAGGAAAATGAACGGGCCCATTTCTTTAAATGGTTATCCACAAAATTAGAATCGTAGGCTTTTGACCAGACCAAAAAGAGATTTAGCGAGATGCATTTAAGTTGGTCGGGACATTCTTGTTGTTAGCCAAAAAAAAAAAGTAATTAAAGAAAGCAAACATAAACATGAACATGAAACATGTAATAAACTAATGAAGAACAGGAAAAGGGTGTTCCCAAACTGAAATTTTGATACAGCTTTCATGGGACTTAATTGGTTCCTTCAAAAAACAAATGAAAAAAGATACACTTTGTAGAACAAATCAAGCCCAGAATCAGAAAACAAACTAAATACAATTGATAACACAAACCGCACCTCGTAGTTGCTGGCATAGATATATAATTTATATGTCCAACAAAAAGCGAATGCGCAGCTGAATCAAATTCAAATAGATAAAGCAGATAAGTAGGAATTTGGAAGCATAAATAACAAATACAATTGGAGTGCGGTTGCTGCTACTTCTCCCTCTTCCTTTTACCTGTGCCAACATAATATAAACTTGTTATAAAGCTAGATATGAAGATCAAAAGCCAAGTTTAGGTCCCAGTGGAATAATTATATCCTTGGTAAAGTGTAAAACGGTTAAAACTTATTCACCTAGCTACTCGATTTTGAAACTCTGTTCGATCACTATGTTATTTATAAGATTGAATAGTTATTGTGTGCGCGTGCATTCATAACTGGATACCAACGTGAATTTACACAACCTAGGAAAAAATGCTTACAGTCACCTCAAATTTTAACCAAGGTGAATAATTTTTCACTCCAAACCCAAAAGGGTGTGAAAGAATCAATGCCGAGATAATCTCACCAACTACAGCATGAAGCACAAGTATGTCTACCTAGTATGTCACAGAGAATCCTGTTCCAGCAAACAGATTAAGTGTCCAAAGAATAATCTATCTTACTACCAACGCGATAAAAGTCTAATTTCAGGATTCTGCTTGAGGTGAGATTAACAGACGCGAAGTTAATTAAAGAATATTGAACTGCTACTCCTAGGCTCAAACATATTGTATTTTGAATGTTGGTAGACGTTAGCTCTGACATTCTGTATGCAATTACATGAGAATAACCAAATCCAAATAGAATGGGTAGTTCCATGTGATAGAATAAACGATCAAAACTGAGAAAGATTATGTCCAATATGTGATTGAATCAACAGTAAATGTTTACCGGTGGATATCTTATAAATTATTAGGCCAAGGCTGTAATAAGGACTTTCCCTTGACGACCTGACCTCTCAGTTTTGAAAGCTATTACACCTTCTTGGATGCAAACTCATAATACAAAAGTTCATAGCATCAATGAAAAGTGGAGGCAAAATAAGAACCTTAGAAATATTGACTCAGATAAATGAAGAAATTAACCCAAGGAAACTGAAGCTAGTGAACACAAAATGCAGAGTATAAAATTGTAATTGTTTTCTTTAAATTGTATCCCCAACGGAAGCCCTTGAGGACTTGCCTAGTGCAGTCTTCCTATCGATCAGGTAGAATTACAAGATATCAAGGGAAAGAAGAATAATTTCACTTTTCACAGGAAGGGCAAAGGACATCATAAAATAGACGCTTTTGAAACCCTATATTATTTTTGAAAGGAGATCCTTTTCTTCTTCACCATTAGTGTATCACCACAATTTGTCCATATATTATTGCCAACTTGGTACCACAACAGGCACCACCACTTTGAGACTGGCTCTGGCAGTATCACCTTGCCAACACAACCATCATGGCACAACCACCATCCTGCCACCAGCTTAATACCACCAGAAATTTGCCATAACCACCTAGGACCACCATGATTACCTGACTGACATCAACAATATCACTGTCACCACCATGGTTTTGCTACCAAGTATTACCACCACCATTTTTCTCCTTAGTTTCTACAGCAGGACCAAATAGAGTCAAATTCATCATAAGCTTATTACACCAAACCAAAAGCTTAAGAAACTAACTGTTTGAATGTACAACTCACTGCATTGCAAATAATTTTCAATGTACTCGATTTCCAATGAACCAATACCACCTAAAGTTTTATTTAGCTCAACTTCCTATATACACTTAGCTTTAAGGTTTTCTTCTTCCTTATAATTAGCTAATAATTGGGATTGATACACTTACTCATTATTTTTTAACTAACCAATCAACCATAAAAATCAGGAATTATATAAATTTGTACGGTTAAACAAATAACACTGGATCCAGTCACGAGGACAAAATTTCAACAAGATAACAAACATCCATGCATGGCCGCGGAGGGATGAACTAGCAAACTTAATATGAATTGTGGGGAGGGTAGATGAGAACCGTTGCATGCTCCACGCTTGATCATGACACCTGTCTGACGGGTTTTTCTCATAGACCATGATGGACCGTAATGCTTCATGCACAATGATGGCCTATTTAGAGGTTTCTCACGAAAACAAGGAACTGTCACATTTAACATCCACAGGTTGACATTAATATCCCGACTTCATACTATATCACCATTACATCACACTATAATATAATTCCTGTGTCTTCCTCCCAAATTGATAGTTTCATTTGACTTTTGTCCTTTTCAAAAGAAAAAAAAAACAACACTGATTTTAACTAATCATTAATGTTCAATTTCACTTTTTTTTTGCTATTAGCCCTCTAATCAAGTACGCTTAGACACTAATATGACATTTAGGGACACTTTCTCTATGCCTCTTTAGGAACATTTTTGATACATTTTTTTTATTGATTTTGAAGTGTTGAGAGCTTGTGATTAGAGTGGGAAATAGCCACACCTTTTTCGTTGTTGCTATTATTAGAGATTTGATATGTGAATTTGTCAAAAAAAAAGAAAGATATAAAACTGCCAATTTGAAGCATTTCAAAAAAGAAAAGTGATACCATCAATGGAAAGAAAGAGAATTAAACTACCATTTTGTCTTCGTGTACTAGCTTTCTAGTTAGATCTTGTTCCACTTGAGTCCAATCTTAAAAATAGTAATTATGGGCACTTCACCGTACTACTTTTAAAATTTCCCTCCATTTTACAAAACATAAATTTTCCTTCGAAAAGTTAATAACCCATTTTAAAATGTAGAAAGTAAGTTTGGAGTGTTGAGTAACTGTGTTCTAAACCTAGATAAAGATCAAATCTGTGTGATTTGACAGGGGAAAAGGTTCAACTTCTCCATCAGCTATTGGTTATGGGGCAACTAATGGTTAGTAAAAGTGGGGCTGCAGGCTACGTGCATGGGTTTGACCTACCGGTAGTGTTTAGGTCACCTAATTAATAACAAAACCTAACCATAAGAAATGCCGCAAAAACATGACAGGAAGCACCAATCAGTCAAATCCCAGGGAGCAGGTCCAGCATAGTTTCGGTTTCAGTGAGACTTGAATGGTATTGGTGGGGCACAAGGTTGAGAGGGAACAAGAAATTTAGGATTTAAAAAAGGAAGACACCAATTTGAGTCTCACCCACTGCTGAAAGTGCCTTAAGTTCACTTAATGACCAACACCTGGCCTAGCTATACACATGCCAGCCAGCAAGAGAGAAGTGGGAAGAGACCAAACAAAGAGAGCGATCCCTAAGAGACAAGCAGCCGATCCTATTCACAGCAATCCGTGCAGCTAACACAAAAGACAACACAACAGATACATAAAACAGTAATTGAATATGGCCAATACTTAAATGCTTTTTATGATACAAGAAATCAAACAGTTTAGGGTACCATTACACACAAATCAAAAAGAACCCAATTAAAACCCAAGCGAACTAAAGAAACCAAAATACCAAACGAGCAAAAGGAAATGGCAAAGAAATTTCAAGTTATAATTAAATGTCGAATCTTACCAGAGATCATAGGGATTCAAACTCAGTTCTTCTCTTTCCCCTTTTGATCAGGATGACGGTTACCATCTCCGTAGCAGAGCTGCAAGCGGCCGTCGAATCCAGGTAGGAAGTGGTGATGATTCTCCACAGGTGCAGCATTTGGAGGCGCTGTAGTAGTCCCATGAAGAAGGGTATGTTTGATCCGTCAATGGGAGAAAACCTCTGAAGATGATGAGGTAAAAGAGACGGTGAATTGGACTGAAGGGTCCCCCTATTAAAAGTACCAGCAAGGCCCGAAGAAGAAGAGATGGAGAAGTTGAGGTTGTAGTCACTCCCACCGGCGGCAGTTACAGTTGTCTGGACAAGATGGTCTGGGACAAGGAGAAATGCTGCAGCTCCTGATGGTGGTGGTCTCCATTGACATTGAACATTGAAACCGTAGATGGCTGTGGGAGAGAATTTCCCAGGTGGGTTTGACCCGAAAACCGGATGATTGTTGGGTCCGGGACGAGGACCGAGAAGTCCGGTAGCAAAGTAATCCATTGGAGCTGTAGACCACTCCCTGGGCAATTTGTGGAACAAATTAGACTCCCCACGAGTATTTTGATGATGATGAGATGACCCATTAGGACTGGTGGTATTATTATTAGCACTGCTTATACCACCAGTGAGAAGCTCAGTGAAAGACGAATTCTGGGACAAATGATTCACATTTGGGGTTTCAATCCCCTTCTCTCTCTCCTTCTCTGCTGCTCTTCCCCTCGCCCTCTCTCGGGCTTTCACTCGGTTTTCAGATCTTTCGGACCGCGAAAGTGATAACCCCGAGCCCTTGCTCGTCTCTGAAGTGCTACTACAAGTTGACTTTGACAAAGAAAGGTTCTGATTCTGCGGGTGATAATTCAGATCACCATCCATTTCCACCTCCACAGAATCGAACCCGTGATGATCTCCGGACCTCTTTTCGTCGCTCAGTTGCTTCGGAGTATCCGGAAACGAAGAGTTGAGAGAAGGAAGCTCATCAATGGAGCTCGCCGCCGCCTTTAGCAACCATTCTACTGCCTTGCTGGGTTGGTCGTAACCGAGCCGATCTTGGAGATCGTAGAACTGTATTGCAGTGGTGACCGAGAGCCTTACACGACGGTCTCTTAGCCCTTTTGAGGTCATGACTTTGCTGTGCCGATCTTTCCCGCCGGTTGCCCGAGAAACCCTAACAATTCGAGACATGGAAGATGGCCACCCACTAAGCGGGCTGACAACGGTAGAACCACCAAAATCACTGCCACGGGCACCACCGAATTCTCCGTCCCTCTTGACTTGTCCATCTTCTTCTTCTTCCTCATGCGGGTATTGATGCATATCCCCTTTTTGCCCTATCTTGATGGAGTCACCCCTACTATTACCTATCCTGGGAAACTTACAACCTTGGGCCTGAATCTCATCAACCTCCATACTGCTTTCATACCGTTGTCAACAAAACTAAAAAGAACAACTCCTCCTCTTCCTTTAGCTTTATTATCCTCCCAGTTGTTAGACAGATAGTTTAGAGAGAGAAAGAAACATAGGGGGCCTATGTACAATGTGAATTAGGGTTTAGAGAGAGAAACTGTGGGTGTGCAGGTGGGGGTACTGTATGTATGTATCTATGTATGTATGTATGTATGGGTGTCCCTTTGCATTGATGACGAGTGTACAGAGTACTTTGGCTTTTGTACTCATATAAATATATACATACACACATACATGTATTATTATAAAAGGCTTCTTTTACGCTTCGATATATCACGTTCACCAGCAGCAGGCCGCTAATGTCAGAGGAAGCTCCGTTTAGGCTTTTTGCAGTGATTTCAAAAGCAAGGAAGAAAAAAAATAAAGCCTGTGAAATTTTGCTCAGACTCTCTCTCTCTCTCTCTCTCACCCACCTGTGTGAAACGCTAAACCAAAACAAAAAAGAGTGAGATTAAAATAAAATAAAATAGGCTAGATACTGAGACGTACACTATTTTTGCACCATTATTGTAGTTGAGCTTATTAAAAACGATCTGACTTCGTTATCTATATGTGAATCTGTATAACCTTAAATCTAAGCCAAAGAAGCTAGATGAAAAATGAAAAGTCTACCCCCTCGATCTCCATTCCTCTCACCTTCGATCTGAGCTCTGCCTGCTTCAAAATTTTAGGTTTCGTTGAAGAGGAATTAAAGCTATGAAACAGTAATTGCCAGTGGATCTGCGCCGTCGGCCTTTGCAATTAAAGCTTCGCCGACCCTAAAAATTTCACACACATAATTACTGAGCATGAAGAACATCAATTTGGATGCATTAATTATAATACAAGCTGGATAAGATCGATAAACAGCCAAAGTTGTGGATCTGGTTTTTTGAGCTACTTATTAAGAGCATCAGATAGAGTGGTTAGTTCACAGTTAAACAATAAATCAAGCAAACAACTTTACATATATAAATCGGTAACATTTGTACCTGCTATTATTTTAATTGTTTTTGGAGCTACGTACGTACTACTTACCATTATTAATTCAAATCCAAAATGTTGGATACAGTGCTTGAATTTAACCAATTTAAATGAACAACAAACAAAAGCTAAAGTTCATATTCCTCGAATCAAAATCTTGCGATGCCTGATTTGAAATGCTAAACTAGACTTCTCAAATCAATTTTTACATCGAACTCTCATCCAAAGAAGAAATTCCGTATAGAAAATGTACCAAATACTGTTCATTTGTTCGTTCTTGAACAACTTAATTAAATTGGTAAAACACTAAAAGAGTCTTACAGTTAAGTTTTGTCATAAGTTAATGAGTAATCAATTTTTTTTATGTGAAATTACTATTTTAAATTTTAGGATCAAAGAAAAAGTCGAACTAAGGGCACGATAGATGTGATAGATTGTAATGTAAGAGACAAAGGAAGATACGGCTA